>CM074747.1:2282805-2690999 GCA_037367245.1 Phrynocephalus guinanensis
TCCCGAATAAGGTTCAAGGTGTTGGTGTTGGTTTACAAAAGCCTCCATGGCTTGGGACCCAAATATCTGACCAAGCGTATCTCCCAAAGGTCAGAGCTGGCCAGACCCATCAGAGCCTCATTGGCCTTCTCGCTTCGAGTGGCCACCCCCCAGGGAGGCCCGTAAAGTTGCGTCTCGCAACCGGGCCTTCTCAGCGGTTGGCCCCTCCGTGTAGAATAAACTGCCCACCGAGATGCGTCTGGCTCCTTCCCTCACAGCCTTTAAGAAATTATTGAAAACATGGCTGTTCAAAGAAGCTTATGGCAATCAATAATGTCTGCTTGTGACCCTTGTGTTTCGTTTGTTTGTGCCTTTTGCTGGATTCCTTCCCCCCCTTTTGTTACATTCCCTTTTGATTTGTATTGGACTGTTTTCAATTGTTTGTTGTTTTGCTTGCAAACCACCCAGAGTTCCCTTGGGAAAATCGGTGCAGTATATAAACTTAAAAATAAGGCCTGGTGGATGAGGGGAATGCTGTGGATATTGTTTATCTGGACTTTAGTAAGGCCTTTGATAAGGTTCCCCATGATATTCTTGCTAAGAAGTTAGTAGAAGGTGGGATAGATAGTGCTACTGTTAGGTGGATTTGTAATTGGTTGACTAATCACACCCAAAGGGTGGCCATAAATGGCCTCTCTTCAGCTTGGAGAGACGTGACTAGTGGGGTGCCCCAGGGTTCTGTTCTGGGTCCAGTGCTATTCAATATCTTTATTAATGACTTGGAGGAAGGAATAGAGAGTATGCTAATTAAATTTGCAGATGATACCAAATTGGGAGGGGCTGCTAATTCCCTAGAGGATAGGATGAAAATCCAAAAAGACCTTGACAGACTAGAGTGCTGGGCCAAAGCTAACGGAATGGATTTCAACAGAGGGAAATGTAGGGTACTACATTTAGGTAAAAAAAAATGAATTGCACAAATATAAGATGGGGGATACTTGGCTGGAGGATAGTACCTGTGAAAGGGATCTGGGAGTCTTGGTGGACCACAAATTGAACATAAGTCAGCACTTGTGATGCGGCAGCCAGGAAAGCCAATGTGATTCTTGGTTGCATCAACAGAACCATCATGTCTAGATCAAGGGAAGTGATATTACCACTCTATTCTGCTCTTGTCAGACCCCACCTGGAGTACTGTGTCCAGTTATGTGCGCCTCAATTTAAAAAGGATGTTGACAACCTCGAGCGGGTGCAGAGGAGGGCTACCAGGATGGTTGAGGGTCTGGAGGAAATGTCTTATGAGGAACGGCTTAGGGAACTGGGAATGTTTAGCCTTTCAAAAAGAAGACAGAGAGGGGATATGATAGCTATGTTTAAATATTTGAAATGATGTCATATTGAAGAGGGAACAGGTTTGTTTTCCATGGCTTCAGAGACTAGGACTCGGGGCAATGGTTTCAAACTACAGGAAAACAGATTCCATTTGAACATTAGGAAGAACTTCATGACAATTAGAGCTATTCAGCAGTGGAATATGCTGCCTCGTAGGGTGGTTGAGTCTCCTTCTTTGGAGGTTTTTAAACAGAGGCTGGATGGCCATTGTCGGAAATATTGTGATGGGGGTTCCTGCATGGCAGGGGGTTGGACTAGATGGCCCTTGAGGTCTCTTCCAACTCTATGATTCTATGATTCTATAATTCTATGATTCTATGATTCTAAATAAATACATAAATTTAGTTACTTTTGAGCATTGGGAGGTGACTACACTGTGGGCTTGATGAACTCTAACTAATTACTTTTAGAAGTAACTAATTTCTCAAGCTCTGCACTTTCCATTCTATATTTTCCTAATCCACCCGTTAGGGTCAGCTCACTCTGTGATGGGTCTTAGGTCTTAGATGAGAAATGTTGAATCCCAAAAAGTGAAAAATAGGGTCTTTCTGTTGCTTTCTCACCCACCCCCTTATTCTGAGTCAGGAACATCTCACTCAGATGGCTCCTGGCTCCAAATTTCCTGTCCATCTATAGGGCAGGAATTCTGCCCTGGACCTTGTTCTCCTAAACTGGAAATCCCTGCCCCGGCCAAATAAAGCCAGGATGGAATTGGGCTCATTTTTGAGATACTTACTCCATGTTTGTCATTCTATTCTGAGGTAATTTTGTGCTGTTTCTTTGCTATACAAACCCGGTGCAATCTGAGAAGCTGTGAATAGAGAATAATTTGCCACACAAAGGTAGGTAACATTTTATTTTGGTGCCGAAATTGCCTTTTCATCTCCGGCTCTGCGTGTTTACCGATGGGTGATACAGTAAAAGGACGCTTTCAGGCCCCCTCCTGATGCATCTGTCGTGCCCTTTGGGGTCCTTGACTGGACGCACCCGTGGCTTAATGTCTATGCGCTTTTCTCTCTCTTTGAGTTGCCAAAACAGCAATATCCGCATGAAATTGGTGTCTGAGCAAGCTGGGGATGAACTCCTCAGGTATCAGGTCACTCCGACGGCAGGCATATCCTCCGTCTGTGGAGGAATGAAAGAAAGCGGAAGCAATCATGGCCTTTGTCAGCACCGGCTAGCTTAAATGATGTTGCTTTGAGTCTGTGACTGCTTGTTTTGTGGGGAAGTGGATGTGATTGCGCTGGCGTGAGCGTGCACGGAGAAGCAATGGACCTACTGAGAGAAGAAGAAAAAAAACACCATAGTAGAGAGTCAGTACTGGTCGGAAGGGCAGCATTTCTGCCCGTGGTGTTGCCGGTACTGGCTGGCTTGACAGGACCGTGAAGGCGGAGATGGCCTGACTGGGAAGGGTTTCATGGTCGTACCCCCAGATCCACTGGGGATCCAGACACAGGATGGCGTTCCTGATCTAGCAGGGAATCCTCGTTCTGCCTCCTCCTTCTCTGAAGGGTGATGATGCCTCACCTGCCGGGGAAGCATCAGGTGTTTGGCTCCTTAACTCTGCTTTGGGCCACAATGCAGACCTCCTGGGGGATCATTCTCTCACCACTTTCTGAATTTTTAAAAAGGTGTTGAAAAAGGATTTCATCGTTTCTGGGAAACCCTCCCTCATGTCAGGCTCTCCGATGCCTCTGAGCGCCAACTTATTAAAGAGATGGACTTTGGTCTCCCTCTGCCTTCTTTGGACCCCTCGCCTCGCCCAGGGCGGCCCCTCCTCTGAAGTTTCTGTCTGAGCTGTCCTCAGGCAGCTCTTTTTAGCCAGGATGGCGAGAACCAGCTTGGGGGGGGAACGACAAGGGGTACCTGTTAAGCCTGTGCAGGATGATCAATAATAGTAATAATAATAATTGCACACTGTCAAGTCGATGCTGACTTTTGGCAACCCTTTCCAGAGTTTTCTGAGTAGAGTGCTCAGAATAGGTGTGCCCTTCCCTTCTTCTGGTGTGTGTGTGTGCGTGTGTGTGTGTGTGTGTGTGTGTGTTTTCACCTTAGAACTGGGCAACCTGCCCGAGGTGACACAGACTGGTTCTTCCCCCAGGGGGAACCCAGGGGGGTATCGAACTCCCAACCTCTGGTTCTGAAGTCAGGCGCCCAACTCATGGAGCTCTCCAGCCAGCTGAGTTTCAGTTGCTTGCTGTTCCCCTGTTGTGAATGGAATGAACTCTGCGCATGCTCCAAGACATTCCTGCCTTACCTACAAGGGGTGGAACTGAATAGAGATTCCTGTGCTCACCTGTGACCCGTACGTCTGGCTTGTTTTATAGACAGGAAGCCTGGTAGGCTTAAGGTATTTTGGACTACAACTCCCATACATTCTGATCATTGGCCATGCTATACCAGGGGCACATGGTGCTTGGACTTCATGCCTGCAAGGGGGGGTCAGTGAGGAGCTTACTCTTGTTTATTCCAATATGATAAGGAGAGTCATTCCAAACGGGTCATTTGAGGGTGCCAACCCCCAGGGAGGCCCAAAGAACTTCGACTAGGAAAGGAGCCTTCTCCGTGGTTGCCCCTTCCCTGTGGAAATGACTGCCCCGGAGATTCACCTGGCCCCTTTACTAGGAGTCGTTAAACACCAATTTAAAACTTGCCTTTTCCAACAAGCTTTTCCTGGTCTATAATTTTCCCTCAACGCTGCTTTACTTGCCCATATATTTCTCTGCATTCGGTTTCGCCTCTGCCTTGGCTGTCAGCAACCTGTGATTTGATTTGTTGTTGATGTAGTTTACTTAAATAGCAATTTTATGGTGCGTATTACATGCGGTATTTACTTATTTATTTTTCAGTGTTTATCTGTTTTATTATACAGAGCTGCTGGCACACAGCCCGGAGTTGCTATTGGCGAGATGGCCGGTATCAAAGACTAATGAATAAATAAAATAAATAAAGATCAAGATGAGAGGGAACAACTGCCTAAAGGAAGCCACAGGCGTGAGTTGGCCAGAGTTGAGAAGGCTGATGAGGAGAGGAGGGCATGTGGAAGGTCGATCGTTCATAGGGTCACTCGCCACAGGTGTCTCAGTGGCGCATAATGAGAACAACGTAAGAAAAATCATTCAGAGCTTACAAACGGTGGATTAGGTTTTCACTTTTGAAAAAGAAAAGGGGGCTAACAGCAACCTGTTATTTCTCTTCTCTGTTGGGGAGACGTTTTCAAACACCCCTCATTTTCTTGGCTGGGAGTTAAGATAATGCATCACACGTTCCTTCCAGTTCCTGCCACTAACTGTGGGCAGACCCTCTCACGGTGCACCTGCTTGGTCACGCCCTGGAAAAGTGTCATCATTTCTACACAGGACCCTTGGAGGCGGGTGTCACCAGCATCGGTGGGGCATCCCCTCTAGGTTTTGGTCTGAACTTGACAACTTCAGGCTCAGCCTCCCAGAATGCAAGCCGATGGGGGAGGTTGCAAGCAGCTGCTGCTCTTTCCTTCTAGGGAGAGGCTTTCAATAGGTGTGAGTCATTCCGGGGACTCAGATCCCCAGCCAATAGTTGGAAAAACCACATATTCCATGCATTTATTCTATCTCTGAAAAGCAATAGTATTTACACCTTTGTAAAAAAAAGTATGTGGCTTCTTGTCTCATTCAATGACACTGCTTTCCTAACTTTATGGCTGCTTTGACTTGTTTGCTGTCAGGATTTTCCAGTGAGATTTCTACATTTATCAACAGAGTGTGGGTTTTAAAAGAGGCAGAGACCAGAGATGCCTCTTTAACTCTCTGATTTCCATAGCTCAAATAGAAATCTCTTCTTCTTCTTCCTCTCTCTGTCTGGTTGCTCCCCCCACCCCCCCAGCAACCCTCCAGCAGGATTGAAGTAGGTTAGACTCACCAAGTCCCGTGTTCCAATTCTGCTTTTGAACCCAGCATCTGTTCCTGAACAGAGGGGAAGTGCCTTGGAAGTAGGCCTGTCTATCGTGAAATATTGATGTGTCGAAGTGTTCACTGAGAACCACCGATAACACAGGAAGGGAGGAGGTCAGGAGATCAACCCACCATCGCTAGCCTTTGTTCCCTGCAGAGCCGGCCTCACCGTTCGGCAGAGCGAGTGAGGCATCTGATTCAGGATGGAAATGGCTGACGCTTTAATGTACAACAGCTGCATTTTCTTGACGGGTGGAGGCTGCTACCTCAGACGCCCAAATCACTCCCCTGTTTTTAGGTATGATACACCGTCCCCTGGTGTGTGGAAACAGGCAGACCTACTCCTGAGAGAGCAAAAGAGAAAGAACTGAGTACTGGTAAGTTTCTGGGTTGGAGCAGTTCAACTAGGGCTGTTTGACCTCTGCTAATTTTAACTGCTCATTTAAATACAAAGAGCCATTAATCAGCCAAACAAAGGAAGTGGCTAGGCAGCAGGGAGTGGTGCCAGACTAAGCTCTGAGCTTGGGGGTAGAGTTACACTAAGTATTCCCCCCCCCCCAAGAAGAAGCTTAGCCTCAGCATTTGAGCCTGGTGTGTGAAAACAGGCAGACCTACTCCTGAGAGAGCAAAAGAGAAAGAACTGACTACTGGTAAGTTTCTGGGTTGGAGCAGTTCAACTAGGGCTGTTTTACCAGCCCGCACTCCTGACGGCGCGCAAGATTTTATTTTAACATAGAAGGAAGAAAATTTGTATTAGATTATTATTTCTAGATTAGTAGCTAGTAACACTGTAAAGTTTTCAAGGCCCAGAATACTGCACTCATTAGAATGGAGTCTGAGGGAGCAGCTGTAGTTACCTGTAACACTTGTGCCATGTTTGTCATCTTGACAAAATGCACAGAGAACTACACTTGCTCCAAGTGCAAGCTGGTTGCACTATTGGAAGAGAAGGTCCAGCAGCTAGAGGCCCGCATATCAGACCAGCAACATATTAAGGAGCTTGAGCTGTTCTTGGACAGAGCGGAACAGACTATCCAGGTCCAAGAAGAGACAGGGCACACTTCTGAGGATGAAGTCACTTCCCCAACTCAGGAGGTAGATGTGTGGAGGAATGTGACTCAAAGGAGTAGAAGGCCAAGGGATCGCTCAGAGAGTCTCATATTGCACAATCAATTTGAGGCTCTGGGAAGGAGCCAGTGGTCATGGTACACGTTGGTACCAATGATGTCGGGAAGGCCAAGCGGTCAGTCTTGGAAGCCAAATTCAGGTTGTTAGGTAGAAGATTGAAGTCCCAGGCTTCCAAGGTAGCATTTTCAGAAGTGCTACCTGTTCCTCGTGCAGGACTCGCCAGGCACGCAGAACTCAGAAGCTTCAATGCGTGGATGAGGCGATGGTGTCGAGAGGAGGGCTTTAAATTTGTCAGGAACTGGAGAACATTTTGGGACAAGCCAAACCTGTTCAGGAGGGATGGGTTGCACTTGAATCATGATGGGACTAGATTGCTGGCACTCAACCTCAAAAAGGCTGCAGAGCAGCTTTTAAACTGATAACTGGGGGGAAAGCCGACAGGAGCTGAGTGGCATCCGGTTCGGAACACCTCATCCTCGGGGAATGAAGTTGGAGAGGGTAGAGAATCACATAGAGATGACATAGCAGGTATTAGGACTGGGAGAATAATGGAATATGATAGTTTGTCTCCTGAAAATAAAAGCTGTGGGGGGAAAAGAACAAAGCAGCAGCTGTTGTTGCAGGACCCACTGTACAGGTGCTTCTACGCCAATGCTCGAAGCCTTCGAGCAAAGATGGGAGAACTTGAACATTTGGCAGCTAGGGATAACATAGATATAATAGCCATAACAGAAACCTGGTGGAATGTGGAGAACCAGTGGGATACAGCAATCCCAGGCTATAAACTCTATAGAAGGGATAGAGAGGGACGGGTTGGAGGGGGAGTAGCCATCTATGTCAAAGAAGGAGTAAAATCCAGCACAATGGAGATAGACAGAGGGTCTGACTTGTGGGGGTGCTTCAAAGCCTTAAAGGCTCTGGTAAATATTCAGCCAAGTATATTTAGCCTGTTAGCATAGGACAAAAATAGTTCAAACATAGTTCCATGGAGTATAGCTTTAGCTAGCTACACCGGCCTACACCTGCTTAATATGCAGCTATGTTCTGCAAAAGCCTACAGCTAGTTAATGTCTAGCTATGCCTCACATCAGCTTCAATATCCACACACTGCACCTGTTTGGCCATGATACAATGAAGCGTCAGTAGATAAGGAGAGATAAGGTTGACGCAGCCGCAATAATGATTCTTCCGCCTAACAATAAGACATGCGCATTACATAACAGCAATCAGATACTGACAAATGTACACAGATGATTAGCTTAGCCTGACACATGCGTAGAGCAACCGTTATGTAGGAGTCTGTGTAGGTATCTTTACAATGCATAAATAAAGCGCTGGCTGGGGCCGAGAGAAGTCAGGCCCTCTGGCTTCATCAGAGCTCTCCCAGATTTGCACCAACAGCTGTTCCCGTCTCTTCCTTGGATGATGCCTGCTGGCAGGATCATCTAAAACCCTGTCCGGACTGCAACATGTGGTGACCCCGACGTGATTCCTGTGAAGACACGACAGAACCTCACCCGACCATTTGGTCCCCTAGCTGCAGCCTCACCAGGTGAGCGTTCTCCCTTGCCTTAAGCCCGGTTGAACCAACTAACCATGGGCTCTAAGCTCTCGGCACCTCAGCAGCGCTATGCTGACGAACTCTATGAACTGGTAACAAAAGAGGGGCATTCCATTTCAAAAGATGATGTCGTTGAATTGGTATTAGCAATCCACGACGTTTGCCCCTGGGTCCCAGAACAGGGTACCTTTTCCTTGCAAGACTGGGTGAAGATTGGAAATTGTTTTCAAGGCCACACGAAAGTCTCCTGGTGCAAAGTTCGCGCCGCATTGATGGGACTCACCCCAGCTAATATTTTATTTGCCCAGCAAGCTCCTCAGTTTCCCTTGCCACAAATTCTGCCTCCGTCTGCCCCGGTGATTTATCCACCGCTGCCCGCCACGGCACCGCCGGCATATGAGCGGGAAAAGGGGCCGCCTTTAAACAAAGCAGAGGAGCCCGAAGCTGAGGCGCTCAAAAATCCATCTTCAGTGCCGCCTTGCCGCACAGTAGCTGCTTCTGCGGTTGCAAACCCACTCCCCACGGGTCTGCCTTCTGCTGAGGATGCAACACGCCAATATTGCTCCCCTGTTTCAGAAGCAATAGCATCCAACCCTGAATTGTGTGTCACCCACCCTGTTTTGGCATTTCCTGTGTTGCGAGTGGAGGGAGCTCGGCCAAAATACCAGCCAGTTGATATGAAAATAGTCAAGCAGGTGATGGAAAGTGTAAAGATGAATGGGTTGCATGCTCCCTATACAAGAACTCTTTTACATACTATTGTGGAAGCGGGTTTACTCCCTTATGATTGGCGGTTGATGTGTCAGGCAGTGCTTACCCCAGCGGACTATCAAATTTGGGCTCAAAATTTTCGAGATTTGGCTGCACAGTTGAGCGCTCGCAATAAGCAAGCTCATGCGACTGCTCTCATCAACCTTGCTGAAGGTGCAGAGAGACCCCCAGATCCCATTTCTGCAGAGCAGTATGCTGGCACAGGTGACTATCAGACTCTGGACAAACAGCTGACCCTGAGTGATGCAGTTTTAAGAGAAGTTGGGAACCTGGCATTTAAGGCTCTGATTCGGGTGCCTAGCAGGCAAGATCAGGATGGAGCATTCTCAGCCATCAGGCAGGGGGCTAAGGAAGATCATGCAACCTTTGTTAGCCGTCTTCTTACTGCAGCTGAACGGCAAATTGAGAATCTGGAAGCGCGCTCTCTTGTAATAGGGCAGTTGGCTTTTGAGAATGCTAATGCAGATTGCAAGAGGGCTTTGACACCCATTTATAAAAGGGACAAGACACCCCTTTCTGAGATGCTTCGTATCTGTCAAAACGTAGGCACCCTTGAGCATAAGCTTCAGGTGATGTCAGCAGCGGCGGAGTTAGAGCCTAATGTAATCAATTCAATCCGTCCCCGCGGCTTTGCCGGACCACCAAAAGGTGCATGGGCTCGAACAGGGGCAAACCCCTCTCGATGCTTCCGCTGCGACTCTCCTGATCATTTCCAACACAGGCTCTCTACACTTCTCTTACACGGGACCAACTAGAGCATGTACATGCCACCTCATTGGACTTTCAAGTGGCATTGGATGGCTTCTCTGGCAAATACATTTTCAACCCTCCAAAGGATCCACGCCTCACTCTTCTTGCTACAATTCCTTTCGGCGACTATTGTTTTAACAAGACGTCTTCACCCTCCTTCAGATGTTCCCACTATTTTTACAGATGGCACTAAAACAAAAAGAGTTTTCATGTATCAGGACCAGAATGGGGATTGGCATCCGGTTTTTACGACCGACCAATGCTCTGCTCGACGTGTGGAACTTGCTGCAGTGATTTTGGCCTTTCAACATTTTTTCTGACACTCCCTTTAATCTCATTGTTGATACACAGTATGTGTATCGCCTTTTGTTTCAGTTTCCTGATGTACAAGATCTAATGTCTCTTTTCCTTCAGTTGCAGGAAGCTCTTCAGACCCGAACGGTACCTTATTTTGTTGACAGCTGCTTGCTAAACAAATGGAAGGGAAGGGGGTCCCTCCAACAGATATACCTGTTGTTATTTCTAAGGTTTTATTTATTAATCATTTGAGTTTTCTCAAAGATTCCTCACACACTCTTGTTGAGTTTCATTTCAGATCTCAAGAGCAGTTGGATTCCGACCCGTTGTGTCAGACCTTGGCGTAAGACACTAATGCCACCTGAACCTGCACCTGCTGACGACTCACATTCAGCATGCTGGGGTTTCCTCCTTTTTTTCTTGGGCACAGTAATAGCATCGGCAGATCATAATATCACAAATGCAGGCACAATAGAGACTATGCAGGAATTTTCACTGCCTAACACATGGCTTAAACATGCACAATATATGTTTGAATTTCATGGGAAGCAAGTTTCTCTCACCCATGAGACTCCCATATCAGTAGCCTCTATGTCATTTTTGCCCACGCCTCTTAGTGTTCCTGATTTGGTAGTAGCTCAGCTACAAAACATACACCAATCTAACCTTTTTGAGGGAATTAACACAACTAGCCCCGAAGCTATCCCTTTTCGGAAAATGATTATTTTTTCCTTTATGGTAATAGGAATTCTACCTACTCTTTTAGCAATGCTTTTGTAAATTCTACTTATTATGACATATATCATGAACTACCCATGTTTAGTCCTGATTATACATCCTTAACTGGGTCTATTTGTAATAAGTGGGTCATTAAGGATCTGTTTTGTGTTAGCTTGTGTTGTTTTGTTCAATGCATCCTCTCCCTCATTGCCACTTTGAGATCCTGCGTGTCAAGAGTAGAGTCAAACCGCAGCGCCCTTGCGGTCTCCGTGTCAACACGATACCTTCCCGTCAGCCGTATAGATCCTGATGAAGTTTCTCCGGACCTACACCCTAATGACCCTAATTTTCATGCTGTTTATCGACCTACTGCTTGTGTCCTCCCTTCTGTTAACTCTACCAAATCAAAATCAAATCTAATAATTTAGAAAGGGGACATGTGGGGGTGCTTCAAAGCCTTAAAGGCTCTGGTAAATATTCAGCCAAGTATATTTAGCCTGTTAGCATAGGACAAAAATAGTTCAAACATAGTTCCATGGAGTATAGCTTTAGCTAGCTACACCGGCCTACACCTGCTTAATATGCAGCTATGTTCTGCAAAAGCCTACAGCTAGTTAATGTCTAGCTATGCCTCACATCAGCTTCAATATCCACACACTGCACCTGTTTGGCCATGATACAATGAAGCGTCAGTAGATAAGGAGAGATAAGGTTGACGCAGCCGCAATAATGATTCTTCCGCCTAACAATAAGACATGCGCATTACATAACAGCAATCAGATACTGACAAATGTACACAGATGATTAGCTTAGCCTGACACATGCGTAGAGCAACCGTTATGTAGGAGTCTGTGTAGGTATCTTTACAATGCATAAATAAAGCGCTGGCTGGGGCCGAGAGAAGTCAGGCCCTCTGGCTTCATCAGAGCTCTCCCAGATTTGCACCAACAGCTGTTCCCGTCTCTTCCTTGGATGATGCCTGCTGGCAGGATCATCTAAAACCCTGTCCGGACTGCAACACTGACTCCACCATAGAATTACTGTGGGTTAAACTACCAGGTCCAAGGAGTGATGTGATAGTTGGGGTATTCTATCGTCCACCAGATCAAAAACTTGAGGGGGACCTTGAAATGAGGAGAGAAATCATGGAGGTGTCTAAGAGGGATAGGATAGTAATCATGGGGGACTTCAATTATCCCTACATTGACTGGGCCAATGTAAGCTCCGGGCAAGAAAGAGAAACCGGGTTTCTCGACTTGCTGAATGACTGTGCCTTAGAGCAACTTGTCATGGAGCCCACCCGAGAACAGGCAACTCTGGATCTAATACTGTGTGATACTCAGGACCTGGTCAGGGATGTGAATGTCACTGAGCCTCTGGGGAACAGTGGCCATGCTGCAATCTCCTTTGCCATGCATGTTGGAGGAAAAGTATCAAGCAAATCAGACATAAAAACCCTTGATTTTTGAAGGGCAAACTTTCCTCAGATGAGGAAACTAGTTAGAAAGAAATTGAAGGGGAAGGTTAGGAGAATCCAATCTCTTCAGAGTGCATGGAGCCTGTTTAAAACAACGATAATAGAGGCCCAGCACAAGTGCATAGCACAAAGAAAGAAGAGCTCCTCTAAGTCCAAGAGAGTGCCAGAATGGTTAACAAGTGGAGTTAGAGAGGCTCTAAAGCACAAGGAGAGGTCTTTCTATAAATGGAAATCCTCCCCAAATGAGGAAAATAAAAAGGAACACAAACTCTGGCAAAAGAAATGTAAGAAGATGATAAGAGAGGCAAAGAAAGTTTTTGAGGAACACATGGCTAGCAATATAAAGGGTAATAATAAAAGCTTCTTTAAATATGTTAGACTTAGAAAACCTGCAAGAGAACCAGTTGGCCCTCTGGATGGTGAGGGAGGAAAAGGGGAGGTTAAGGAGGACTTGGAAATTGCAGAGAAATTAAATGAGTTCTTTGCATCTGTCTTCACGACAGAGGACTGTGAGCAGATTCCGCTGCCTGAACATCCCCTCTTGACTAAAGAATTAAATCAAATACAGGTTAAAAAACCAGATGTTTTAGGACTAATTGATAAATTGAAGATTAACAAGTCACCGGGCCCAGATGGCATCCACCCAAGGGTTATTAGGGAACTGAGAAATGAAATTGCAGATCTCTTAACGGTAATATGCAACTTGTCTCTTAAAACGGCCACAGTGCAGGAGGACTGGAGGATAGCAGATGTCACACCAATTTTTAAAAAAGGAAGGAGGTGGGACCCGGGAAGCTACAGGCCAGTTAGCCTTAAATCTGTCCCAGGGAAGATGATGGAAAGCCTCATCCAAGAGAAAATCTTAAAACACATAGAAGAACAAACCTTGCTGAGAGAAAATCAGCATAGCTTCTGTAAAGGTAAGTCTTGTCTGACAAATCTTTTAGAATTTTTTGAAAAGGTCAACAGGCATGTGGATTTGGGTGAATTGGTGGATATAGTCTATCTGGATTTTCAAAAGGCTTTTGACACAGTCCCTCACCAAAGGCTGATGAGAAAATTGCACAGTCAGGGGATAGGAGGGCAGGTCCTATTATGGACTGAGAACTGGTTGAGATCCAGGAAACAAAGAGTAGGTGTCGATGGGAAATTTTCACAATGGAGAGAAGTGAAAAGCGGTGTGCCCCAGGGATCTGTCCTGGGACCGGTGCTTTTCAATCTGTTCATAAATGACCTGGAGACAGGGATAAACAGTGAGGTGGCGAAGTTTGCGGATAACACAAAACTTTTCCGTGTGGTAAAAACCAGAGAAGATTGTGAAGAGCTCCAGAAGGATCTCTCCAAACTGGGGGAATGGGCTACGAAATGGCAAATGCGTTTTAATGTAGCCAAATGTAAAGTAATGCATATTGGGGCAAAAAATCAAAACTTTATCTATCAACTCATGGGCTCTGAGTTATCCGTGACGGATCAGGAAAGAGATCTTGGTGTGTTGGTGGACAGCTCCATGAAGGTGTCTACCCAATGTATGGCAGCGGTGAAGCAAGGCCAATTCCATGCTAGGGATTATCAAAAAGGGGATTGAAAATAAAACAGCCAACATTATAATGCCATTATACAAAACAATAGTAAGGCCGCACCTAGAGTATTGTGTGCAATTCTGGTCACCACATCTCAAAAAAGACATAGAGGAACTGGAAAAGGTGCAGAAGAGAGTGACTAAAATGATTACTGGCCTGGGGCACCTCCCTTATGAAGAAAGGCTAAAACATTTGGGGCTCTTTAGTCTGGAAAAATGGCGCCTGAGTGGGGATATGATTGAGACGTAAAAAATAATGCAGGGCATGAGTCAAGTGGATAGAGGGAATCTCTTCTCCCTCTCACAAAATACCAGAACTAGGGGACATACATTCAAATTGAGGGCTGGGAGAGTAAGAACAGACGAAAGAAAATATTTTTTCACCCAGCGCGTTGTTAGTCTATGGAACTCCCTGCCACAGGATGTGGTGATGGCATCTGGCCTGGATGCTTTCAAAAGGGGATTGGACAGATTCCTGGAGGAAAAGTCCATCCCAGATGACAAACCATGAGGGAGATGTGTCATCTCCAGGCCTAAAACCAGGGTACTTCAAGGGCCAGATGCAGGGGAGTGGAATCAGGAGACATATATCTAGTCTCATGCGCTCCCAAACGCATCTGGTGGGGCCACTGTGAGATACAGGAAGCTGGACTAGATGGGCCATTGGCCTGATCCAGCAGGGCTCTTCTTATGTTCTTATGTAAATAGGAGAAGGGTGTCATTTTCTTTCTGCCTCAGGCAGCCAAATGTTTTGGGTCAGCACTGGTTCCCAAACTGACAACTGGAAACACCCATCAATCTCTTTTAGCTGGTAGAAACGAAAACTTCCACCTAATTCCCCCCCTCTCCCAGTCTGTAATTCTGTGCTAATAAATATTACACACCCTAGGCAGAAATTCAACCAGTGAAATGTTTCTTGACCTGCCAGATTTCTGCCTTCCAAAGAGCTCTGAAAGATAGAGCAGTCCTGCTGGGCAAAGGAAAACACAGCAACCCAGCACCACAAATGGCATTTTTTGTCCACCTCAAGCTGCTCGGAAGAGTGCATGGGAAAAGGTGCAACCGATTTCGGTGCCTCTCTACAATCTCACAGGCTCACTGGTATATGTTTTCAATTTAGAAGGTCCTCCTTAAAAAATTTTCTTTTATTTTTTTGTTTTGAGATCAAAACCTTTAAGATTTTGCAGACTAAATGAATTGACAGGAGGCACTGCTTTAAAACAGGCTTTGAATTCCTCCTGTTTGAACACGAAATGGGGTTTGCAAGGGTGATTTTCTTTCATCAGCATGTGGTCTATTAGCACAGCCCACAATGTCTCATGCGCGCGCATACCTTGATCTGGTGCTGGTGAAAAAGAAGGCCGAGGGAACAGGACGAGGGCACAAGAGTTCTCGGGCAAGGGTCATCCCCTTCGTTTTCCCCTGGGGAGAACGCCTTCCACTTCTGTTGAGTTCCCCAGGTAAGGTTTCACCTCTTAGCTCTTAGAATAGCATTGCTGGAAGGGTCCCTCTGGATCAGGGGGCCCAGCCCCCTCTGACAAGTGGACACAGTGAGGAATTGAACGGCCAGATGCCTGAAACAGGGGGCTATCCTCCTATTCAGTCTTAGAACTCCAATGCTGGAAGGTTAATGTCGTAAACCGCCCAGGGTGGCCATTGTTGCTAGATGGCGTGGTATAAAAATCTAATATATAAATAAATGTTACCAGTTTTTACAGATTATTTTTGAGTCCGTGCTTGGCTCGGAACCAGTGTCCAATGATTAAATTCAAATAAAGTAAGGAAGTGCAAACACTGAACTGTTTGAGTCTGATTTATTGAAGCCAAGCCAAATAACAGTCAGTGGTCTCACCCTGGATGTTGTGAGTGAGCCCTGAACATTTGTTTAACACCAGTTTTTCTACATACAAACCATTTCAAGGTTTCCCTCAATCTGCATTGGTGGGTGATTGTTCACAGTTGCCCTGATCATCCAGTTTCCTGTGCCATCAAGCTCTTGATGGTCCAAATCCTTGAGTCAATGTTCCATAGATTGGTGTCCTCTTGTTCAACTGGGCCCAGGCTGGCAGAGACAGGGAATGTGGAACTCCAGACAATGGGACCATCTCCTGCCCCTCAGGCACAGTTTACCTTGGGAATAATCCCCTCATCTCAGTGTTCTGCCACTTCCTGGAGTCATATACCTTCAGTTAATTTACATTCTTAATGTATCCCAGTTCCTATAATTTATCGAGCTAGAATAAATGTTTTGGAACCTGAGTTTTCATGGTACCATAAAAATAAATAAATAAATAAAAAGGACCACCTTAATCATCAAATCCAGCCTGCTTCAAAGAGGCGCATGAGGGGGATTGAACTCCCGGCCCCTAGCTTTACCACTGGAAACCTAAACCACCAAGCTGAACCTGTTGGATAGGAGAGTTTAATGTCCCCACATCTGCGTTTTGGCCCCTGCCCTGCACCTCCTGGGAGAAGAGCCAGCCTGGGTGGCCCTAGTGGCCAGGTGCCCGGTCCCACAAAATGGGAAGGGTAAGCCATCTCTGAGCACTCTCTACTGAGAAAACCTTGCAAAGGGTTGCTGCTGGTCACAGCACATCATCATCATCATCATCATCATCATCATCATCATCATCATCATCATCATCATCATCATCATCATCATCACCACCACCACCAAATCCAGGGGGCATGTAAAAGTTTTCCGTTGCTAAGAAGGTAATGTGAAGTCACGATGGAAAACCAAAATTTATAAATTATTGGAGCGGTTCCGAGACCCGTCGGAACCGCCCAAATGGCCCTTACACCGACACAAGCACTACACTTTTCCCGCGTTCAAAAACTCCAAACCGTTCCCGAGATATCGGGAGAAACACAAGCCGCTTCTTGCTGCCGGCCGAGAAGCCTTGCGAGCGAGCCGAGAATTCGCGGCGAAGCCTCAAATTCACACCCACTTTAACAGTTTACATAGTATCAAGTCTCTTGCGGCAGTCAATTACCGCAGAGACTCCATAAAACAGCAGGGGAGCGAAGATAAGCTCTCCTGCGCGCCTTGACGAATCAGCACCCCCGTCTAATCAATCACTGTCAAATTAATTACGGCCAGACGGGGGCACAGCGGGGAACCCTAATCCGTTGAATTGGCCTAGTAGACCGCCCCCACAAGAGAACCGAGACGCTTTCCCCAGGCGAATTCAAATTCTCTAGCCATTTTTGAGTACCAAGAAGGCGGCTAGTCTCCTGACAGCACCAGCGGGGCGAATCCACCCTCCTCTCCCGCTATACAGTTCCATGTACTCGGAAGGCTGGTTGAAGGGACCGACCCCTTTCACCGCTCCCTACCCGAAATATAGTTCCATGAGATTTATGCCTCTTCCCGGTCAGGTTTCTCTACAGCAGTAGTCCAACCCCCTTGGTTTCTCTATAGCGGTAGACCACCACCCCCTTCCATTTTGCAATGCTTTCCTATGGAAGCCTTTCTGTCTCAGTACTTTCCTATGGGGGTAGACCGGTGCCCTTTTTCAAATAGTTCAAACAGGGCTTCCCTGCCTGCGGAAACCCCTGGAAATCTTAATTCACCAATTCCAGAGGTTCCAGCCAAGGAGTCAGGGATGTTCCTAGCTGAAGTTCATTTAACCCCTTCCTGTCCTTTCTTCACCCTTTCCATGCCCTCTTTCTTTAACCCATTCTCTGCTCCTTTTCCCCATTCCCCAGCCTTTAAAGTTTCAGCCAGAGACACAATTCAGGCAAGTGTCTCCTGAATTGAGGGATTATTTTCCTCCCTGCCCTGGCTGGCAAGGAGAATGATTTTCAACCACCATCCTCAGGGATCAGGGATTTCCCTAGCATCTAAAACCTGGTCCCACTGCCTCTACCTAGCCTGGACCCCCAGACTCCTGACTCCAAGGGTTCCCCCCTATTTATTTATTATTTATTTATTATTTACGCTTGTATACCACCCCATTCCCACAATGGAGACTCTGGGCGGTTCACAGCATCAAAGTTAAAACAACAAAAATCAATACAAACAACAATAACAGAACTACAATGTCCAAAAATAATTGGTTACAAAATCCAGAGATATTTAGGTGGGATTAAAAAACCCCCCCCCAAAAAAAACCAGAGTGGGTCCTTAGACATCGCCGTAAGCTTCTCGAAAGAGGATGGTCTTCAAATTCCTCTTAAACGCTGCCAGCGATGGAGCCAGCCGTAAATCACTAGGAAGTTTATTCCAAATGGATGGAGCCACTACCGAGAAAGCCCGCCCACGAGTACCAGCCTTACGGGCATCCCTCGGTGTGACCGTCCGCAGTGATAAGGCCACCGAAGCTCGGGTGGGTCGGGCCAGATCTAATTGTCGGGAGAGACACTTCGCCAAATAAGCCGGGGCCAAGCCATGGAGGGTTTTGTAAACCAAAACCAACACCTTGAACCTTATTCGGGAGGCAACGGGTAACCAGTGTAGGCGAGCCAGGATAGGGGTGGCGCGGTCATAGCGGCGCGCACCAACCACCAACCTGGCCGCCGTATTCTGGACCCGCTGCAATCGCCGAACAAGGTTCAAGGGAAGCCCCATGTAGAGAGCGTTGCAGTAATCCAGCCTCGACATGACCAGTGCCTGTACCACAGTCCTCAAGGAGCCCTCATCGAGGTACGGGCGAATCTGGGCGATAAGCCTAAGATGGTAAAAGGCCGACCTGACCACGGCTGACACCTGAGGTTCCAGGGTCAGATCCGGGTCCAGGACGACACCCAGATTCCTCACTCTTTGCACCAGCTGGAGGGCGGACCCGTCCAGACTGGGAAGAGGGCCACAGTACCCCTCCGACGAGCCCCCGAAGAACATAACCTCGGTCTTGCCTGGGTTGAGCCTGAGCCTGTGGGACCTGGTCCAGTCCAGTACCGCAGCCAAGCAACGATCAAGGGTTCCGACGGCCTCCACTGCACAGGTGGAAAAGGAGAGATAGAGCTGCGTGTCATCAGCATACTGATGGCAGCAGACTCCATAACTCCGGATGATCTCAGCCAGCGGCTTCATGTAGATGTTAAAGAGCATTGGGGAGAGCGACGACCCCTGAGGCACCCCACAAGAGAGTGTCCAGGGAGCCGACAACTCACCCCCCAAGCTCACTCGCTGGGTGCGGCCTCCGAGGAAGGACCGGAGCCAGGCCAAGGCCTGGCCCCCAATCCCAACCTCAGAGAGCCGCTCCAGCAAGATACCGTGGTCGACGGTATCAAAAGCCGCTGACAGGTCGAGAAGGACCAGCAGGGTAGAGCAACCCCTGTCAGCCGTCCTCAACAGATCATCATGCAGCGCGAACAGGGCCGTTTCGGTCCCATGACGCGGCCTGAACCCGGACTGGAAAGGATCCAGGACATGGTTCTCCTCCAGGAACGACTGGAGACGCAGGGCGGCGACTCGCTCAATCACCTTGCCCAAAAAGGGAACATTGGCTATGGGACGATAGTTGGACAAATCGTCCACTGCCAAGCCGGGTCTTTTAATAATGGGCTTCACCACCGTCTCCTTCAGAAGACTGGGAAAAATCCCGTCTTTGAAGGAGGTTGAGGCAATCAGTGAAGCCCATTTCGGCATGCTCCCCCCTGCGCTCTTAATCAACCAGGAAGGGCAAGGGTCGAACGGAGAGGCCGCAGGCCTGCAATGTCCCAGTGCCCTGGAGACATCCTCCGGTGTAACAGGCCCAAACTCAACAAACCGGGGCGACCGAGGCGGCCCGACACCGGCCGTGACAGGGGCCAGATCAGGGCAACCGGCATCCAGCTCAGAACGGATGGCCTCTATCTTAGATTTAAATAGGCTGCGAATGACTCGCTAGTGAAATCACTAGGAGGAGGCCCCGGCGGAGCGGGATTGGTGAGGTCTCGGACCACACGGAAAAGTTCCGCTTGACGGTTCGAGGCCTCACCAATTCTCAGGGCGGCAAAAGATCTCCTAGCCGCCCTTATCGCACGAGAATAGCGACCGTTCAACGCCTTTACCGCAGCCCAATTCTGAGCCGTCCGAGCGTTCCGCCATCTGCTCTCTAGCCTTCTCCGCTCTTGCTTCATCGCCCGTAGCTCCTCAGTAAACCAAGGAGATGAACGGGCTCGGCATCGGATCAGGCGCTTGGGGGCGATCCGGTCAACAGCCCCAGCCACCTCCTCAAACCACCGCTGGGCTAGGGAGTCGGCCGGATCGTCATCCAAACCCCGAGGGCCTCCGCGAACCGCACAGGGTCCAGGAGCCCCCGGGGGCGGGCCCAGATGGACGGGCCTGGCTCCCCGCGAGGCGGGGTGGCTACCGCTAGAGAGAAAGTCAGTAGATAATGATCTGACCATGACACG
Organism: Phrynocephalus guinanensis; assembly: GCA_037367245.1. NCBI lineage: Eukaryota > Metazoa > Chordata > Lepidosauria > Squamata > Agamidae > Phrynocephalus > Phrynocephalus guinanensis. Next base: position 2,302,731 of record CM074747.1, read on the forward strand.
GGTCGGGCCAACAATCTTCCGACCCCCAGATCAAAACCCCGCGATGTGGAGGCAAAAACCAGGTCCAGGGTGTGTCCACCAATATGAGTGGGTCCGATGACTAATTGGGACAGGTTCATGGAGGCCATGGACTCCATGAATTCCAGAGCTACTCCGGACAGCCCAACCTCGGCGTGCACATTGAAATCCCCCACCACCAATAGGCGGGGGGACCTCAAAAGTGCCGCCGAGATGAACTCGGAGAGCTCCGGAAGGGAGAGTGCAGGGTCGCGGGGAGCACGGTACACAAGCACTACCCCAAACCTGTCCCTTTGACCCACCATAAGGTGGAGACATTCCAAACCCGGACTCACCAAAGTTGCGGATCTACTGACATGGAAAGAGTCCCTAAAGACCATAGCCCCCCCCGCCCCCCGCCCCTTCGACCTGCCCAGCTGCTGCAGACGGTAGCCCTGGGGGCAAAGGAGGGTGAGGGAAGCCCCACCCCCCTCGCCCACCCAGGTCTCCGTGATGAAATCCAGGTCGGCACTCTCGTCCACGATGAGATCATGGACAAGAGGGATCTTATTGTGTACCGACCTGGCATTAATAAGCAGACAGGACAGGTCGGGGGGACAGACGGTTTGGATCCCAGCCATTTGGCGGTGAGCCGACGGATCAGAACGGGGGACAGGCAAAAGATGTCTGTCCCGAGTTCTCCTGATCCGATTGACCCGCCGGCCCACAGCGTATCTCCCACGGCCCGACACCACCCTAATGGGGCATCCGGCGGGCTCCATAAGATCTCAAACGGTCAAGGGCCCAGACGTGACAATACAAAAAAAAAAATCCAAAAAAGGTACAATACAAAATAAAACAACCGAAAAACAATAACCAAATAACCTGGTAACAAAACAAAACTATACAATAGACACTATTAATAATAAAATAAGATATAAAAAGGTCGAGGGTAGCCCACAGGCAGATGGAATAAGTGAGGAGGAGAAAGGGGGGGAAGGGGGGCAACAGTATCACAGAGCAGCATGGTCATAGATGTCAAGCTCAAGGGAGCAGCTTGGCTCGGAGGAAGTCCATCGCTAGGGTTGACAGCCTCATGGCTCGGTTGATCCCAGGGGAGGGCCACTCCAGGCCAACCTGCACCCTTGGATCATAAGTAGTTCGACAATCTGGTAATACAGCCAAGCGGTTCGCAGCTTACAGCCAGGCCCGTCCGGCCCGTCTGTGTGAGGTGGTTCAAGGGTTCCGGAGTCCAAGGCCGGTCCTCAAGCCAGCTTCTGGGGTCCATTGGGCATGATGGTACCGGCGGCCAAGTGACTGTCCAGAATCCGCAGCCAACCACCGCCCAAGGCCCTAGACCTTCCCTCCACCGGGGGGGCAAGAGATGGAATGACCAACGATGGCACCGGCGACCGACCCACCGCCCGAGGACCAGCCTGGTGGGGGGGGGGCAGGCTGCGGCAAAGATGAAAAGACCGCGCCTGACCCCACCCCCCCGGCAAGAGACGCCGGCGGCCGCCCTGCCGCCCGAGAACCAAGACTCCCCGGGGCGAAGACGGCGGGGGCCCCCCAGCTCAACTTCGGCGGCCGCCCCGCCACCCGACAGCCCCAACAGTGGCACCGACGGCCGACCCACCGCCCGAGGACCAGCCCGGTGGGGGGGGGGCAGGCTGCGGCAAAGATGGAAGGTCCGCGCCTGGCCCCACCCCCACCCACCCCGGCAAGAGACGCCGGCGGCCGACCTGCCGCCCGAGAGCCAAGGCCCCCCGGGGCGAAGACGGCGGGGGCCCCCCAGCTCAGCTTCGACGGCCGCCCCGCCATCCAAAGGTCCCGATGGTGGCGCCGGCAGCCGACCCACCGCCCGAGGACCAGCCCGGCGGGGGGGGGGGCAGGCTGCGGCAAAGATGGAAGGTCCGCGCCTGGCCCCACCCCCCCGGCAAGAGACGCCGGCGGCCGCCCCGCCGCCCGAGAACCAAGACTCCCCGGGGCGAAGACGGCGGGGCCCCCCACCAGCTCAGCTGCGGAGGCCACCTCGTCGCCCCACCACCCCAAAAACCCCGCCAGCGATGCCGGCGGCCGGTCCACCACCCGAGGAACCAGCCCGGCAGGGGGGCCGGTTCTCTTTCTCCCTCTCCCTTTCTGTCTCACTCTCTCTTTCCTTTCCTTTCCCCCCTCTTCTCCATCTTTCTTCCTCTCTCTCTCCACCCCCCCCCCCGTGACCCTGGGCGTGCTTAAACTGTGTGCCTACACGCTCCTGTTCTCTGGACCTGAGCCATCTTTGGGCAAGGTGGGGACTGCGTGGCAAGAGAAAGAATCTTCTAGCAGCCTTCATTCCTTCAAGACGACCCCAGCACGTCTCACCTGTGGATGGACCAAAGTCTAAATCACAGCCCAAGGCATCCTATTGTTCTGTTTCCACATTCACCCAGGATCTGTCTGGCAGCCAGAGACTCTTCTCATCTGCTTTTCCGTCCCACATTGTGACTTCCCAGCTGCCCATTGTGACTGTTCTGTTCCCCCCCAACGACTTGTTAATTGTTTTGTGATCACCCAGGCTCTTGGACAATGCTGACTCTTTCCCCCCTCATTGTTAACCCTCCAGTTACCCATTAAAGGATTAGTTTTTGCCTAATCGCACCCATGCAGGGGTCCTGTTCCAGGGCATCAGGAACGCCCAGGACCTCCCCCAAGAGACTCCTGAGCTGACCCCCATTGGTTGTCCCCAAAACACCCCCCCTAGACCAACCCAGAGGAGGTGCCACTCTGTGGGAGGGGGAAAGGAGGAAATAAAGATTGTGGGTTTCCTGTTTTTGGTTGCTGAACGCCTCACTTCTGCCTTGGGTGATCCGTTCGCCTTACCATCTTTATTAGGCCTAATAAACTGGTAATATTTGCCTGGATCTCTCTGTGTTGGGTTTCTTCATTGGGTCTTGTGAAATCCAGCACCTTGCAGCAGGATTAGCTGCGATCTCGACAGTAAGGCTTTAGTGATTTTTTTAAAAAATTGGTAACAGTTTGTACCCCCCCCATCTGGGTGCACAGAGTTTGGGGTCGATTCGACAAAGAGGGGGTGTGGGGTTTTTTGTGTGTGTGCTTTGTTGTTTTCTTTGCTCCTTTAAAACACCACTCCATCCACAGAAGATGAGGGCCATGCTGAAATCACCCCCCCCACCTTGCCACCCACCGCACCCTGCCCCTGCTCCCCAACCCAAAATGTAAATGAAAACAAAGTGAAAACCTTTCAGGGAGCAGGAAAGAAGGAGGCCAACGAGAAGAAAAGACGAACCTAGGGATGAAATCATTGCTCAAGGGGCCAAAGCCACGTGCAAGCGCTTCCTCATTGATGCCTTTTGCGTTGGGTAAAATATGAATAATTAATCCCCCCTTCCCACATGGACGGCTTTCTGTGCATTAATGGCAGAGTGGGATATTGCTGGGAGTGACCCCCCCACCCACCACGCCAACCTGATGCATCAATTTGTAGCCCCCCTGCTGCCAGGTGCCTTTATGCCAGTGCTACGAAAGCCACCTGCGCTCCGCCAGCCACCGGCTTCAGGATCCACTGTGCCTGCCAGACAGATGAAGCATCCTTCAAAGCCCCCCCCCCCCCCGGTGGTGGTGGTTATTGTCTCAGTGGTTCAGAAACAAGGGAGAAGAAAAAGAAGAAGAAAGGATCGTTAATTGACAGCCAAGACCAGAGGGAGCCTGGGTGGAATGAGGACACTGCAGAACCAGGACGCTTGGCCACACGCTGTTCCTTCCTCACCATCTTCAAATCAAAGGAGAACCACCGAGGGTGGCGAAAGATTGAGCATTTAAATGAAAGCGATCAGAACCCTCTGCCTGGATGTTTGAAGGGATGCGCAGAGATGCGGCGTTTCCAAATTGCTAGAACACCGGGGGGGGGGGGAATGTTCTGAGAGCAGATCAAAAGCCTGCAAAACCTGTTTGACTGGAGATCATGATCCTGTTGGACTTAAAACGTGAAGGTCAGAAAAAGAGAGGCAACTGTCTGGATATATGGTTCTACCACAGTGTTGGCGAAGCTATGGCACAGGTGCCAAAGGTGGCCCTCGGAGCCTTTTATGTGGGCACCCGACATCACCCCTTTACAGTCACCTGTATGCAGGTTAAATGGTTGTATTGACACTTTGCAAAAAATTAATGGGTTCTGAATCACAGTTTGGGCACTCAGTCTCGAAAAGTTTCGCCATCAGTGTTTTATCACATCATCTTCATTTAAGTATCAGAGGAAGTCTGTGCTATCAATAACCCAGGGAAAGTAGGTTGTTTTGATTGAGGAGAGCCTAGGATCCATTCTGTTTAGACTAGAGGTGGGCACCTTACAAAAAACGACACTCTGTTTCATCGTTTCGTAAGCTTTCAAAGCATTACGAAGCAAAACAAAACAGGAAACAGTGTTTCGTTATGAAACTAAAAGAAACACTTCTTTTCCCCTTTGAAAATGAAATGGTTCATTACGCTGTAAAATGTCTCCCTTGTAAAAAGTTACCCACCAGATTTGGAGCCTCTAGGACCCTAGGGAGCCATTTTATAGAGTAACGAATGGTTCATTATTGTTTCATTTCATTACATTTCTTTTTACAAAAATTCATTTAAAAACAAAACAAAACAAACCACTAGTAGAAATGAAACTAAATAAAATGAAACTGTATTTTCCCATTCTGTGCCCATCCCTAGTTTAGAACTTGTGCCATTTGGGTGGACAAATGACAAAACACGCTTTTGTATGGTCGAGCGCCATCAACCGCCTTGGAACTGAGCAGCTCCATGTTATGAGCGGGACCTTTTTGGAGAAACAGAGATCCTGGGAGGGATGGCCAGTGAGTCCACCCCTCAAATGCAGGAGAGCAGTTCTGGTGAGTGGAGAAAGCAGATGGCCAGGGATGGTACCGGCCAGGCCAGGAAAAGAGGTGAGGAAAGGTAGCTTCTCCCTGAAACCTGATCTCAAGGTTATCTAGAGAAGAGGAACCCTGCTAATTATTGATTATTAGAATCCTAGAATAATAGAACTGGAAATAGAACTGGAAGGGGCCTCAAAGGCCATCAAGTCTGACCACCTGCTTAAAGCAGGGATCCAAGTGAAAAGCAGGCGGTTGTCCAGTTTTGCCTTGAATATTTCCACTGTGCTGGACTGCTCCTCCTGAGGTCATGGGTTCTGTTGTTGCACCACTCTGAGAGTTAGGAAGTTTTTCCAACTGAAATCTGGGTTCCTGTAGCTTGAGTCCATTCTGGCATGTCCTGCACTCTGGGATGACTGAGAACAGGTCCTGGCCTTCCTTTGTACGACTGGCTATTTGTTTGCTGACGATGACGACCTCCGCTGTGGAGTTGCAAAACAGGTGGAGACAATGACAGACACCAGGTCGGCAGCACTGAGAGCACTGCTGGAGCACCAACCATAACTTCCGCCTCTGTGTGAAGTCTCTCTTCAGCCTCACAAGAGCTGGTGCATCTCCCCTCTTACCTGACTTCATGCAAGTAGGGCCAGCGCTGGTTAATATTGGCATGAGAGACCAGCAGGAAAAAGCAGGTAGGGCTAGGAAAAGGCCCTTGGAGCAAGCTACAGCTGCCAGCTGGAGCTCACAAGATGGATGGATGATCCAACTCAAGATGGTTCAGCTTCCCTGCTGGCTCTTTTGTAATGGTGATGGGGAGCTGTCCATGGTACATAAGAACATAAGAACCTAAGAAGAGCCATCATGCTGGATCAGGCCAAAGGCCCATCTAGTCCAGCTTCCTGTATCTCACAGTGGCCCCACCAGATGCGTTTGGGAGCGCATGAGACTAGATCTCTGTCTCCTGATGCCACGCCCCTGCATCTGGCCCTTGAAGTACCCCGGTTTTAAGCTTGGAGATTACACATCTCCATCATGGTTTGTCACCTGTGATGGACTTTTTCTCCAGGAATCTGTCCAATCCCCTTTTGAAGGCATCCAGGCCAGATGCCATCACCACATCCTGTGGCAGGGAATTCCACAGTCTAACAACGTGCTGGGTGAAAAAATATTTTCTTTCATCTGTTCTTACTCTCCCAGCCCTCAATTTGAGTGTATGTCCCCTAGTTCTGGTATTTTGTGAAAGGGAGAAGAGCTTCCCTCTATCCACTTTACTCATGCCCTGCATTATTTTGTACATCTCAATCATATCCCCCCTCAGGCACCTTTTTTCCAGACTAAAGAGGCCCAAATGTTTTAGCCTTTCCCCGTAAGGGAGGTGCCCTAGCCCAGTAATCATTTTAGTCGCTCTCTTTTGCAACTTTTCCAGTTCCACTATGTCTTTCTTGAGATGCGGTGACCAGAATTGTACACAATACTCCAGGTGCGGCCTTACTATTGTTTTGTATAATGGCATTATAATGTTGGCTGTTTTATTTTCAATCCCCTTTTTGATAATCCCTAGCATGGAATTGGCCTTCTTCACCGCTGCCATACATTGGTGGGACTCCTTCATGGAGCTGTCCACCAACACACCAAGATCTCTTTCCTGATCCATCACTGATAACTCAGAGCCCATGAGTTGATAGATAAAGTTTGGATTTTTTGCCCCAATATGCATTACTTTACATTTGGCTACATTAAATCGCATTTGCCATTTTGCAGCCCATTCCCCCAGTTTGGAGAGATCCTTCTGGAATTCTTCACAATCTTCTCTGGTTTTTACCACACGAAAACGTTTTGTGTCATCCGCAAACTTCGCCACCTCACTGTTTATCCCTGTCTCCAGGTCATTTATGAACAGATTGAAAAGCAAAGGTCCCATGACAGATCCCTGGGGCACACCGCTTTTCACTTCTCTCCATTGTGAAAATTTCCCATTGACACCTACTCTTTGTTTCCTGGATCTCAACCAGTTCTCAATCCATAAGAGGACCTGCCCTCTTATCCCCTGACTGTGCAATTTTCTCATCAGCCTTTGGTGAGGGACTGTGTCAAAAGCCTTTTGAAAATCCAGATAGACTGTATCCACCGGTTCACCCAAATCCACATGCCTGTTGACCTTTTCAAAAAATTCTAAAAGATTTGTCAGACAAGACTTACCTTTACAGAAGCCATGCTGATTTTCTCTCAGCAAGGTTTGTTCTATGTATTTTAAGATTTTCTCTTGGATGAGGCTTTCCACCATCTTCCCTGGGAGAGATGTAAGGCTAACTGGCCTGTAGTTTCCCGGGTCCCCCCCCCTTCTTTTTTTAAAAATTGGTGTGTCATCCGCTATCCTCCAGTCTTCCGGCACTGTGGCCGTTTTAAGAGACAAGTTGCATATTACCGTTAAGAAATCTGCAATTTCATTTCTCAGTTCCTTAATAACCCTGGGTGGATGCCATCTGGGCCCGGTGACTTGTTAATCTTCAATTTATCAATTAGTCCTAAAACATCCTCTCTTTTAACCTGTATTTGATTTAATTCTTTAGTCAAGAGGCAGCGGAATCTGTTCAAGGTCTTCTGTTGTGAAGACAGATGTAAAAAACTCATTTAATTTCTCTGCAATTTCTAAGTCCTCCTTAACCTCCCCTTTTCCTCCCTCACCATCCAGAGGGCCAACTGGTTTTCTGGCAGGTTTTCTACCATGGTACCAGTGCTGCCAACATCTCTTGTGTCCCTCTGATGGCTGAACTACGTTTTGCTCCCCGAGAGCTCCTGAAGAGTGTCCCATTTTAATTTTTGGTTCATCCTAGCCTCCTCCTCCTGGTACTCTCTATTTTACAAAGTGTTTGCTTTTGCATTCTGCATGCGCATTTGAGTACATATATGCCCCACATCCTCTCTCTCTCTCTCTCTCTCTCTCTCTCTCTCTCTCTCTCTCTCTCTCTCTCTCTCTCTCTGTGTGTGTGTGTGTGTGTGTGTGTGTCTGCCTGTGTGTCTTCTCTGCAGCTCTAATGGATTTTTTGTTTGTCATGCAAATGCACAGATCACCCACCTGTCAGGGGGAAAAATATTCCTGACAGCTAGAAGCTATTGACAACACATCAGTGTATTATCTGGGCTATTAACCGGACCTGTGCTTAACAAAGGACATTGTTGGTTGGCACAAAATGTGAAGAGAAAGGGAAGTGTGTGAGGCCCCCCTCCCCATCTTGAAACCACCATGGAGCTTTGTGCTCTCCAAAAGACTCATCCCTTATTTATCTGGCTTGGGTTTCTTGTCAGGCCACCCCCAGGTTTGGGGTGGCAAAGCCCCTTCAGAGGCAGCCAAAGAAAAAGGATGCCTGAAATCCAACTGGTCAGGCTTTAAGCTGGATTTATTGCAGGCTGTGAAGAATTTCTGGGAAGGAAAAGGCGATCAATACAGAAGTGGTAAAGTGAATTAACCAAGGCCAAGGAATCATAAAACACACCTCCTGGTGAGATGCAGAAAGTTAGAATATTTTTGTTAAAAGAACACTCAGGTTGTTTTAGCAATTCTGTTTTGTTTCGGATATCTGCCTTGAAGAGGGGGGGAGGTGGACTTGATGGCCTCAAGGGTCCCTTCCAACTCAGCTATTCTGTGGTTCTCATCCCCCCCAATGCATTTTACCTTTAGCCGTTCATATATAAAAAAGAGAACAGAATAGAATGGGACCTCAAAGCCTGGCAGCTTTATTTCATTGTGAGGTTTCCTGGGTCAAAAATCCAACTTCTTCAGATTCAAGGAGTTTAAAGAAGTAGATTTTGCCTACTTGAAAGGTGGAAGGAAGTCTGTCAATCCACACGTAGATCTAGAAAAGACTGGAAGAGAAGCCATCCCTACGTGATCTGGCTTTTTTAAAAAACGAACCTTGCCCACCCTGGTGCAAATATTTTGTTGCAGGGGTTGGTGCTCTGTTCCAACTCCACCCTGGTGAAAAACACTGGGGCAGAGCAGAAGACTTCAGTTGACACAACCTGCCCCCCAGCCCAGCCCTGGCCTGACCCACAACAAGGCAGGATTGTAAGATCATTCCATTTTCGCCTCTGTCCGCTTCTTGGACTCTGCCTAGCCCACCCCCAGGGACCTCTCTCCCTGGAGGGAGGTTGGGAGCATGTGTCCCTTTCTTCTTCCTGGACCTGGATTCTTAGTGTGTTTCGTTTATGTTCTTGTATTTGTTGATTATTGTTGTTTGCTTTTAATTGTTGATTTATTTGCCTTCGTGGAACCCGCCCAGAGTCCCTATTTGGGAAACTGAGCGGTATAGAAATGCAACAAACAAACAAACATACATACATACAAACATACAAACAAATTGACGGAGGTGCATGGCTGGTCTCTGAGCGTAGTATACCTTTCAAGAACTCTGCCTTGCTTTAGCTTTGGAGGAAGCCTTGTCAAAGGTCAGTATACTGCCCTGGAAAGCAGCTGATCAACGGAGAGGAGAAATCTACAAGATGTGTTCTATCTCTTTCTCCCTCCCTTTCTCTTTCCTCTCTCTTCTTTGATGGACCCTGTTGCTGGCGGCTTCCCTGACCCCTGAAACGGAGGGATTCCTGACATTTGGGAAGAAACGGTTTTGCTTATTAACTCGATTGTCCTGCTGGGCTTTTATTGATTACTTTTCTTGAAAGCCGCTGTGCTTTCAAGGCAGTTTGGGTGGCAGCCACAGATTTTGTGGGAGGGACACATCCCTTGGCCTCCCGTTCAATAAAGATGCGTGCAGAGCATTGGCGGAGGACATCGCCGCGAGGTATGGGCCCGAGCCTGGGAAACAGGATGCTCCTTTAGGACCAACACAATTCCTGGGGGTTCCAGAAACAGGGAGACTTGCTCGATAGATATTCTTTCCGTTGTGGACTCAAGTTTCTAGTCCTCCCTAAGTCCTTTTGTTGCCTATCCTCCCTCTCTCTTGTCCTGTGCTCCACCTGTGGAATCTTAGCCCTGGCTTCTTCCCTTCCCCACCCTGAGCGAGGCACACAATGCTCCCTTGATACGAGGTGATTCACCGGCTGAGTATCGGCAGCAGCTCTGCTAACAGTTTGTAGCTCAGGCACGGACGCGGACTGCATCTGACGGTTACTGCATCTCTTCGGCATCACTTTCCCCTTCTGAGGACTAATTATGCTTCCTGGCTTGCTAATTGCTTCCCAACCTTCCGCGGCGGTCTTGTTTTTCCGGGAGCATTTATTTTCCATGCCTCTTTGTGTGTAAAAAGACCAGGCAGGAGGCGGCAGAGAGAGGGCCATATGTATTTGCGTGGAGCTGAACTCACATCAAGAGGAGAGGTTGGGTCTCTCTCTCTCTCTCTCTCTCTCTCTCTCTCTCTCTCTCTCTCTCTCTCTCTCTCTCTCTGTGTGTGTGTGTGTGTGTGTGTGTGTGTGTGTACGTGTGTGTGCGTGTGTGTGCATCCATGTTGGCCCTGTTCCCCTCTCCTTCTGTTCTCTGCCCTGCTTTTCCCAGCTCCAGATGCTTGGGGTGGGCGGATGGGATGTGAAAAGCTTTCTGCTCCTGGCAGTCAAGGCACTGTTTTCTTAATGAAGCCTGTGAAAATTCTCTTTTAAAGGGAGGAGAAAAGATCAGAACATTTGTTTATTTCTGGAAAGCGACTGTTTCTGGCTGAGGCTCCGGGTGGCCCTCTGCCCTTTCCATGGAGATGAGCAACAAAAAACGTGCCCGGCCTGAACCTCTCACCTGCCCCCCCCCCTTGGGGACCCCCCCCCCCATCAGAGGTGCTGTTCTTGAGCTTTGCCTCTTGTTTATCCTCCCATGTAAATACAACATGAAGCAACACCGCCACCCACTGGCACATTAGGATATAACTGCCTAATGCTCTTCAATGCCATTCCAAGCTAATGATGAGAGGGATATTCAGTGAACTCCAATGCCCATTGAGTGAAACCCCATGGACTGCAATGGGAAACCTCTGTCTGAGTAGTTGCTACAAGCTGAGATAAATCGTGCAAAATAAAATCCACTGTAGGCCTGATTTTGACCTTCGTCCTGTTCAACTGCAGTTCTGCTTTGACACTTTCTTCTTTCACTTTCACTGAAAGTTGTTTCAAGTCTTTGGAGCTTTGTAAGATGGTGTCATCTGTGTAGCTTATATTAATGGTGATTCCTCTGCCAATTTTCACTCTCCCTTCACCTGACTGATGAACAAAGAAGGGAGGAGAAAAGCCCTGCTCTGACAATTAGGCATTAATCAGTTAAGGGATTCCCTCTTCTAAAGACGAGTTATCTATAATGTCACGATTCATCCCTCCTAGGCTACAGTCTAGCTCAAATCTTGGCCTCTGCCATGAAATCACACGGTGGCCTTCGGCACACAGGCTTCTTTCAGTCTCAGTCCCGTATGATGCAGAAGCATTTCTACTGGAAGAAATGTTTTACAAGGAACGGCTTAGGGAACTGGGAATGTTTAGCCTTTCAAAGAGAAGGCTGAGGGGGGGATATGATAGCTATGTTTAAATATTTGAAAGGCTGTCATATTGCAGAGGGAACAGGTTTGTTTTCCATGGCTTCAGAGTCTAGGACTCGGGGGCAATGGTTTCAAACTACAGGAAAAGATATTCCATTTGAACATTAGGAAGAACTTCATGACAATTAGAGCTATTCGGCAGTGGAAGATGCTGCCACAAAGGAGGGTGGTAGAGTCTCCTTCTTTGGAGGTTTTTAAGCAGAGGCTGGATGGCCACCTGTCGGAAGTACTGTGATGGGAGTTCCTGCATGGCAGGGGGTTGGACTCGATGGCCCTTGAAGTCTCTTCCAACTCTGTGATCCTATGATCCCATGATCCTATGATTCTACATGCAAAATGCTTTGAACGTCCATAGCCGGCAGATGAATGGAAAGGGATCCTTTGATTATCAGCAACAATGTACCATAGCAATGAGGCCCAAGACCTGGAAACCTGTTCGGAGCAGTGGCTGAAATTTAGCTTCTTCAGGGAGCAGTCGGAGTGCAGTTCGATTATAGGCAGCACTGCTTATCTCCCCCCCCCCTCTCCCGTTTGCTATGAAGAAGTGGACACGGACAGATGGCGGGAAATGGTTTTTCACTGCATAGCAACAGATTGGAAAATATAATTACTGTGTGGTGTAAAGACCTGACACAGCTGTGGAACACCCCCTCCCTCCCCAATTCCAGAGTGAGGCTTGCAGGAGGCAGAAGGAAACCAAACAAATAGTTCAGAGTGAACGGAACAGAGGACCACCACAAACAGCTGGAAGGAGGGACCTGTATTGATCAGGCTGCAGGCTGCTCATAATGGGGCGGGCGGAGGGAGATGGCATGAGAGAGATTATTTCATTTTTTGTAAGGTGCCCATCACGACTTGTGACTTAAGCTCATACTCAAGGGTACATTTATCGTGTTTTCAAAGATGTGCTCCATCAAGTGGTGGAAGATGGCATAGCTCCTCGTTTTCTCTACCTCTGTATCCTGCATTTAGCGTGCTTTACTAATTGGTCAGTGGACAGAGAACACGGGCTTTGCTAGCCTGGTTTCGGAGACTCATCTCAACAAAGCCATTGGCTCCCAGGTCCGGAGGGGGAAGAGTGGCAATTATAGGGAAGATACACAAAGCTTGTTTGATTGCTGGGAAGAAATTCTGGAACAGATGTTGATGTCAGGTGGGGAAGGAGATGAAATCAGAAAAAGATGTGGGGGAGGGACAGAGAAAGACCCCATGTGTGTGAAAAAGATAAAAATGTAGGGCAGAAATGGTTAGGGGCTGAAAAAAAGGTTGAGTTCAGTTTCATAAGTCCAATTTCTCAGGATGGCAGAGCCTTGAAGAAAAATACCTGCTGAGGTCATTGAACCGCAGGGTCTTAGATGGTAATGAATTGAGCTCTAATGAACCTGGGCAGGCTTGGCCTACCTGAGGGGAGGACATAATAAGGAAGCGTAGACAAACTGCAGGTGTATTGTTTCTGACGCCTCTCTCAAATCCCACTCTCCAAACATGTTTGTTTTTGCAGCTAATTAAAGTGCAATTACCTCACAAATAATGCTAACGAAGCAATTAGAGAGGATGGGGAGGGAAGGAGGGAGGGAGGCAGGCAGCCGGGAGGAATGTAGCTAATGCTTTATTTGGCCAAATTCAGTTTTGTCTGCTTTCCGAGGGATGTCTCCAGCCTCTGGGTTGAAGCGCCTGTGGGGTTTGGGCCACAAACACTACCTAACACAACACACAATTGGTAAAACGTCCTTGGTTGCCGGACCCTAAAAAACAAGACCTTCGCTCAGGCTGCCAGTTCTGCCGAGTGAAAGGAAAAACTGGAAATCCCACCCTTGGTAAATTTATGCAAATCTAAGTCTATCTGAGCTTTTATTGCATTGCAAAAATTCATAACAGGTAACATATCATTAACAAGAACATAAAGGCCAGAATCCTATTGGCATTCCTTTCAAGTTTGAGCAAACTAAGTGCAGCTAATTGCAACTAATGAAGTTTGGGTAACTTATTGCAGCTAATTGCAACTAATTGAGGGAGTGCCATGTGGCATTGTGGTATTATGGTGGGGCACATCACCGGGACTGGATAATGACAAACCAGGACAAGTTCAGAGGAGGGCAACGGGGATGATCTGTGGGACTGGAAACCAAGCCCCAGGAGGAACGACCGGAAGACCTGGGGCCCCGTTTAGCCTTGAGAAAAGACAGCCGAGGGGAGAGCTATGGCAGCCCTTTTCAAAGGCTTGGGAAGGCTGCCCTCCAGAGGAGGGGCAGGATCATTCATCCATCGCCCCAGAGTGCAGGACACACAGCAGTGGCCTCAAAGTGACAGGAAGCCAGATTTCGGTTGAATATCAGGGGGGGGAAACTTAATCACTCCAGAATTCAGGAGACACAAAAACAGGCTCAGGTGACTGGAAGCCAGATTTCGGTTGAATATCAGGGGGGGAAAACTTATTAACTGTTAGAGTAGTAAGACGATGGAGCCAATTATCTTGAGAGGTGGTGTACGCTCCAACGCTGGAGACATTCAAGAGAAAGCTAGACAAACGTCTGTCCAATCTGCATTAATTTGGATTCCTGCCTTGAGGAAGGGGGCTGGACTTGATGGACCCCCAAATCTGTGTTTCTGTGATTCTAAGAAAAGGAATGTGGACTTGGTGGCCTTAGAAGGCCCTTCCAACTCCACGGATTCCACAAGGATGCTCAGTAGGATCCTGGCTCACGTGCATGAAGATCCTGTGGCATTTCTATGAGGATGCGCTGCAATGTTAGGTAAATAAATCTCTATTTTCCTGCATGAAGGATGGGGTGGGTGATGTAAAAGAAAGGGGGCAAGCCCCTGCTCATGGCTCTCTCCCCCCTTTTTCTCGTAGGATGCGACTCAAATGTGAGTGCCCTCGGGTTTGCTGTTGCTGCATCTCCAGGGTGCCTGCTTTTTTGTCTCGCCACTAATGAATGCACCACATCAAATTAGGAGGAAGATTAATTGGCTGCAAAGCCATGGGTTTGTACAGCTGACGGAACAAGTTGTTGGGAGGGTGAAACCAACTTATTCCTCTTTCTCCCTCCTTTGAAATGATAAGGGACCCCCCTGGTGCCGACTGGGCCAGGTTTAAAGGGGTCCAGACATTGACAGCTCGTCAGGATCCCTCAGAAAATGGTCGGGAGAGCAGTTCCAGCCTTCCGGAGCATATTCAGAGGGCTTCTGCAAAGCTGTCAATGGCTGGAGTCCTTTAAACCTGGCCCAGTCGGCACCAGCCCCCCCCCCAGTTTCTGACTGGGCCAGGTTTAAAAGGCTCCAGCCATTGACAGCTCGTCAGGACTCCAAAAACAATGGAATGAAAGAGTTAGTCAATGGAAAAACGACCGTTTCGTTTCGTCTATAACAAAATGTTCCTTCCTCATTTCGTTTCGTTTCGTTACATAACGAAACAATGAAGCAGCATTTCGTTTACCATTTTCTGCCCATCCCTAGTGTGTATCCTGGCACTCACCTAAGGATGTGGGTATTCTTGCTACCACAATTGTAGCTGAGGGTTGGGATTGCTGGTGTAGCTGCAGCAGGGGAATATATTGTATTTTCCTGTTGATAAGACACCCCATGTATAAGATGACCCCCAATCTTCCAGCCAGCAATAACAGTTTCTCTACTGTGTGGTTCTCTCACTGGCTTACTTCCATCTATAAGACGACCCTATTTTTTTAGTCTAACAGTTTTAGTTAAAAAATAGAGTCTTATACATGGAAAAACACAGTATCTATATCTATGCCTTATGTTGTCATTTCCTATTCTGCCTCAGAATTTATGTGGGGGAAATGGTGTCCCCTCAGACAGCTTCTGTGCTGTAGCTTAGCCTCTCTTGGCAGGGAGTTTCACCACCTAAAAATAGTGGCGGAGAAAGCCTTCTCTCACATACACACCTTGCGTGTCCTCTGCTCTGGCTGCAGTTCTGGAGAAAGAAGTGGAGAGGAAGACGGGTAAGCCAGGAGGATGGAGTGAGGGGTGGTGGTGGTGGTGGTGGTGGTAAAAAAATAAAAAATAAAAAATATGAGCTCTTGCATCAGCTTGAAAGGCTGACAGCTTCTGCTCGCAGTGGGAGAGCTGGCCAGTCGGAGGGTCGACATCTCTCCCCCCCCCCGGCTGAGTGCTTGAGAGATCCCAGCAGATGGCCTGGCCAGTGGCAGACTGCACCTCACAGCATGCCTCTGCACCAGCCTTCTTCCACTGACATGGGCCCTGTGGTTCCTTCCTCTCCCTGGGGAGAGGCGAATGCCAAGGCTCTCAGCGGCAGGCGATGGGTGAAGAAGAGCCGTTGTCAACATTGGTGTGTGAGTTGTCACACTGCTGTCAGAAGGTCTCCTTTGACTCCTCCTCACGGCCCAGAGCTCTCTCCTTCGATGCCTGGGCAATTTGACCACGGCTGCATCCGCTCGGAAGTTCACCTGTGGAGCGGATGTTGTTGGGATAAATACAGGCGCGTCAGGAAATATTTATGGGCTGTCAGGTTGGGGTGGGCATGCACTTGCCACCTCAAGGAGGACGAGCCACACATCACTAAGAGAAAAGATGGAGGAGACACTGTCTCGCACAAGATCAGCAAGGGCTAATTTATCTGTACGGCTGCAAAATTAGAAGTCATTTGTATACATGAAGTGGAATCGCGATGCCTCTTTTCGGAGCAGGGGAGGCTGGGACCCAAAGCGTTGTGTATGTGTGCTGACTGAGGTTGTCTGATCATCTTCCTGTTTCCCTGAAGTTTGGAATCCAAAACTGGATGTCAGGAAGCTGCTTTTTCTGACGGCAAAGAAGCTAGAAAATAAGCCTGAAAAATATTTCCTTGTCCTCAGCTGCAGTTGACACCTGGGCCCTCATTGGAAATGGGTACAAAGGGGCACCCATAATTTAAAACCAGATCATACGCAAAAAAGTATCTTCTCCTGCAATGAGACTTTCCCCAAGATTTGCCTTCCTGCCCAGAGAAGCAACACAAATTCCTTGGAACTTTGGACAGACCCCGGAGACCTTCTGCTTGCTTTTCCTATTTAGGCGTTGCAACCGGTGGATGGGTAGCTCTGATGTCTCTGATCTCCTGGTCCTTCATTTTTAATTCAACCTTAGAGGGGGGCTCAAATGGAGGATTGTCTCCCATAAAGAGAGCCTGTAGTGGCCATCCTCATCCCTCCAAGCTTCTTCACTCCTTGGTAGTATGTTCCCCATCTAAAGTTTGCGGGAAAGAGGTGTGAGCGCCTGCCTAATCAGAGCTAGGAATAATGATGGGCAAAGATGAAGGCAGCAGGAAAAAACAGGGACTAAATATAAGGTGGGTTGCCATCCCGAATTCACTCTTGAGCTTACAAGAGCCAAGGAGATCTGTGGAGGGCAGCAGCTTGAGGGCACGTCACGATGATGACACCAATGACAACAAGAAGAGCGTGGGGACAATACATTGCATAACCACAGCACCCATAATCACTGGGTCTGATGTGGAAGCTCATGATCCACACATGCAGTGTCCAGGTGACAACGTGGAACAAAGCTGACAACCCCAGCCACTGGTGTCGGGATCCTAGTGATGGATGGGAGCTGTAGTTCCTACGATGAGCGATCTTCCTCGTCTGAGCAACACACATTCAGAGGGCTCTTTAGTCTGAAACAAGGCACCTGAGGGGGAACATGATTGAGAGGAACAAAATAATGCAGGGCATGAGTCAAGTAGATAGAGGGACACTCTTCTCACTCTCAAAAAATACCAGAACTAGGGGACATCCACTCCAATTGAGGGCTGGGAGAGTGGGAACAGACAAAAGAAAACACTTCTTTACCCAGCAGGTTGTTAGCCTGTGGAACTCCCTTCCACAGGATGTGGTGATGGCATCTGGCCTGGATACCTTCAAAAGGGGATTGGACAATTTCCTGGAGGAAAAGTCCATCACAGAAACCATGATGGAGATGTGTCATCCCCAGGCTTAAAACCAGAGCACTTCAAGGACCAGATGCAGGGGAGTAGAGATGGGCACGAAACAATTTTTTTTAATTTCGCTATTCGTTTCGTTAAGTAACGAAACAAATAATGATGACCCTAGGGGCAAATTGAACACAAAATGAACCGAACTGAGAAAAATTGGTTCGGTTAGGTTCTTTTTGTTAACGGGGGGGCGGGGCGGAGATGTCTCCTACCTCATGCTGGTCCGGAGGTCCTTTCGCACTTAGCTGCATGGAGGGAGCATGCACCTCGTTGGTGCCATCAAAGGACATGGCAGGCTCGAGCCTCAGCCCAGTCCTGGGAGGAAAGATAAGAAGCAGGCCGCATTTAGGCGGCCAGAGCAGCGGGACTTCAAAGCTGCCCCCGTTGCGCCTCCCTTCTGTGACCCATTATTGCGGGGCTGATCGGGAGGGGTGATAAGAAGGAGGCGTGCTTAGGCGACCAGAGCAGTGTGGCTCCGACTCCGCTCCCCCTCTTTATTCCTCCCACGCCCGTTCGTAGGCACCCTCCAGCTCTGACCAGGCCCCAGGGGCCGTGCAGTGGGTGCTGGAAAAAAAGAGCGGGTTAAAAACGAATAACAAATTAACAAAACAACAAAATGATTTTGGGGGGCAAAAATTCGCAAAAAACAAAATGAAACGAAACGAACTCCTTAACAAAAGGAAACGAAACACGGTTTTTTTGATTCGTGCCCATCTCTACAGGTGAGTGGCAGCAGGAGACAGAGATCGAGTCTCGTGCGCTCCCGGACGCATCTGGTGGGGCCGCTGTGAGATACAGGAAGCTGGACTAGATGGGCCTTTGGCCTGATCCAGCATGGCTCTTCTGATGTTCTTATGCAGTGTTGCCTTTGAGAGACTGGGTGCCCCGGTGCAGATTTGCAGACCTTCTAGAAAGCAGCTGCACCGTTTTGGGATGCCCGGGAATGAACGCTGGAGACAAACGTGGCCCTCCATACTAAATCTGCCCGAACTTCGTGCTCCGTCTGATTCCCTCCCCAGCCTTCTGCGATCTCTATAGCAACCACGACAGGCTCCTCTTCTTTGTTTCCACATGGCACACCAAGGACTCCATAGACAGGGGCGGCGGGGGGGGGAATAATAATAAGACGGTGTGGGCTGAACATCTCAAGGGAATGAACTCTGCTGTGTGTGGCTGCCGCCGTGAGAGACAATCGAGTTAAACAGCAACATTTCCAAGGAGGCCACACTTAAACGGCCGGGGCTGTTGGGTTGATTTCTAGGTCCATGGTTGGAAATGCATACCCCAGAAAGGGCCGGCTCTAATATCAGGCAGGGCGCAGTGACTGCCTCAGAGGGCAGATTGGAAGAATCCCGAAAGACCCCGAGTTGGCTTGCCATTTATTTTGCTATTATTGTGTTCTTAACTTCTTACTTGTCATGGAAATGGGTCTGAGGTGGGGACCAGAGCTTGGGAGATTTTGTTCATTGCATGCCACAATCGCATGGATGGATTTTGTCTCTCCTTTATTTTATTTTATTTTATTTTATTTTTCACATTTCTATATCACTGGCCTTCCAAGCAGCATTGGCCAGAGATGGGGTGTCCAGGTGTTTTTGGACTACAGAGCCCATGCTTCCCCTTTCTCTGAGTTCTGCCTGACAGACAGATATCACCTGGCAGACAAGGCTTGATCTAGTTGGCTTTGTGGCTTGGCTGTTCAGGGCACCTTTCTGAACAGGAGGCTATCTGGGGCCTGCAGTTTCAACCACCGACCTCTGATCCACTGGCCCAGCCCTGGCTTTGTCCGTTGAGGAGCTTCCCCGTCCTGTTGCGTGCCTCTCTCCAGATCCACCCCTTCTGCCGTGTGTCCCCTGAACACTGTGTCTGCTCCGCGCCTGCTTCCTCTCCATCTATGCACCAAAACTCAGGCCCTCGCAAACTTTTTTTTCTTAAGCAGAATTGATTTCCAATGAGCTGGGAGGAAGGAGCCAGGCTTTATTTAAGGTCAATTAAGCAAGAGGGAAAACAAGGTATCTCAGCTTGACGGATCCAAACTCTATCAAGGCTCACCGGAGGCTTAGAGCAGAGGAGATGCTCAGGAGGGCTCCATGTGCCCCCCCCCCCAAATAGCCATTGTTTGTGTACGTAGCAGAGTGATTCGCTCTTTGCCAAAATGCCCGGACCAAAAGCAACCTTCCTGAAGCTCCTCCGACTCCCTCGTAAAGTGGACTAAATTGGGAGCCTATAAAAATCTGATTACTAACGTGCACCCGTGGAAGTCAAATGGTGCAAATCTCACCAGCAAATTGCCTGTAATGCATGTCTCCGAGCTTGTAATCCCCTTTTGTTCACATTTGTCACATGAATGGCATGCAAGGGGGACTACAACCATGTATTCCAGAATGAACAGCAGTTTGCCCCCAAGGTTTATGTATTTTGGCTGACTCCGGGGCCACAGCCACAGACAAGGGACAGGTGCCTCTTTGTTTGACTTGGGAGGCGGCTTTCGGGAGAGCATAATCTGGCCCCCACGAGACAATGACTGTACACCCTCTAGGAACTTGGATTTGGGTATCGCTGTAAATTGGAATCAGAACCTCGTCCTATGATTCAGGGCTCTGCTGAGGTCTGGGACGCCAGAAAACCTCCATTCGAGGCCCTGGGGCAACCTGACATTTTTAAAATAAAAGGCTTTTTTAAAATTAATGAGGTAAGAAATGAACAAGTAAACATGGGGAACATTCATGTGATTCCTAAGAAACCAAACCAAACCAAGCAAACATTTCACTTGAAGCCACTGGGCTGGGAGGGAAGCCAAGCTGTCAGCTTAACACTGCATGGCTGTCATTTCGGTTGCAAAGGTTATTTCACCCAGTCTAGTACTGAGGCGGGCATCCATTGCCGTTGCCATGCCAAACTGGATGGTCCTTTTGATACTGTGTAGGCAATAGCAGCAGCGTAATGAATTCTCTAGCAAAGGCACTTGAAACAGAAATGTTAGGAAGAGCAGAATAATTAATAATAACTGTGTGCTACCAAAATCAGTTGTAACTTCCAGGTAACCCTGTTCAAGGTTTTCCATGTAGGGAATGCTCACAGCTGCTTTCCCGTTCCTGTCTTCTGGGACTAGTATGCAGCTGGCCCTTCTCCTGGGAGGCCCGGTGGGGAATCGAACTCCCAAACTCTGGCTTTGTAACCAGTTACCTTAACCACTGAGCGACCCAGCCACCCTAATTCCAGTGTTCACAGAAGATTTGCAGAACTGGCCAAGACGAACGGCGGCTAATTGCCTGTGCCTGGTTATGTGTCTTCTTGTACAATCTCAGATGCACCTTGGTGCCTTGTCAACGGGTCCCAAATCACCAGGGAGTGACACAAACGTGATGCAAATCCCAGTAGGTATGCATACTTTCTTTCTCAGGAAGAGGAGAAGTTTCTTCAGGTACTGCTGCAAAGCAAGAGAAATGCAGATTCAAGCTCCAACAGAGAAATTGGGTTTCTCTCGGTCTGTTCAGATTGACTGGCCACATGGGGAGAGGAGGAAATGGGCTAAAACAATCTTGTTTACAGCTGGTTATCAATCTTCTGTTGCAGCTACAGATGATCTGCCAATAAGCTGTAAACAAGGGCAGAGTAGCAATTTCCTCATCTTATTCCCTCCTCTTGTTTTTTGGTTTTAAACCTTTTTTTTTTTTTGCTGCTTCAGTGCCCAACATAACAACACTACCAGCAAACTCTTAAAAAAATTAAGAGGGACTGAGCTTAATATAAGGGAAGTTTCTCCAGAATATCACTCAGGATGGGGTTTTTTGTTATCCGAGTTCTGCTCTGCCAATCCAGGAGAGGGGAAAAAAGGATGGTTTTTAAAGCAGGTATTGCACGTCCCTTAATCACTGTCTAATTACAACAGTAGATCTCAGATTAAGACAGAGGCTGGGGTTGTCCTCAGAAAGGACAGGGTGCTGGTGAAACCACCACCTAGGAAGCAAAGGAGGCCAGGCGACGACTCACTGTCAGGGACTACAGATCTCAGAATCCCCCATAGCTCTCACTGGTCATCCTGGCATGGGATTTGTGGGTATTTTAGCCCATGCCCTGACACACAGACACAAGGAGAGCAGCTTTGGGGTGGATTCTCATGGGGGGTGGGGGCTGGCAGCTGCTTCATGAAGCTCCCCCAAAGGCCATGCATTCCAGAAACCATAATCCAGAAGCAATGTCTCTAAGCTTTTGCTAGAGGAACTTCCAGAGCTGGAAGGAGGGTAGAGCTCCTCAGAATTTGCTTGGGAGTGACGGAATTAGGACGGTATCCCCCCCCCCCAACTCCTGCTGGAAGGGACCCAACCTCCCCATAATAACTCTCTGTTGCTGGAAGGACATGGAGGCTTCTGCCTGGAACATTCCCACCGTCGGCAGCCGCTTCTCCTGGGGGAAGGAGGCATGAACCAAGAAGTCTTGGCATGGAAGCACCCCCCCCCCGGCTTTCCATGGCCTCAGTTTTCCTTTTCCTTGCATGCACCCATTTCATTGAACTCAGTGCTTCGGTTTCTAGAGAGTCCTGGAAACCAGAGAAGCCAGAACATAATGTTAAGTTTGCCAGGGACGGAATGCTCTGGCAATCCTTGAAATCCTTATCACTGGTTGTTTTTACACCGAAACTTAGC
Organism: Phrynocephalus guinanensis; assembly: GCA_037367245.1. Classification (NCBI taxonomy): domain Eukaryota; kingdom Metazoa; phylum Chordata; class Lepidosauria; order Squamata; family Agamidae; genus Phrynocephalus; species Phrynocephalus guinanensis. The sequence goes on from CM074747.1 coordinate 2,324,707, forward strand.
ATGTTCCACACCTTATTAATAGAAGAACTACTTTTGCCTTTGTGGAGATGGGGCTGTTTTCTGAATCAAGCCATCTGCTACAGAAGGAACTGTAAATTTCTCAGAGAGCATTATCCGCCCATTCTGTAGTTCTCTCCCTTCTGCTCCCTTCCTCAGCATCCTTGTCTTGAATCTGATGATGCTTCAGATGCAGGTTTCATTTTCTTTTACAACCTCGCATGCTGCCTCTAGTAAGAGGGACCTTTCTGAGCTGGGCTGCCTGTCCATCTACCCAGCACTAACCATCCATTCCTTGCCTGCCTCTGAATTCAAAGACAGTCTCGCCTTTCTGCTTAGCTCTCTTTCCCTCTCTTGAGTCCGTCAAAGCCTGTTGCTGAAAGCAGTCATGTTTGTCAGTTTGCTGTGTGATCTGTTCCATTGTAAGTAAATGAAACCTTTGGCTCTTTCTCCTACTAATGCCTGCAGAGTTCTGAATTTTGGTTTCATTCCTCTAATTGCTTAGCAGATGTACAGGGATCCACAGAGCCAAATTAGCTTCAAACCCCTTTTTCTTCATCAACTGCCATTTACACTCAGTAACTTGCTCTGAGATGTTAATGGGAGAAGGAATAAAAATGTTTCCTTTACTTACAATGAACAAATAACAGCAAATTCACAACATAGCTGACTGTTGCACTAGGCCTCAACAGACTCACTCATTGCTAGAGACTCTTGAGAAGGACAAAACAGAGCAAAGAGGAGGGGTTCTCTTTGGATCAGAGGTGGGGAAGGAACTATTGGTTAGTAGTGTTCTTAGTGATCCCAGAAAGGTCCCTCCCACCCACACCTCCTATAGAGGCAGCATGCATGGTTGCAATAACTCCAACAGTGGCTGTATTGTACCCCCCCTTCCTGGCAGCCTCTGCCAGTCCCTATATTTCTTGAGCAATACTGCATCTCCCGCCCTCTCACAGCTGGGTCTGATCCCCTCCCTTTCTTTGCTGTGCAGGCACCAAGATCCCTCGGGCTAGCAATAGAAAATGTGGGGGCAGGGAGGTGCGTAGGGAGTGATGCAAGGGGAGGACACACACACACACACACACACACACGCACACACACACACACACACACACGCACACACACACACACACAGAGCTGACAGCTTCCTTTCATCGCCCCCACTAAGTGACTGTTTCACTAACGGATATTTAATTATCTCTCCCAGGCTTGTTAACGGCAGTGCAGTGGCCTTCCGCAGCTCGCGATTCAAAGGCTTCCCGACGTGCTCATGGCGTCAGATCATTGGCGTTCTCCGGCGAGATATAAAAAGCAACCCCCTCCCTCGGCTGTCGCTGCGCTGTCAGGAAAATGGCTGTTTGGACAGGCCTGGGCAAAAGTAGCAATTACTTGCGATGAACTCCAGGCTTTCGTGATGCTATTGCTTGCCAAGATATCCAGGCGGTGGACCTCCAAAAGGAGGCGGCCCAGGTAATGGGGGGGGACCTGCCCCTCCAAATGCAGGCCAGCTCAAATTAAGTACAGCCCACCTCTGACATTTCACATGACACGAGGGTGCGAAAGACAAGTTCATGGACAACAAGGGTATCCATGGCTATCATGATGGATGCCTCAGGGCAACCCCCGGGTTGGAGAGATAGGCAGGATATCTCTCAATGCCATTTGCGGGGAATCATAAGCAGGTGAAGATATCTGCTTGGGAATACCCTGAAGCAAATGGTGAGCCACTGTGTGAGACAGAATGCTGGACTGGATGGGCTGTGGCCTGTTCCAGCAAGGCTGTTCTTCTGTTCTTCTGTTCTCCTCCTCCCCAAGATGGCTTTGATCTTTCTACTCCCACTTCTGCTCTTCAAGGCCAGTTCTTCTTGGGGTGACCTTAGAGACGGAATCCAAGACATGAACCGCGAATCCAAACACAAACCACAGCATTCGTTAGAAACCGCAGAGGCCTCAGAAATTCACCTCTTCGCATTGCCCCCCCAAAGCGAAAACCTCGATGAATACGAAACGACAAACGCTTTGGAGGTTGTGGGTTTGTCGTTTTTGCGTGGTTTGGGGCCCATTGCCTGGAGGCGCTTAGAACGCTGTTGTGAGTCCAGCCTTGATGGAAGCCAGTGGGTTCTCATCTCCTTCAGGTCCCCTGCCGTTCGTACACGTCTTTCGAAATGCACCCGATGGCATGAAACTGGTCACAGCAAAGCTCGGATTATGGGATGCTCCGTTTGCAGACTGACTCTGGAGAAAAGGGCCAGGAATGGTAGCTTGGTCTCTTAAGTGGCAACCCCTCCTGCACCAGTGGGGGATGCCAACTTTGGCCACTAGGGGGCGGGAGCATTCAAACATGGAAGTAACATGTGAACACTTGACTGGTTACTCAAACATCTGTTGAATAATAAGATTGCAACAACTGACTCTTCTCTTAACCTTTCAACCTCTAGAGACTTTGCGGCATCTCTGTTCAAGTCCTCTTTTTGCAAACTGAAAACCTTTTTATAAAAAAAAATGCTATCTGGCTGAGTTTGTTCTTCTCCCAGGGGGGCACCCCCACCCCCACCCCTTTCAAGAGCCTTCTCTGCTGATTTAACATAATTCTTTGTTTGCATTTCCACTGAAGCACTCAGTGGAACACTTTGCTGGCATTAATTAAGCCTCACAACACCCGGCTCGGGGAGGCCAGGCTGATCATCTGGGGATGGGGGGGGCAATCTTGTTAAGGTTACCTACTCCTCTGGGCTGTGGGGAGAGCAGGGGGCACAGCTCAGCATGGGAAACACAGGCCGTTCACCACGTCCAGAGGCGCTCATGGGCCCTCTTGTGCAATGGGCCTTGGTTTGAAGCAAGGAGGGGGACATCACGATCACGCCAGGGCAGAGATGATTGCACCCTATAGGGCTGTCTCTAAACCAGGAGTGTCCAAACTTTTTGCAAGGAGGGCCAGATTTGGTGAGGGGAAAATGGCACAACCCAGCAGATCAGTTGCATGAGGCCCTGGGGTGTGTGGCAAATGGGACAACCCAGCAGATCAGTTCCCTGGGGTCCTGTGGGTGATGGAATGGTGTACACCAGGGGCAAGTAGGCTGGTCGGGTGGCTGGGGGGGGTTGGGGGACAGATGGAGGCAGGGAGGGCAGTCAAACCCTAAAACTGCAAGCTGACGTCTCCAGCCAGCATGGGGAGAGGCCGGCTGGTAGGGAAGCATGACAGGCTGAGCTGACAGAGAGAAGAGGCTGCGGGCCGCTAGAAATTTTGAAAATGGGCCACATTTGGCATGCAGGCTGGACTTTGGAGATGCCTGCTCTAAACCATCCAGTGTCCGTTCTGCTCGCTGTATTGATGGTCTTATTTGAAATGATCCCATCCTTGGCTCAGAGGTCTCTAGGGTCTGCGGCACCTAGCCGTGGCACCCTTCTCTAAAGTGGGCATGTGCCATGAGACCGGGCCCACTTTCCTGTCTTTGTACCTTCACTCAGGCCTCTGCCACCTGGGGACAACGAGGTCCAGCATCTTGCCTCTTCTGAAAGGAGACTGATGTCCAGCTCCTGCCTTCTTATAATACAGGGGTGTCCCAACTTTTTGCAAGAAGGGCCAGATTGGGTGAGGTGAAAATGTGTGGGGGCCGACCATGCAGCTGCATTTGGCTCCCGGGACGGACTTTGGACAAGCTTCTAGGACATGCAAGGAGGTGGATAGGATGCTGCAGCAAAAGAGCTGGGGGTGGGTAGGGTGAGCAGGTGATTGGGGGGGGGGGGGGTTGGATGGAGGCAGGGAGGGCAGGCAAACCGTAAATCTGCCAGCTGATGTCTCTATCCGGTATAGGCAGGGGCCAGATGGCAGTGATGCATGAGCCGGCGGGGGGAAGAGGATGCGGGCTGCTCGAAAATTGAAAACGGGCCACATTTGGCCCCTGGGCCTGACTTTGGACATGACTGTTATAATAGCTCACCCAGGAAAATGGCATCTTTTCGTCTGTCCAGGCTAAAACCGCCCTCAAGGTGGGCAAACCCATGCCAAAATCCCCATGCTCCTTAGGGGGAAAAACCCCTTGGGTCTGCATGTAAGCAGCGGGTGGCCCTTTATTCATGCCTAAATCAAACATTTGGGGGTCACCTTCTGTGGTATCATGAAAAGAAGGATGGACAAGCACTCGGGAGTCTTGGGTTCGAGTCCCTGCTCTGTCATGGAAACCCACTTGGGTTATGGAACTGTCAAAGCCACTCCTTAAATATCCCACTGACCTGGAAGGCCTGGTTAGGGTTGCTCAGGTCATTTCTGGCTTGACAGAGAATGAAATAAACGAAGTCTCTGCGTTTGCTCTGTACAGGAGAGGAGAAGCCAGCCCTTAGAAGATGGCCTGCACTGTTCTTCTGCATATCACACCTGGCCAGCTGGCCAGCTGGCCAGAAAGGGATTCTGCATATGCTCTAGAGATGGGCACGACCAGGAAAAATTACGTTTCGAGTTGTCATGTGTCGGAGCCGGCCCGTTTCGGCTCGTTTCTGTTTTTCACGAAATTTTCCAAAAATTTGTCGTTTCGTTTGTCGGTTTTTCGTCTGTTGTTAGTACTGGTTTGGGGGGGGCGGGCTCCTGGAGGCACCTCTCTGGGGTGGGTTCCTCCTCTGGCCCGCCATGAAGGGAAAGCGGGCTCCTGGAGGCACCTCGTGGGTGCCTCCTCTCCTCACCCGTTACAAAATGGCATGCATAGCCAATTGGATATGCATACCATTAAGTTGCAGTTGCAGCAGCAGGCAGAGGCACCTCTCTTTTGGGTGCCTCTGTGACTCACTGCCTGCGGTGCACTTGGGCTGGGGAACGAAGTGAGAGAGGACCCCTACGGGCGCCCGCTGTGACTCGCTAAGAAGGGAAGTGTACTTGCTGTAGTGCAATGCGAGTACACAGATCTGGCTTGGGGTTAGGGGTTAGCACAAGGGCTAGGCTTAGGGTTACTGGTAAGGTTAGGGTGAGTTACTGGGGTGCACCTCTGGGTGCCTCTCTGACCCACTAAGAAGGACAGTGTACTGGCGTATGGGTTCGGGTTCGGGTTCGGGTTCGGGCTAGGGTTAGTGGCTGTTTATGCCCGACTGGCACATCCCAGAAGTCTTGGTCAAAACCTGGCCAAGTGGCCATGCAATTGGTGGAATGGCTCCAAAAATTTGCACGGTCCACTCCCATGGCCAGCCCATCATTACGCAGGTGTAAAAAAATAAAAATAAAAATAAAATAAAATAAAATCAATGGAGACGTTTTGTTGCAAGAAAAACCCACTGCTGCTGCTGTAAAAATTCAGGCAGTTTTAAAATAGCTATTTTCACATGTTTCTGTTGTGCTTTGGTGTGTTTTTGGACCACGCGATATTCAATAAATATTGCGGTCGCCCCATTTTGGATCCCCTGCCTGCACCGCATGGCATGGCGCGAGTTGGCGAGACGACGAGGATGCGCAGCCCAGGAGAGGAGAGGGGGGGAGGCCGGGGACCCCCCCCCCCAGAAACCACCCCTCTGGTAGGTGCCCTCAGGCAGGCATATTTAAAACTTTTTTCCTGTGCTGCTTGGCATCGCGCGATTGCTGCGATGCCAGGAACGACAACGAAAAATCAGACCCAATTTTTCTTTAGTCGGTTCGAGTTCGAGTTCTGGCGGAGTAATTGTCATTACCGTTTCCGTTCCGTAATGGAAACGAGAAACGGAAACGGAAACGAGAATTTCGCCAAGTCGTGCCCATGTCTAATACGCTCAGAGGCCCCACATCATCTCTCAAACCCCATAAAATGTCTAGCTCTGGAATGAGGTCCTTGTCAGGATGAACCCCAAACTTTTTCTGCTTGTCCTTCCTGTACCACAAAGAGAGCTGTCACGCACAACGTTGGTCCTTCACCCGGCCATGGGGCGGGGGGGGGGGGAGAAGGGAGGAACACAGTGCCAAACGTGACCCCACGGGGTGTGCAATGTGCCCACTAGACTGTTGACTGCCAGGGTGTAATTGTCTGGGAAATGCTTGATATCTCCACTTAATAAGCCAGTGATCTGCCAAAGCAATTAGTATTTACATGTCAGCCTGGTGTATTCCATGAATAGTTAATGGCCCGGTTGCCCATTGAGAGGCATCATCCCACCCCCCAACCCTCGGCTGGCTGACACAGACGTATGAATATTCAAGCGTTGTGGCGCAAACTGTTTCAGAAAAGAAGGAGAGTGACAGGTGTCCGTCACTTGGCCTCCTCTTGAGGTTGGGGACCCAGGGGTTTGGACAGGGCTGCCTCTTCCCTGGAGTGTCAGGGATGGCGTTGGGGGAATGCCACAGAATATGAAACCCATCTTGTCCCAAGGCACAGTCACGGCTCTGTGGCCAAGCTGAGGGTTTTCACTCGGGTTCAGTTCTCAGTGGGGAAGGAAAAGGCCTGACCCAGAAAACCACTTAAGCAGTTAGGAAAGTTTAAGGGGCGCCAATGGGAAACGAGTGGCCGATGGGCCCTGCAGTTCTCTCGATGCCACGTTTTGTGCGTGGAAATCGCTCCTGGAGATTCTGACCTGTACATTTGAACGGCGTTGCTGTCCAACAGGTTCAGCAGAATTCCTGGGGATGGAAAGCCATTGTGTCTGAAACCAGGGCTGTGGGTGTTGTAAGAGCATTCCACCTGCTCCTTCTGTAAATGCCAGTCCCTGGGAACCACGCTACTTTGGTGGCCCAAAACTAATTTGTCTCACAGATTGTTTGTTGCTGAAGTCATGGGGATAAACATTCTTCCAATGCCTGCTGGAGGTGGCCGTGTTTGCGTTCCTGGAACAGCCCTTCGGCAACAAAAGATTCTGCAGGAGTCATTATTTTGACAGATAGCAGGCAGTGAGATCTGACAGGTTGGACAGATAAGAGGATATCAGAAACATATCCGAGGGTATTTGACAGCTGCCAATCTTTGGCAGCTGAACTGCTGCAGATATTTATTGATATCTCTCCCCCCCCCCCCCCCCCCCCGGTACTGCTCTTACGATTTTGCTCCATCAGGAAAGTCACACTCAGATTTGGCATTGCATTTCCTAACAGACAGCGTTGCTTCCCTGATAGAGCAATTTCCTTCCTGGAAGGAAAGTCAACACCAGTTTTTGAAGACTGAACCAGACATCAAATCCTTGGCTTTCCAAACCGAAGCCTGTTTTGGGGATGTTTTTGTTTTTACTTAGAAAGGCTGACCTACCGAGGAGGGGCAGGATCTGTTCTCAGTCACCCCAGAGTGCAAGACACCTGATAACGGGCTGAAGCTACTGGATACCAGATTTAAGATGAAGATCAGGAAAAACTCCTTAACTGTTAGAGCAGCACAACGATGGAACCAACTCCCCCAGGAAGTGGTGAGCCACGCTGCAGGTGTTGAAGAGAAATTTAGACAACTGCCTGGCAGATGTACGTTGACTTGGATTCCTGCCTTGAGTGGAGGGGTTGGTTTCAAACTACAGGAAAAGAGATTCCATTTGAACATTAGGAAGAACTTCATGATGGTTAGAGCTATTCGGCAGTGGAAGATGCTGCCACAAAGGAGGGTGGTAGAGTCTCCTTCTTTGGAGGTTTTTAAGCAGAGTCTGGATGGCCACCTGTCAGAAATACTGTGATGGGGGTTCCTGCATGGCAGGGGGTTGAACTGGATGGCCCTGGAGGTCTCTTCCAACTCTGTGATTCTATGATTCTATGACTCAATGACCTTAGAGGTCCCTTCTGACTCTATGATTCTATGATTTCCTTTTCCAGGAGGACTTAAAAATGACTGTTGCGTTCCTACAGTAACCTTTGAACTGCCTGAGTTTTGGAGCATATGAATAATAGAGAGAGGAAGGATCCAAGCTTACCTTAGCTCCAGCCAAGCCCCAGCCAGGCATAACCTGATCAAGCTCTCAAGCACAGTCAATTGGAGACAGGTGTAGGATGTGGGAGCTTGAGGCTGGAGAATAACAGAAGGGTAGGATTCTGGCCTATCCAATCTGGGGCCAGCAGTCTGTTTAAACCAGTGGTTCTCAACCTGTGGTTCCCCAGATGTTCCTGGACTGCAACTCCCAGAAGCCTCCACCACTCGCTGTGCTGGAAGGGGTTTATGGGAGATGCAGTCCAGGAACATCTGGGGAACCACAGGTTGAGAACCACTGGTTTAAATCATCCAATGGCCGGCCACAGGGAAATCCTGGAGGTACATATAAACAGGCCCTCGGGCCATTTTAGGCAGTTGGTTTTATCCCTACGCAACCTGTGTGTGTGTGATGGAATAAAGAGCTGCATCATCACTTTGGGCATGGTCTGGTTCCATCAGACCCACTACATTACAACGACCATGAGGACTAGTGGGATGGTTTATTCTGTGGTTCCTGCTCTAGTTCAATGTGGAAGGCAGAGCATAATAATCCTTCCTGTTGGGCTGCATCTGAGATGGACGGAAACATCTCTCTTTCAAAACGAAACAAAGCAAAGCAAACAACCAGACAGGTGTCCCTGCTGCTTCCAGGATGGCGAGGGGTGCTGTCTTGTTACTTCCTGGCAATTGTCTTGCTGACAGCTCTCCCTCCCAGCCTGCCAGGAGTTATCTAAGCCGGATCAATGCCTTTGTGAGGGAGGAGAGCTGTATTGATCCCCAGGAATCATTTCCACCCTCTTTAGAATACAGCCAATTAAGCCCGCCTAATTAAAACAAACGGCCTTGTAGGTTTCACTCTCAATGGGTCCCAGGAGGAGTGCAACAGTATCAGGAAGGCAACAGTGGGTGATTTTGGACAGGAGGGTGTGTGTGTGGAAGGCTGCGCATCCGCCCGGACCATTGCGGAAAGAGAGGCTGAACGGTCTCGGTGTTCACCGGCTATGGAGAGCTGAGCAGATGACGCACAAGTCGGTTGCTCTCCAGGCTGATCAGTAAAGAAAGAGGGGGCCACCTTATTTCACTTGTGGTGGAAGGTAGAATAATTAAAATCCAGCATTGTAAGAGTTAAGAGTAGAAAACTCCAGATCTGTATAGATAAGTTTATCAGATTCAGTTTCCCCCCTCTACGTTCAGTGTTCTTGATCGGTAAGAATATAGAAATTTATATCAGTAAAGTGCAGCCGTAATGACCTTGTGGCTGTTAGACAGATGTAATTCCCCCTAAAACATGGAATTAGGTAAAAATGGAATGATCACATTGAGGCATCGTGAGATCCATTTAGGACAAGGGCTGGAGAAGATGCCCTGAACGATTGGGCTGAAGTCCCTGTTCCTACTGAGCTGTGTGAGTTGGCCCCTCTCTTCCTAGGAAAAGGGAGAAGCAGGAAGTGTCCCCAGAGAAAGGGGAAGGAAAGAGAGCCCAGGAGTAGCAATCTAAATGTAGATCTCGAAAAGACCAGAGGGAGGAAGCACATTAAACGAGGAACATGACGGGGGTCAGCTTCTACTGAAGGAATGCTGTACGTGTAAACATTGAAATGGATCAATGCACACAAAATGAACAGAAACAAGGCTTAACTCCATCCCTGGAGAGCCAGGTGTTCTTTCTGCACCAGATTCTCTTCAGTGGGATGTGCTCCAAGAAGGACCCCAAAGGATGCGTCCTGGCATGTGCATCCATGAGAGCCCAGATCTCCCTTGTTGGTTCGGGGGAGGGGGGACCATTACGCCATAGGAGCCGACGGCTTCTTGAGCCACCTTTGCTGCTGGGTGAGGAGTCTCACCTGAGATTGCTCTGCAAGGAGATGGAGCCTCGCTCGTGGTGCCCAGGTTCCTGAAATATCCCATCCCCCCCTGCCCACACCTCATGAAAGGATGCATCCCTTCTTGTTTGCAGAAAGCTGACGGAGACCCCGGTGACGCTCTCATGTGCTGTGCTCGCAACGTGCTCCCCATCTCAGCAGACGCACACTATAATCCTATTTATGCCGGATTCCTGCTAGATGACCTGACCGCTCTGGCAGCAGCCTGCCAATTAAATATCCATCAGCGGAGAGGAAAACAAACTTGTGAAGCCCTTAACACGTCGCATTAAAAACTTAATAATACCATCTAGCACCTGCGGCAATGGGGGTGTGGGCGAGAAGCGCCCAGAGATGCAATCCGGCGAATACAAGGGACATGTAATTAACACTTATGAAATGACCGAGCAGCCGCTGTTTGGGGAGGGGTGCGAGTTTGTGTGTGTCGACAGCAAGGTGTGCAGGAAGCGGAAAAGCACAGAGAGAAACAGCCGTGCAGGGTTTAACAATGTCCCAGCGGCATGGAGGGGGTGAGCACTTTTGTCTGCTAAGTGAAGTCAAGTTGCCACAGATTTATGGCTGTCCCATAAATGAGCAACCTCTGTCGTGTCCTGTCCTCAACAGCTCTGCCCAGTTCAAGTCTGGGGCTTCCTTTAGTGAGTCAATCCACCTTACATTAGGTCTTCCTCCTTTCCTGCTGCCTCCCCTTTAGAAGCTGACCCCTTTCTCCGCCTGATGGTCTTCTCCGGAGAATCCTCCTGTCTTCTCATGAGTGGCCCAAAGGAGGACAGCCTGAAATTTGTCATTTTTGCCTTTAGGGGCAGTATTGGTCCGGTTGGCCCTTGTATTCCTCTTCAGCACATGCCGCCTTTTGCTCACTGCTAGACCTGTTGATGATGCTCAGTATCTTTGAAGGAGATTTGGGTGACAAAATCTCCTTTCTTCCAAGGGCACGGCACGAGAGAAACACACACTAGCTAGCTAAAGCTGGGAAGTCCAGCTGCCAATCCAGGGAACAAATCAATACCTTGGAAGACGTGGCTATGAGCACTGAATGCGTATGCGTGCTTGTGTAGGCCAGCCCCGTAACTGGCAAAGGAGAAGAAAAATCTGAATTTTGCAAGTGGCTGACTTGAGGGATCAAGAGGGAATCACAGGAGCACCGCTCTTTGCTTTTGTCAGGAATGGATATTCTTTAACTGGACAGATGGACTCAGGGTGAATAAATAGATACCACTGTATGCCATCAAGAGCCCCATGGAGCAGGGATTAAAATGCAGCACTGCAGTGAAGACTCTGGTCATGACCTGTGCTCAATGAGTGGGCTCAGGTAGCCGGCTGGAGGTGGGCTCAGCCTTCTGTCCTTCTGAGGTTGGTCAATTGAGTACCGAGCTTGTTGGGGACAGGGCAATGGGTACCTTGCATGATTTAATTGCAAACTGCCCAGGGATTGTCTTAAGCAGTGGATAGATGGATCAGAGGTCATTCTGTGGATAAGGGATTCTACTGCACAAACGGCACACTTTGCTAAGAATCTTTGCTATTATTTTGCAAATGTGACCCTCCTGAGATTCGACATTTACACACATCACCCACACCTGATACTCGGTTGTAGAAATCAGACTCCCCCCCCCCCAAAAAAAACCTGATTTTGCCAACCCAGTTCTGGGAACCAAGCTGGCAACCACATCACCCGCCACCTCCATCTCTCCTCCTGTATCTGCCCCCCCTCTCTGTCTCTGGTGCCTGTCCTCTCTTTCTCTCCCCCCTTCTTGCTTTGTATTGATTGGAGAGATAGCAAAGGTTTTAATTATTATGCCGTTTTGAGCTGGAGTCAATTCACTCAAAAGCTACAGGCGTAATGACCTTTTCCAAGGCCCTGGACTTTGGGAATGAGAAACGGCATTGACGATTGACCAGTGGTGCCTTCAAAAGATCACTCCGTGACCCATCGGCCTGGGTTGCAAAAGGGTTACCCTGGAGAGGACGAGAAAAGCAAAGGAGGCGGATTCAGGGGTGGCAATAAGATGGCTTAGTTCCCTTTCAGTCTGGTCAGCCAGTTAGTTCAGGGGCTCTCTCGGCTTTGTAAGGTAGGATGATGATGGTGGTGGTGGTGGTGGTGGTGTGTGTGTGTGGGGGGGTTGGGGGTGCTCATAATACTAACAACGGTTTGCCTATAAGTCTGTATTTGGAAAAGGGCGCCAGCACAGCTATCTAGTGATCTAAACTAGCAGGTGTGTGTAGGGGGCAATAGGCAGGTAGATTATACTACAGTGCCACCCCTCCTATGGGCGTTTTCACACGACCCCTAAGATCCACTGGCCACTTAAATTCGGACCAGAGATCTTAGGGGTTTGTCGCTGTTCCTGCGTTCCCACCCCCTCCGCACTCCTGGCTGCTGGCTGCGTGAGGGGAGGGAGAAAAAAAGGAAGAAAAGAATGCCGCTCACCTCCGTTCTGCCGTCCCGGCACTGCATTCAGATCTCTTAAAGGGGCGGGGGGGGCAAAAAAAGAACAGACAGAAGCAAGGAGAGCCGGGCAGTCACTACGTTATATCCGTATCAGGAATTTTCACCTCCAGAGAGCAGGTACCTGAAAAGTGTGCTGGGACGCACTTAGGTGGGCGTGGTCGCACTTAATTATCTGTAAACTCCGGAGCTGGTGGGGAAACAATTTTAAGCTCCGGAGCTGGGAGCCATTTGTGGAGGAGTTTAGGGGTCGTGTACAAAGGGCCTATGTCTTTTCTAGATTGATGTATGGATTGCTTCTGTTGGGTTCTGTTCCTTTCCCCTGTCTGTGTGGTCAGAACAGAAACAGTTGTAATAAGGGAGTTACATGCTTCCTATATCCATTCTGTGAGCAAATATTCCTTTCTCTTTCCACCACCATTTCCTCTTGGGATGTGTCTTTTCAGATTTTAAACCTGAGAGAAGCAGCTGTCATGAGCCAGAGGTTTTATTTACAAAACTTATTTACAATTTTTTTAGCTGCCCCACTACCAGGTGGTCTCTGGGTGGCGTACAACAATATATCAAAACTATAAAACAATAAAACAACATGACTGTTAAAACTATAAAATCCTATATAGGTTTAAACAATTGACATAAAGTGCCAGTTATAACCCTGCTGCTCATGAGTCCAGCTAAAACACTGTCTAATTAAAATGTTGGCTGAACAAGAGGGTCTTTGCCTGGCGCTGAAAAGCCAAAGGTGTTGGCACCAGGCGGATCTCCGTAGGGAGGGAATTCCAGAGTTTGGGGGCAACCGCCGAGAAGGCCCTGCTTCGACATGCCAGCCCCCTCATCTCTTTGAGGGACGGCACCTTCAGCAGGGCCTCCTGGCCTCATGTTAGAGTACCGGCAGGCTCATATGGAAGAAGGCAGTCCTTTAGGTAACCAGGTCCTAAGCCGTTAAGGGCTTTATATGTCAGCATGAGCACTTTGAGTTGGGCCCGGGCAGCAACTGGCAGCCAGTGTAAATTTTTTAGAACTGGTGTAATAGGAGTCCTCGCAGCAATACCACTTACTAGCCGTGCGGCCCGGTTCTGTACCAGTTGGCACTTCCAAGATTGCTATTATAGCCAGGTTATTATTATTGGTCCCCCCCCTTGTGTTTCCAGGTATAACAATGCGAACGTAAGAAAACAAGTACAACCGTAACATTCGGAACACTAGGACGAGAACACAGCCCTTTTCAAACCCTCTCACACATCAAGCATTGAAAATCAAACACAGGACTCTAACAGAGGGGCACGTCGAAAGACATAAAATATGATTCTGCCAGAGAGAGGAACAAAACAGGGCGATGAAGAAAAAGCAAGCGCATGGGATGTCTGGCGAGGAATCGACAACCGCAGTTGCTGAGCTAAATTTGAGGTGATGCTTCGGAAGAGAATTCGTTACACTTCAACGCGAAAATGCTGCTGAAGAAAAAAAAATGAAACCAGGAGTACAGGTTTACGGTGTCACTGCTGGCCGTGGCATGGCACCTGAGCGAGAAGGATGGGGAAATCAGAGATTGAGAGAGACACAGAGGCTGAAGTCACTGTCAGATTCGTGAAGATGCCCAGATGCGCTGCTCTGTCTCCATCGATTGCTTTCACCCCTAGAGTTTGCTCCTGCGAAGTCTCAACCCTGCACTGCTAATTGAGAGGGACAGCATTGTTTTTTCATTGTCAGTTCAATTTACCACCGCTGTCTGTTGTGGAAGGCCACAGATGGACGATGGGGGCAGGAGGAGAGGGTTGTGGAAGCCCACCCAGTCCGTGGCATCGATTTGCAACCTGGCCTTGCTGACAGGAGGCTGGAAATGCAGCGGACCCACTGGAGAAAGAAGTAGAAGTACCACAGATTTATGATGAGTCCGCAGCGATTATCGTGTGTTTTTGATATCCACAGGCCTGGCTTAGCAGGGAATGATGGTACCTGGATGTGAGGATACTTTTTCCTTTGGTTAAAGCAGGATACCCTTCTGCCATGAGGCACAAACCATTCTCCCATTCCCAAGGTAATCAACCCCCCCTCAGACCTCTCCAAATTTGGGGTGCTTAAAGGGGGGAGCCTGAGGGAGGTCCACAGCAATTTTCATGCTGCTAGCTGCCTGGGAACAGTACGTTTAAGAACAAAAGATGGCGCTTTGAAAGGAGATACCCCCTTTGAAGTTTAATAACTCGCCCCCCTAACACCAAATCACTCCAAATTTGGAGGGATAAGGGGAGAGTCCAAGGATGGATCACTCCAAATTTGGGGTTTCTAGGACCCCAGGGGGCCAAGTTTTAGAGAAACTAATCAGTTCATTTCAAAGAAAAAAACACTGATTCGTTTCATATGTAACGACATGCCGCGTGGTCATTTAGTTTCATTTCGTTTCGTTAGCTAACAAAATGACAAAACGGCGTGTTGTTTTTCATTTGTTGCCCATCCCTTCAGGAAATGTGTCAAGTGGTCCTGAGACAATCCCAGGCAGCCCTTCATCCCCACCAACCAGGAGAGAAATGTGATCGGGGGTGTTGTACAAGGTGAAGGTGAATGAGCTGAGGGGCGGAGCAGGCAGCTGGGTGTTCTTTCATGAATCTCAAGGCAAGCTGAAAAATAAATATTTCCCAGCACCTCAGATCTGCTAAAACACCAAAGGTACCCACCCAGGCATTTAATGTGAAAGTAAAAACGAAAGCTTTCTGAAGTTTGCGTGTGTTGTTAAGAGAATCGGAGCACTTACTGGAGTTCTATCAGTGTCATACGAGTAAAAGTTTATAATCTTCCCCATTTATAACATATAGTGTACATCTGTCCTTTTTTTATTCATTGTTTCATTTTAATTCACCCTTGTTGATTATTGTTCCATTTGGGGGGGGGTGCGGGCCACCCAGACTAACCTTGGTAGCCAGATGGGCAGTAAGTGTTGCACACTCATGGTCTCCAACTTTGTATTGTGTCCTTCAGTGTTTTAAGCCGCCTAGGTCCTTTCCAAGGAGAAAGGCAGGGTAAAACTATGTTAACCAACCAACCAACCAACCAACCAACCAACCAACCAACCAAGGCCGCGGTTTCACCAGTGTTTTCTGCGTATCTTAATTTGATGTGTAGTTTTTTTCCAAGACAAAACCATTTCCTGTTAGCGCAAACTCAAATCAAATATCATCACACATGAAATTTGAGAAGCAAATATTTGTTGACTCTTTGGAGGGGATCCAAAGACAGTACTACTCCCCAAATATACAGAACATTTTTGGGAAAGGACATTTTTTCCCTGCCTCCCTTTCCTGGAAACAAAGTTATTTTTGCTCATGTTGCAAGCACAGTGCCTTAGGTCTTTAAGAAATCAGTAGGTAAGAATGGAATCAAGCGCCCATTTCTTTTTAAAAAAAACCACAGATTCCACTGACAACTCATTTCTTCTCCTGTTGTTCTGGATGGAATTGTTTATGTTTTGCAAAGTGCCCGGGGCTACAGTCTCGCACACTCAGCGGAGGAGAAGGGTGGGTATGTTTTTGTCAACTGAAAAGGAGCCACTTGGCGAGGTGCGGGGGGGGGGGTGATGTTCAGCAGTGCTTCTGAGTCTGTTTCACCCCCACCCCACTGACATGCACCCCTTTCCTGGCCTGTTGCCATCCAACCTATGATGTGAAATGCAGGGTTTCATTTGGGACGTCACAGCTGTGTTCCGTCTGGCCATGGCTGCTGGCGGCTCTGAAAAGCGAGGAGATGTGGGCGGTGGTGGGGGGGGTGAGAGGAAGGCCATTTTTCTTTGACATTGATATACTGGAAAGATGATGATTGAATGATTGAAAGAAAGCAGGCTGGCTCATGATGGAAGGAAGGGAGGTAGGTAGGTAGGGAGGTAGGGAGGAATCTGAGATTCATGGAAAACATGCAAAAGTGGAATAGGTGATACTTTTAGGCTACTAGAAAAATAATAAAAATGTTGCTAAATGTTGAGGGTGAAACCCTCTTCCTCAGAGTAGTACCAATAGGTTATAACATGGCAAAAGATGGATTTACCAGGAGTTGTTTCTTAGAAGTAAGGAAGGATTTTTCCCCGCTTCCCTTTCCTGGAAGCAAAGTTATTTTTGCTCTTGTTGCAAGCACAGTGCCTTACATCTTTAAGAAATCAGTAGGTAAGAATGGAAACGGGAAGGAAGGAAGGAAGGAAGGAAGGAAGGAAGGAAGGAAGAAAGAAAGAAAGAAAGAAAGAAAGAAAGAAAGAAAGAAAGAAAGAAAGAAAGAAAGAAAGAAAGACCAGATCTGTAGGCAGACAGATCCCAGGTGTTGTCTTTTCTCTGACCAAACCACATCTTTACTTTGCCTTAGAAGGACTAGTATTTAACAAGAATTGTGTGTGTGTGTGTGTGTGTGTGGGAGGTGCCCTTAAGAACCCAAGTGGGTTTTGGATGACTTTAGGCAGTCTAAAACCCCATTTTGTGCAGCCCTCAGCCACGCGGTTGACCAATGCATCCATGGTGGGGCAGATAGACTGTGAGGGTTGCTTGTGGGCAGAAATGGGGTTGACCTGAGGATGATTGGGGTGGTTGCCGAGCAACAGATGGGCCCAGGACTGCCTCTGCTTTTTCATTGGGGGTTGCTAAGTGACCTGTAGGAGGTGGCATTTGGTTTCCCTCTAGAGTGGCACCTAATGGGGAGAGCATCTTCTGAGGCTGCCACCAATACATGAAGCAGATGATGCTTCTGGATTTCATGGGGGTTGCATGTCTCCTAAGGAAGAGGGGAAAAGGGCTGTGATTTTACCCGAATGGCTTGGTTTAGTCTCAGAATCCCACACCTAGAGATGGAAGAGGCTGGGTTTATGGTCTCTCTCTCCAACTCTGCTTTTTTTGCCCCTGAGCTGTAGATCTTTGCTCTTCTGCATGTTCAGCACTTGCATAGTTGCATATTTCCATTTCACCCCGACAGGGCCATGGCGCCCCAGCACAGACTGTTCCCTCCTCTCCCTGGAGCTTCCTCCCCCATGGAATGGCCCAATCCGGTTATTTAAACATGAAAGACAGTGTCACCAGGCGCTGAATACACATAACGATTCCCTGCAGTTTCCTTTGCCTCCTGTTCCTAGGATTTATTCCGGGGAAAGAAAGGGGCTGTGGGCAGTGGGGGGAGGGGTTAGAGATAAATTAAAATTATTTTTAATAAAACGGAGATCATTTTTAAATCACGTTTAAGTTATTTTTCTTGAGCCGGCTTCCACGTTGTAGATGTCCCTGAAAAATGGGAGACTTTCATCTCGTGCAGTGCAGAAATTAATTCCGACCTGTCAGCCGTGGTGTTTAATGTAGATAATAACTATTAGTTCTCTGCTAGGCAGTCTACTTCATTCTGCAGACTCTCCTCCTCCTCTTCCCCTCCGCCCCAGCCACTGCCACTGGATTATACTAAATCCTCCATCAGGCTCTCAGGTTCTTCTGAGGTGGATGAAAATTGTGCTCGGGCCAATGAAGATTAGGGGGAAATTAATAGCCATACGTTGCAAGCAGAACCAATGCCTGGCCCTTATTTGTAACAACTACAGTTCTTAAAAGAGGCTCCCGTGTTCAGATCCTGAGCTCAAAGATGGGAAAGCAGTGGCATTTCCAGTGTTAGTGGACTGTAATTCCCATTATTCCTTGCAAATGAGTAGTGAGTTACCAGTAAATAGTTACCTGTTACCAGTTACCAGTAAATAGTTCCCTGTTCAGGCAGGGCAGTGGCCAGATCTCTGTTGATGTTCATAGAGCGTTCATTGTAACTTAAACCTGGTGGAGGCGATGTGTTATGGTTGCCCACCTGAATGAGAAATCACAACCATTTTATCCTTGCCTAAGGGAAGTGATTTTTTTTGCTGATCTCTCCAAGTTGTTTCACATTTGCCTGAATGAATGTCACAAAACATAAATCATGAAAATTATTCAATTGTTGTAGCTGACTATGAGTGCTGCTGGATGGACCTTCCAATGTTAGAAGCACTGAATAGGTTATTTGTGTCTTTTGGACCAACTCGCTCATACAATATTTTGGGGCTTGCTCTGGGCATGTTCTTTGCGTATGCAGGAAAAGACATCAGCACCATACAGAGATCTTGTGTGCAGAATGTAGAAACCTGGATGGAATTAAAAAAAAACCCTGCTCAGCTTGTTCTCATGGCAGCAGAGAGAAATCTCAAAGATGTTAACAAACTCTTGAAAAAAAATCCTAGTTCCCAAGTGCCAAGAAAGCCTATCATTTAGATTAATCTAGCAAGATTGCTTCACATTGCTTAGGGGGATCAGCCATTGCCCATTGGTAATTTGAACTAGTTGGCATCTCCTGATGTCCAATGACTTCTGTTTTTTGGGCTGGCTTTTGGGGATGAAGCAGGGACCTTTACTCTGAGCCGAATGGAGAGATGGATGGTTCAGATGCCAGCAGATGAAGGAGGGCTCCAGTGCAAGCTGTTGGCACCTCCTATCATCCCTCATGCTTTCCTTCTTCCATCTTCCAGAAGCGGTGAGCACCTGGCTCACTCAGTAATAGAGTCATTACGGAGCAAATAGAATTCCTCAGCATGAGCGCCTGGGAGGAGAAGGGATTTCTGGAGTATGAAACAGTTGTCCTCTCTCTTTCTCTTTCTAATCTTTTGGAATTCAGCCATTGTGAGCCCCAATTTAGGAGGCAGAGACATAGAGCCTCTTATGTGTGCGTTATGCATGTGCTAGTACAGAAGTGTAAGCAAAGTAAAAGTCCACAGGGAAGTGAACAGGGCTAAATCCAGGCTGGTTGGGAGCTACAGTCTCAAGGATGGTGGTGTTTTTGCCAGGACCCACAGACTCCGGCTCAACCCTGGAAAGACCGAGGTTATGTTCTTCGGGGGCGGCCCCGATGGGTACTGTGGCCCTCTTCCCAGTCTGGATGGGTCCGCCCTCCAGCTGGCGCAAAGAGTGAGGAATCTGGGTGTCGTCCTGGATCCGGGTCTGACCCTGGAGCTCCAGGTGTCAGCCGTGACCAGGTCGGCCTCTTATCATCTAAGGTTAATCGCCCAGATTCGCCCTTACCTTGACGAAAGCTCCCTGAGGACAGTGGTACAGGCACTGGTCATGTCGAGGGTGGATTATTGCAACGCTCTCTACATGGGGCTTCCCTTGAACCTTGTTCGGAGACTGCAGCGGGTCCAGAACGCGGCGGCCAGGCTGGTGGTTGGTGCGCGTCGTTTCGACCGCATCACTCCCATCCTGGCTCGCCTCCACTGGTTGCCCGTTGCCTCCCGAATAAGGTTCAAGGTGCTGGTTTTGGCTTACAAAACCCTCCATGGCTTGGCCCCTGTCTATCTGGCAGAGCGCCTTTCCCGACAATTAGATCGGGCCCGACCCACCCGTTCATCATTGGCCCTCTCGCTTCAGACGGTCCCCCCCGAGGGAGGCCCGCAAAACGAGCACCTGTGGGCAGGCCTTCTCGGTGGTGGTGCCGTCCATCTGGAACAACCTACCTAGCAAGATGAGGCAGGCTCCGTCGTCGGCATCCTTTAGGAAAGGCCTTAAGACCCTCCTTTTTAGGGATGACTTCAAAAATGACTAGAGGTTTTTCTTTTTTTTCTTTTTGCTTCCCTGCCATTGCCACCGTCCTTGCTCCTTCGCTTTTTATGTGAACCACCCTGAGTTCCCGTTAGGGAAGTAGGAGCGGTATATAAGCGTGAAAAATAATAAATAAATAAATAAATAAATAAATAAATAAATAAATTTCCTGAGTCTCGTTGCAAAAAGAAACACGAGGGATATGGGTTACTCCTGAGAGATAGCCCTATAATCCCACTCCAAAACTGGAAGGGTTAACATGTGTACCGTTGATGCACAGGGGAGATGTGTAAATGCAGGAGAACGCAGAAGTAAAAGCATGTACTTGGAAAGAATCATACAGATGTGTGGGCAATTCAGTGCGCACTAACCGCAAGACACAACATTAAGAGAGGCGTGCTCCGTGGAAAAGACAATGCAGTTGTCGAGACCGAGGGCAGAATCCTATCGGGGACTGAACTGCTGCGAACTAACAAGACGCCGTTCACAGTTCTGGTTTCATGCCAGTTCTGCGACTTGGCGCAAGTCCCAGAAGGAGACCGCCAACACTTTAACGAGGGGCTCAGTTGCTTCCGTAAAACCCAGAAAGAGGCTGAACAATAATCTTGCTTGCTTACAATTATTACCACTTACAGACAACTTTTCCAGGGCTTTCCAGGTAGAGAGAATACTCAGAAATGGGTTTCCTTACCCTTCTTCTGGAAAGTGCCCAGGGACATCTAGGCTAGCTTTTTTCCAAACTGGGGAATCAAACTCCCAACCTCTGGTTCTGTAGCCAAGTACTTAAACCCAGGAGCTTTCCAGCTAATTAGACTTACCCCAGTGTAAATCCCCAAGGGGATTCTGGCCTGTGAGGTTTTCAGATTCCAGGCTCAAACCAGGGTATATGGGTGGATCCAGCACCAGGTCCCTGTGGAACCGGGAACAGCTGGTGACAGGAAGAAATTTCAAGGTGTCTTAATAATGGCTGATGCTCATACAACTGCCCAGAATCTTCCTGGACCAAGAACCCAGTGAAATGTGACTGCTACAGCTTTATAGGAATTGAGACTTCCAATCTGGCTGCTTTCTCTCAGGTTGGGCGACTCCACTTCCCGCTGGTTTGGGGGTTCACATGCCCATGATGCTGCTTGATGCAAATTGCAGGGTTCAGTGGAGCCATGGCAATTTTTTTAAAAAAAGGGATGGTGCTGTTACAGCTGTATAGGGTAGAACAACGCTGATGGAAAGACAAAGGCCCTTACTTCACGAGGCGCGGCCCTCCGCAGCGATATTGCCTTCGATTTGAATTCGGAGGCGGTCACGTGGCGGTCACGTGTTCTCGCTTCGCTCCCGCCCCTGTTTCTCAGTACTCACGAGCTGCAGTTTTAGGACCGATTCGAGCACAACCTCACGTGCTCCCTTCACATTCGCATGCCACTTTTCAACGTTCGTTATTTCCCATCCGTCCTTTAAAAAAATTCCTACCGACGGCGTATCGATGCACTGATGCTGGACTGTCAGTTGCAATGGCTCTACTGATTTCAACTGTTTCCTGGCATCATTGGCAGCCCCCCCCGCTGCCGCCGCCACTACTCGGGGGGAGCCCCGCATGGCACAGCCGCCCGCCCTCCGCCGCTTGCATGCTGCCTGCCCCGGGTGCCCTGCTCTGGCCGGGCGAGGCGGCAGCGGCTCCTCCTGCTCCCGCCGCCGCCGCCGCCGCCGCCGCCCCTACTCGAGCGAGGAAGTAACAGCGCAAAGCGATGAAACGATATAGCGATGCATCGATATCCCTGTTTGAATATTTTTTTAAAAAAACTTGAAATAAAAGGCAAAAACCGAGACCACACGTGACGTTGGGAGCGAAGCAAGATGCGAAGCGAAAAGATTCCCGGCAGCAGCCAGGGGAACCACTCGCCCCGCTTGGAGCACGGTAAAGGGGGCATGGTCGGGGTGGCATCGCAGCCAAAAAGGAGGAGCGTGCGGACTGAAACTATCGATTCGCACAGAAAAGAAGGCTAGCTGCGAAGCGAGCGGCTCGTGAAGTAACGGCCAAAGACCCAGGCTAAAGGCTAGGCGCGGGGCGGGGGGCGGGGCGGGCTGTCCCCTTCTGGCAGGTGGCGAGGAGAGATGATTTACAGACCGAGCTGGCAAGGACATGGCATCGGTCACCCACCCCCCACCCCCCAGGCAGAGGAAGGCAGGAGTGACTGGTGAGCAGCAGCAACAGGGTTGCTGTTATAAGAACCTCTCTGCTGGCCCCATGTCACTTGGGAACTGATTGCCACTGCAGCGAGGCGTTGATGGTCTCTCCTGGACGGTACCTCGTCCAAAGCCCTCAGCTAGTTCTCGACTTGCCTGCGATCTGTTCCCCCACCGATTCAGATCACTTGCTAAATGTGTTGGCATCATCATCATCATCATCATCATCATCATCATCATCATCATCATCATCATCATCATCATCATCATCATCATCATCTTCTTCTTCTTCTTCTTCTTCTTCTTCTTCTTCTTCTTCTTCTTAACACAGCAGAGCTGGAGGCATTGATCTCTCCCTGGGACCCCTTGACCCTCTGCATGAGCCGAACTGTTAATCCCCAGCCCCCTGGTACAAACAGAGTCTGTGCTCCTGACGGACCGGTCCTTACATGCCATGGAGCAGGCTGCCTTGTCGGTAGGGATTAACGGCAAAGCCCCTTCTGAATCCTTCCTCGCATCTGCAAAGTTTGCACCTGGTTTGCATACTGTTAGGGGAGCAGGGAATTGCCCTTTTGGAAAGGGCAGCCTTAAGTCTTCTCCACGGACTCTCACGGCTTGGGAAGGGAGGGGGGGGGCTGGAAATCATCCGTCATTGTGGCTGTGGAAAACAATTGTAAAATCATCCAGGCCAGCACTGGGTGGGGTGATGGACTGCATTTACGGTCCTCCTCTATGCAGGCAGGCCAGTCTGCCACACAAAAAGCTTTCAGAGGTCAAAGCTGTCCTTCCTTTCAAGGCTTATTTTGAAGGGAAAAAACAGAAATATTTAAGGCTGGTTTAGTCTTGAATGAACAATCCAGAGTCATTAACTTTACAAAAGTCCAGCTCTTCTTTCTTTCTTTCTTTCTTTCTTTCTTTCTTTCTTTCTTTCTTTCTTTCTTTCTTTCTTTCTTTCTTTCTTTTTCTTTCTTTCTTTCTTTCTTTTTCTTTCTTTCTTTTCTTTCTTTCTTTCTTTCTTTTTTCTTTCTTTCTTCTATCTATCTATCTATCTATCTATCTATCTATCTATCTATCTATCTATCTATCTATCTATCTATCTATCTATCTATCTATCTATCTATCTATCTATCATGAGCTAATCTTTTGTAAAGTTAATGGCTCTGAATTGTTCATTCAAGACGAATCCAGCCTCAAATATTCCCCATTATGCTAGGGGGAGCCAGCAAGGGCTATTCCAAATTACTCCAGTGCAAGCTGGTGAGACAGTCATCTTGAATAAATGGGCAACTGACCCTCAAGCCAGTTGGTGACAGGAGTCCAGGTCCACGCTTTAAAAACCCCACGTGTGTAAGCACCAGATGCTCCCTTCCTCCAGTGCTGTTTGTCCTGAGATTTGTCCCTCTGCCTGGAGGCCCAGGGAAGGGTCACAGTTCCTTGAGGCATCTGCCTGCGTCCAAAGACAGGGTGGCCTTACCTACTAGGGAGAGGACACCGCCGGGGTCATTTGTTTGGTGGGCCATCGGGTGGACTAGCCTGTTGCCTTACTGTAACACCATTGGCTCTAGGTCTGCTTTTTCTTACAGCTCCCTGGCTGGCTTTCCGTTTTCCCGTGTCCTCTAGTGCTTACTCTAATATTAATTCTATATGAATATTAACATTTATCTAAAAGTGATCAAAGCATTACTCTATGTTACACTCTTAACCAGGGATGTCAGGAAGGCCTTGGGGCTGAGTCCCAAGCCTGAGTCTGAGTCTTTGGTGCCAAATCTAAGGGCCCAAGTCTGAGTCCATATTAAAAGCAAGCTCCCCCACCCCCACCCCGAAAAAAAGGGAAGAGTGTGTGTGAATGGGCTCCAAGTCATCACCAGATGAGTTCCGTCTTGTCGGCAGTGTAAGACACAACATCCAAACAAGGTTCCAGTCCTCATTGTGTTAGAGAAGAGCCTTTAAGGCATGGAAGAGGCACCTCTCCAGTTATCAGAGAGCCAGGAGGTTTGCTCTGGGAATGATTCCCAAGAATCAGATTTCATTTCCTCTCCCCTGCCTCAATCCATGCCCTCAACAATTTCCTAGGTCTTATGGTATTAGAGACAAGCTTAGGAACAGGCAAGGTGCTATTTATCTCTGCAAAATGAACAGACACCTGCTAAACTGCCCGTGGAGAAAGCACTGGATGGCTGGTTTATATTTGTCAGCGTCTCTGGGATTTTATTGTCCACAAACAATAATTTTGGTGCCCTTGTGACCGTGGCAGAGAAGCTTTGCAGGAATGGAGATGAAGATTTGCTCAAGGCTAGAAAATAAATCCATCTTCCCTTTCTGAAATGAGATCATGTATGGGGAATTCACCTTTCATTGTTAACTGCAGGTGCGAGACTGTTTTGAACAGGAGCAAGTTCCTGGTCCTCATGGAGTAGGAGGCAAGCTCTGCTTCTTGGAGGCTAACCATCAATCCCTGAATGAATCACAACGAGTTTGGTTAGTGAACGACACAGGACAGAAATGGGCAGGGAGGGGGAACTTGAGTTGTGAGAGTCACTGTTGAGTTCAGGAGTCAGGACTTGGTACCAAAGACTTGGACTTGGGACTTAGTAGCAGAGATTTGGACTCAGACTTGGGACTTGGTACCAAAGACTCAAACCTGGGACTTCGCTCTTGGATCTTGGCACCAAAGATGCAGATTTGGGACTTGGTTCTTGTTACCAAAGACTTGGACTCAGACTTGGGAGTTGGTATTTGGTATTTATTTATTTATTTATTTATTTATTTATTTATTTATTTATTTATTTATTTATTTATTTTTAAACTTATATACCGCAGCCTATTTCCCCACAGGGACTCAGTGCGGTTTACACAAAACGATAATAAGTACAAGAGATAAAAACACTAAAACCATGAACAAGATTACTCAGGACGGCGAGCCAAAATAAGCAGAGCAGCAAAAGGCAAGAGAGGAGGGGGGGAAAAAAGGCGGGGGTTCCCCCAGGAGGTCTCCAAAGGCGTCCTTGAATAGCCATGTTTTTAAGGCTCTCTTAAAGGATGCCAGCGATGGGGCTTGCCGCAGCTCGCCCGGCAAAGCATTCCAAGTGGCCGGACCAACCACCGAGAAGGCCCGGTTACGAGTAGTTGTTTTATGGGCTTCCCTCGGCGTGGCTATCTGGAGCGAGAGGGCCTGGGAAGAACGGGTGGGTCAGGCCAGATCTGAACGTCAAGAGATACACTCTGTCAGATAGACAGGGGCCAAGCCATGGAGGGTTTTGTAAACCAAAACCAACACCTTGAACCTTATCTGGGAGGCAACGGGCAACCAGTGCAGACGGACCAGGATGGGGCTGATGTGATCGAACTTACGTGCACCAACCACCAACCTGGCCGCCGCGTTCTGGACCCGCTGCAGTCGCCAAACAAGGTTCAAGGGGAGCCCCATGTAGAGAGCGTTACAGTAATCCAACCTCGATATGACCAGCGCCTGAACCACTGTCTTCAGGGAGTCCCCATCGAGGTACGGGCGAATCTGGGTGATAAGCCTAAGATGGTAGTAGGCCGATCTGGTCACGGCAGCCACCTGGGAATCCAGGGACAAATCCGGATCCAGGACGACGCCCAGACTCCTCACTCTTTGCGCCAGCTGGAGGGCGGACCCACCCAGACTGGGAAGAGGGCCACAGTACCCCTCCGGGCCACCCCCAAAGAACAAAACCTCGGTCTTGCCAGGGTTGAGCCTGAGTCTGTGAGTCCTGGTCCAGTCCAAAACTGCGGCCAGGCAGCGATCAAGAGTCTGGACGGCCTCCACTGCATCGGTGGAAAAGGAGAAATAGAGCTGCGTGTCATCAGCGTACTGATGACAGCAGGCTCCAAAACTCTGGATGAACTCAGCCAGCGGCTTCATGTAGATGTTAAAGAGCATTGGGGAGAGGGCCGACCCCTGTGGCACCCCACAAGAGAGTGTCCAGGGGGATGAAAAATCACCCCCCAAGCTCACACGCTGGGTGCGGCCCTCAAGGAAGGAGCAGAGCCAGCCAAAGGCTAGACCCCCGATCCCCACCTCAGAAAGCCACCCCAGGAGGATACCGTGGTCGACGGTATCAAAAGCCGCTGACAGGTCGAGAAGGACCAGCAGGGTAGAGCAACCCCTGTCGGCCCTCCTCAACAGATCATCATGCAGAGCGACCAGAGCCGTCTCAGTCCCATGACGCTGCCTAAACCCAGATTGGAAAGGATCCAAGACATGGTTCTCCTCCAGGAACGACTGGAGACGCAGGGCGGCAACCCGCTCAATCACCTTGCCCAAAAAGGGAACATTGGCTATGGGACGATAGTTGGACATGTCGTCCACAGCCAGGCCAGGTCTTTTAATGATGGGCTTCACCACCGTCTCCTTCAGTCTGTAGCAAATTGTCCCCCGGTCCGTGGCTAGCAAGCAGAGACACCGCAAAAATGCACAGGCAGATCTGGATCATTATCGATGAGGAAAGGAATTTATTAAGTTATCAATAACTGAGAAGTCTCTCTGGATCGAAATCCGTCGAGAAATCTCCCAAAACAAAGGATTGTAATGAACTTTATAGATTTTTCAAAACGCTTCTTCCCCCCCTCCCTTCCAGGGTTTCGTCACAAACATTTGTTCTATTCATCAAGTACAACATACACAGAATTGACAGTTCTTTCTTAACTTATTGGTTCTCTTGGCGCCAGCTCAGTGCCTACTCCAAAGCCTTAATTGTTTGCCTTTCCTTTGAAGCCCGGCTGGGAAAACTTCGGGAGTGAGTCTCCCCTTTTGGTAGGTCTTTAAATCACCAGCGCAAGGACGCTTTTGAGCGCGCTTTAGGGAGGGGGAAGGCACGAGAGATATCGGCTCCCTCGGACACCTGGTCATCTTCAACGGCTTCAAAGACATTTGTTTCATGCAAGATAAATGAGTTTCTACTCTAAATAAAGCTTTAAAAACTAATTGGCGTCCTTGGACTTTTTGCGCAAGCGCCCGGCATTCCACGGTCAAAGCGGAAACCCCTGCCCGTTGGAGCTGTTTCGCTGGAAGAACAGAACCAACGTTTTGCTTAACCAAGGTCTGCTTTTAAATATAAGTATATAGAGAGTGCTTGTGAATACATTTGTGTCCTCTAGAGATTTACTCTGTGTTTCCTTCATGGTATTATAAGTGCTCAGAATACATAGCTGGTTAATATACATTCAGCTTAAAGGGATTGTTACGTAATGGGGATCGCTAATAGCTACAGGCACTTGGACCAATAGTCTTCAAGTCGACTTGGAAAGATCCCGTCTCTGAAGGATGCCGTGGCTATTAGTGAAGCCCATTCCGGGATGCTCCCTCCGGCGGTCTTGATCAGCCAGGAAGGGCAAGGGTCGAACGGAGAAGCCGCAGGCCTGCAGTGTCCCAGGGCCCTGGAGGCATCCGCTGGTGTAACAGGCCCAAACTCAACAAACCGGGGCGACCCAGGCGATGAGGCACTGGCCACAGCGGAGGGTGGATCCATGCAACCGGCGTCCAGCTCGGAACGGATGGCCTCTATCTTAGATTTTTTAAAAGGCTGTGAATGACTCACTAGGGAAATCACTAGGAGGAGGCCCAGGCGGACTGGGATTGGTGAGGTCGCGAACCACCCGGAACAATTCAGCCTGACGGTTTGAGGCCTCACCAATTCTCAGGGAGGCAAAAGTTCTCCTTGCATTCCTGATCGCTCGAGAATAGCGACCGTTCAACACCTTAACCACAGTCCAATTCAAAGCCGTCCGAGCCTTCCGCCATCTGCTCTCTAGCCTCCTCCGCTCTTGCTTCATCACCCGCAGCTCCGTGGTAAACCACGGAGAAGAGCGGGCTCGGCATCGGATAAGGCGCTTGGGGGAGATCCGGTCAACTACCCCAGCAACATCCTCATACCACCTATCAACCAGGGAGTCAGCCGGATCATCAACCAGACCATCCGGTAAACCCCCAAAGGACTCTGAGAACCGCGCTGGGTCCAGGAGCCTTCGGGGGTGGGCCCAGATGGAATGGCCCTGCTCCCTGCGGGGTGGGGTGGCGATTGAAAGGGAAAAAGTCAGCAGATAATGATCTGATCATGACACAGGTCGGGCGCACAACCTCCCGACCCCCAGATCAAAGCCCACAGACGTGGAGGCAAAAAACAGGTCCAAGGTATGTCCTCCCTTGTGAGTGGGACCGATGACAAACTGGGACAGGTTCATGGAGGCCATGGACTCCATGAACTCCAGAGCAGCTCCCGACAGCTCAGACGTGGTATGCACATTGAAGTCCCCAACCACCAGTAGGCGAGGGGACCTCAGAAGTGCCGCCGAGATGAACTCGGAGAGCTCTGGAAGGGAGAGCGCAGGGTCGCGGGGAGCATGGTACACAAGCACTATCCCAAACCTGTCCCTCTGGCCCACCACAAGGTGGAGACATTCTAACCCCGGACTCACCAACATCGCAGATCGGCTGACATGAAGAGATTCCCTAAACACAATGCCCCCCCCCCCCGACTCTCTGACCTGCCCAGATGCTGAACACCGTAGCCCTGGGGGTGAAGAAGGGAGAGAGAAGCTCCCCCCCCCCTCACCAACCCAGGTCTCGGTGAGAAATGCCAGGTTGGCCCGCTCATCCACGATCAAGTCATGGATGACGGGGATCTTATTGTGTACCGACCTGGCATTAATCAGCAGACAGGACAGGCCGGAGGCACAGGCGGAGCGGTTCCCTGCCATGTGGCAGTGAACCGGCGGGTCAGAACGGGGAACAGGCCGCAGATGCCTGTCCCGAGTTCTCCTTGCCCGATTGACCCGTCGGTCCCAAGCATATCTCCCACGGCCAGAGACCACCCTGATGGAACGTCCCACTAGCTCCATAGGTGGTGCCAGGGACCACAACAAACAAATAAGCAATAAAACAAAAGAGAAAGGAACCCCCCCCCACAAAAACAGAATAAAAAAAAACAATAAGATAAATACATCACAATGCAAAACAGGCCTAATACAGCAAAATACTAAAGCAAATAGACATATAAATCAGAACCCAGGGGAAGGGGGGGGAGGAAAGAAAACAAATTTAATAATAATAAAAATAGTACTGAAACCAGGTAACTGGTGCTCAGCCAGGCCAACAGGGGCAGAAAGAGAGGGGGGAGGTAGGAGGGGCAGCAAGATGTCACAGTCTGATGGTACAAGACAGAAAGTCCTCCGGGTATGCCAGGCACAACCCACTCCAGGCCCAATAAGTTTATTGAGAAGATAATAAATATAACAATATCTGAGGATGGTATGTGTTGCCTTTAACATATACTGGAATAGATTTAATGAGCTGATTAAATCTATTATATGTTAAAGGCAACACATACCATCCTCATATATTGTTATATTTATTATCTTCTCAATAAACTTTGTTATTATTTTTATATTATTCATCTGAGTCTGTCCCAATTCATGAGGCGACGAGTTTAAAAGGTGGCAGCATTAATAAGTGAATAAAAGGTGGCAGCAGTACCATTTCCATCACAGAATTCAGTGTGTAAAAGGGAGGTGTCGTCACAATTTGGTGGCACAGCAGTGGGATGTCGAAATAAACCCGGTTGTGCTTTGAAAACCCAGTCTGTGAAAGGGGTGACGTCCCAATTTGGTACTTGGGATTTGGTACCAAAGACTTAGACTCAGACTTGGGACTTGGGGCTTGGTTCTTGATACCAAAGGCTCAGACTTGGGAGTTGGGACTTGGTTCTTGGTACCAAAGACATGGACTCAGACTTGGTACTTGGTACCAAAAACTCAGACCTGGGGCTTGGGATTTGGTACCAAAGACTTGGACTCAGACTCGGGACTTGGTACCAAAGGGACTGGGATCCAAAGACGTGCCAGCTCCCCTGGAGATCAGAGGCAAAAGAGACTCTCCTGAAATAAAAGGTTTCCATTTGGAAGCTGAGACCAGGCAGGCTCATGTTTATTAATGGTCAGCGAGAGCCGATCATTTCCACCCCATTTAAAGCGGTGCCCGCTTTCCCTAGGCACGGCCTGCTGAGCACCCAGACAGATGGTTTTTTTCCACACTGGCCTGTGAAGAAATGCCAGCTTGGCTTCAAGGCCTTCGGAGAGAGATGCCGGGCAGCATCTGTGGGAAGAGAAACCCTTCATCAGCGCCTAATATGACAGACTGACAGGAGACTCAGCCTGACCTGAAGAGCGGAAAAGAGGGAAAGGCCGTAAATATGAAGTTAATGGAGCCTGGGCTCTTTCTCTGCTCTTTCTACGATGAATTTCCCTGTCAAGAGAGGCTGAAGCGCCAGAGATTAGTTAAGTCAGTTTAGAACTACACGGTGTGCAAGTGGCTGTGCTTGACCCAGAATTGAAAAATGACAGGATTTGGTCACAAAGGGGGGTCCAGGATCCTGGGGATCCCTCTCTTGTACTTGTGAAAATGGTAAGAAGTGGTAGACATTGATGAATCTCTTAGGCCAAAGGAGCAGGAAATACACTCCGGATTTTTGTCTGAACTCTCCAAAGTTCTGGACCTATTTGGAATATACACTTCAGGACTGTAGGACCACCGTATTTGTGGCAGCAGAACCTGGGCTTTCTGTTATCGGCTCTCTAAAAACATTGAATTATAAAAATTCAGAAATACTGTGTTTCCAAGGTGTATTACCAGAACTGGTCACTAGAGGGGACCAGAGACTATGGTATAGATTAGAATTGCTATACTGACAGTTTTTGGCACCCACAGGAAGGGTTGGGGACCGATTCTCTAGCATAGCACGGTCCCTGGCTGGTTCTGGTCTGGACTAAACCCAGCCACAACTTTTTACTTCCTTGCTGGCAGTAAAGCCACTCGCCTCTAGTTTTCAGGTATGGAAAAGGAGCACCTTTCATGTCATCCAGAAGTATCATCTGGAATTTGTCCCCATTTCCTCATTAAAGCAGGACTCCTTCTTAGAAGGCATGACTTTCTCCAATCACAGCTAATGGAACCTCCACTTGCAATGGCTGTCTATCTGCAGCCAGAGGAGGCTTCTGATATTTTTAAGGAGAATGGGGGGGGGAGGGGGTCATAAGCATCAATGCACAGTTTTGTTCTCAAAGAGAGGGACCTTCGTTCGCTTCTGTGCGTTTCTCTGTTGAGCCGCGAGGATCCCAAATCCGCCGCTCCAGTGAGCCTGAAAATGGTTGGAGTTACGGAAGCGCACATGGTTTCCATGCCGACAGGATTCGTGGCCCACCATGGTCTCTTTCCACTTGTGACACTTCACTCTGCTTTTCGCATTTCCTACAAGTGTAAATAGAAGGGGAATTAACTCGGTCCCGGCTGGAACTTGAAGCAGAGGAAGGCAGCTGCCTCCCATGGCCGATCGGATGGGCCTTTCCAAGGCATGACCAGCCCTTCAAGTCCTTCTGCCACGTTGGGCAGGGCTGCCCGAGACAATTCTGGAAAAAGGGGTTTGGCAGCTTGTAAAATATGTTCCGTTTCAAAAGTTCTCCTTGACATCAGAGCCATGGCTGTCAGAAGTGCTGCCACTCTTTGGCCACTTGCAGTGCTGGTGCTGCAGTGCAGCAGACATCAGGCTAAGAAAACCAGCCTAGGAAAAAGTCA
Source organism: Phrynocephalus guinanensis (assembly GCA_037367245.1). Lineage (NCBI taxonomy): Eukaryota > Metazoa > Chordata > Lepidosauria > Squamata > Agamidae > Phrynocephalus > Phrynocephalus guinanensis. The sequence goes on from CM074747.1 coordinate 2,356,200, forward strand.
CAGACACCTGGTTTTTTGCTCAAAGGTCTTTTAAAAGTGCACTTTAAAGGTACAGATGCAATTTCACCTGGGATAACTTTTTTACTGATGCATGCTGGAAATTCATTATCTGAGGCAGTCCATAGGGAAAATTCGTTATCCGAGGCATCCCATAGGAAGATTCGTTATCCAAGGCAGCCCATAAAGAAAATTCGTTCTCCAAGGCAGACCTATACCTAGGAATTGCGAGTCGTTATCCGAGGCAGCCCATAGGGAAAATTCATTATCAGAGGCAGCCTTATACCTGGAAATCTGTCCGAAATATTGTGATGGGGGTTCCTGCATGGCAGGGGGTTGGACTAGATGGCCCTTGAGGTCTCTTCCAACTCTATGATTCTATGATTCTATGAAATTTGCAATTGTTATCTGAATTATTCATTATCCAGGGCAGTTGTTATCCGAGGTACCACTGTATTTAGCAAACAAGGGAGGGTCTGTGAAGCCAATGTTTGCCCGGTGGTGGTAAATCCAGGCCTGGTTTTTAGTTCGGAGGAGCTCTCCATGGTGCCAAACCTGGTCCACAAAGTGGATCCAACAGCTTGGATGGATACTGGAAGGTTTGGACTAAAACCCGGAACAGTGCCCTCACAGGTCACTGCCCCTGACGACACGGAAGCGTCGTGAGAAATGGCACCATTCTTTGAGGGTTGACCTGCTGAAGGTCACGCAACCCCATGCAACCGGTATCCTCATGCTGTGCAGATTCCCACAACTTCAGTGAGAATGCACACAGCTCTCACACTTGCAAGACAGAGCTCTCTGTCCAGGAAGAGAGAAACAGTAATTTCCCCTTGTCTTCCTGGTGGGGATTCTCTGCCCCCCTTAGTCAAGAGAAAGGAAGGACTTGTTTACAAATAATTCGAGGGAGAGAGATAGAGAGAGCACGTGCAATTTAATTTATGGGGAGTTTTTGCCTTCGGAGACTAGCTAGGCCCCCTCCTGCCCCCCCACCCCTGCTGCTGTCTCATTTCCCCAAGACCGGGGCCATAATAGCTAGCTCATTCCTTGCTCAGGAGGTGCCTTGCAAGGTGATATTTTAAACAAATCTCTCTTGGAGTCTGATAAGCAGAGCCATTAATCCATGATGAGCGTGGCTGCGATTAAAGGCAGCAGGAGGAGGTGAGGAGAAGGACAGGCAGGCAGGAGGGACTGATGCCTTTTGTTCAAGCTCAATAGAGCTAGGAAATAATTTTAATGAAAAATTTAAATAGACACAATTCACTCGGTGGCCAGCCGTCTGATTGGACTGGGGTTTATTGGGTTTGATAACGGGGTTATATATATGTGTGCGTGTTTGTGTAGGCACGTGGAGTGAATCCAACTTTCCTTGTCATTACTGCACATCTTTGTAACTTTCTCCTTTTCTGGGCTTTGTTCAGTTAGAAGATAAACAGGGCAGTGGCGTGGAGTGGTTAGAGTGTTCAAGGATCCTGCCCCAGCCTCCCGTGCGGTGTTTTTCTTGAGGTTGCCCGGGTGAGGCTGTGAGACTCGTGCTTTGTGTATCCCGCCCGCCCCTCCAGGGTGATAGCAGAGGCCCTGCTTAATCTCTTGCTCTCCACAAAGGGAGAAGGGATAGGAGGCGATTAGCAGGATGAGAGCTTCTTTTTGAAAAACCAGTCTTGGCGATGGAATTAATGAAGCCGTTGAATTATGGATGGACTTGTGCAAGTAAACAGGTTGAAAGCAGGCCGCGATTGGCAGCGTAGTGCAGCCCAGCTGTTCCAGCCTCTTGGCCCTTTCTGCCATTCCACTGCCTTCATCTGCTCTCCTGTTAAGCTCCTTGTAGCTTACTGAGGCAGTCTGGAAGAAGATGGGAGGGCACAGTCCTCCAGGAAGCTGGGAAAGGCAACGATTTGAGACTGCAAGTGGGTTTTGTCTTTCTGAGCCCGCCTTACGTTTGAGAATCCAGGAGAAGAGACTTGATTGTCTGTTCGTAGTTATTTGCAACAAGCACTCAACTGTGCAATTTGTGAGAGAGCGAAATGTTATGCACCTGGCAAACTTCCCACTTGCCTGCCGGAAAAAGAGACCAGTTATTTTTTTCTGATGTGCTTTCAAGAAGCCACGTATCGTCTTGCTGAGGAGCCAAGTAAACGGAACAGTTGACATGTCATTAGAAGCAATGCTCATCTGTGTTCCAGAGCTTGGAGTGTTCTGTTTTAACAGGAACTTGTCATCTTGCTTCTTGCTTCCCAAAAGCCACGGTGACACTGCTGTTTATTGCTGTTCCAGTCAAGTAATCTGTCATCGACTGTTGCGTTGTCCTTACCACCAGGACTGAAAAATATGAAAAGGGGGTTCTCTAGTTCCATCTAGTGGCCAATTCTGACATTGTGTTTTATTCTCTAGTTCCACCTAGTGGCCAATTCTGATATTCCACTGCTCCAAGCCTGTTAAGTGGCTGGTCCTGTTCAGGGTGGAGTGCTGTGTCAGGGTGGCCCGCTGACACAGCTGTCCTGCTGCGGCTCATGCTCCTACCCTAAGGATACAAATGTGAAGTGCCCGGGGGTCCATGGGGGCTTTATGATCGGAGGGGGGAGAATGCTTGATGTACAAAAATTGTCCTGGATGATGATATAACCCGCCCTATAGCTGGGAACTTACATGAACAGGATTTCAGCTATTAAAAGTAACTTTGTGACTACCTGTTACATTCCTTCTTAATACCAAATAAAGTCCTTACATGCAGGTATGGAGCTTGTAATTCAACCCCCCCCCCAAAAAAAAAAACAAACATGCCTCCATTCTCATTTAGCACGTTAGCCTGAACTGATCACCTGGAAATCAAGATGGCTTTGATTGTGTGCCTCATGTCTCAGGCTGGTGGTGCTGAAAGATCAACCTGGCTCAATTGATAATGCCATGAAAGGAGGACATGTGTCTTTGCTTTAACCTGAGCTCTGACTTTCAAAGGGTTGATGAGACCAGGGGGAACTCTGTTCTTTGATCCTGTGCATGCAGCCTAACACAGCACAGCAAATGGAAGTCTAAAGGAAGGATGAGAAAAAATCAGAGGTGTATGATGGAGCATTGTAAAGCTCCAGAAGCCTTGCTACTTCACCCTGCTGCTGTTTGGTTTTGGATGGGTGAAAAAAGGTCCCTCACCCTGTCTTAGGCAGAATAGTGTTTACTCCAAACAAGGAGGTAATTTCAGAGCCCTTTTCTGTTCTTGGCTGTGACCCAGAATCCCCCGCTGCTCGGCCCTTTGCAGAAAGCAATGCTGATAAGACAACAGCGGGCAATCTTCACTTTTCAGTTTGATATGTTTGAACGGAATGGGTGACGTTCATCCCATCCCTTTCGATGACTACCTCATGGGCTTGTTTTGAAGATGCATGCCATTGCCGCCAGCAATTTGTGCGCCGGGAAGTGTGATAGAATTACCTAATGGCGGCACTTCTGACCCATGTAAGCCACCGTTTCTGCGCTGATTTAAAATGGATGGCACCATCTATCTTCGCTTAAATGTAGCTCGCTCCACTCTTAGTGTCTCGGCCTTTTCAAATCATATCCATTTTTATTGTTAAGCCTCAGCATGGTGGCAAGCTAAAGTGTGTGTGTGTGTGTGTGGGGCGTCCTTCCAGCCTGGAGTGGTAAAAAGCGGCACTTCTTCACAATGCTGGTTGGAAGAGAAGCACAAGGGGACGAGGTTGGCTGACAAACTCAAGTGGTTTCAGGTGGCTGCGACACGGACACTTCCTCGAGGTCTCCGCAAATAGTGAGAATGAGGGCTCATCACTTTGACAAACCGTTATTCAGAGAGAAGCACACAGTACAGGGTATTATGAACCTACCCGCAATTAAGATCGAGCCAGGGGGCCCTTTTGAAAGAGCCATCCCTCAAGGAGGTGAGAGGGATGGCTTGTAGACACAGGGCCTTCTTGGCAGCTGCCCCCAAGCTATGGAATGCCCTCCCAAGTTAGATCCGCCTGGCACCAACATTGATTACATTTCGGCGCCAGGTAAAAACTTTCCTGTTCCAGAAGTTTTTTAATTGATACATTATAGACTGTGGGTCCTCTGATGACAATTTTAGTGTAATGATTTTAGTGTTAGGTTTTTATTATTGCTTTGATTATTTATGGATATTCTATTTTTAACTATTTTAAACTGTTTTAATTCTTTTGATTGTAATCCGCCCAGAGACCTTGGGGTACTGGGTGGCACATAAGTTGTATAAACAAACAAACAAACAAACAAACAAACAAACAAACAAACAAATAAATAAATAAATAAATAAATAAATAAATAAATAAATAAATAAATAAATAAATAAATAAACCAAGAGCTGAAATCCCATTGCTTCATTCACATAGCCGAATAGGGCCATTGAATCAGTGGGGTTTTGGACAGCCAACCCCCTTCTGTAGGTTCCATTGATTCAGTAGATCTGCAGTAGCTGGGATTTACTCTAGCCCAGTAAGTCACTACCAGAATCAGAATCGGAATCCTTTTATTGGCCAAGCATGGTTGGACACACCCGGAATTTGATTTGGTAAAAAAAAATGCTCTCCACATGCAAGAAGGAAACATAAGAGCACAACAACACAATATCACCTATTATTAAAAAAAGAAGAAAAGGAAAAAATTAATTATTCAACAGTTTGATTAGCACTAGGAAAGAAGCTATCTTTATATCCAATTGTCTTTGTATGCAATGCCCTAAAACGTTGTCCTGAGGGTAACAGTTGAAACAGAGTGGGTCCATTGGAAACAAAGGGCTGTAATGAAGTAGGTAAAAGCTAAAGGGTCTCCCCGCACATGGGGTCTAGTCACGTATGACTTTAGCCAAAGAGCCAGTGTTGTGCAAGTCCATAGCTATGTGGCCAGCATGGCAGCACGGAACACTGTTTACCTTCCTGCTTCCTATGGTGGTACCTATTTATCTACTTGCATTTACATGCTTTCAGACTGCTGAGTTTGAATCCCATCATTTTCCAGATTGTCCTACCTAAATCTTGCTTCCAAATTCCATCTTTGGATTCTGGGTGACAAACATCATCTCTGGGACGGATTTATTTATTTATTTATTTTGAATATCTTTACCCCACCTTGGAAAAGGGCCCAAGGTGGCTTGCAATAATGAGGGACAAAATACAGCCCAGAACATTTCAGGCATACTCAGGTTAAGAACAGGGAATTAAAAGAGGCATCTTACAACATTAAAAGGTAACAGTAAAGCTATAAAGACCACGCAAGAAGAAGAAAAAAACCCATTATGAGGGGTGGAAACTGTATATGGAACCATGTGTTTGATTTGTGTTTTTTCTGCTTGCCTTGATCTCCCCCCCCCCCCCGCCTTTGTGAGTGATTCCAATTCCCCCAGGCTGTTACCTCCACGAATCTTACCTGGCTTTGGGCTGGGGAAGGGGGAAACGAACCTCACAAGGGGGTTGTTCCAGCAGCAACGGCAGGAAAGTCCAATTACATTTTCATTAAAGGCCCAAATTAAGACGGCAGATTCTTCAGAATGGAGCTGTCACTTCCTAAATAAAATTAAGCCAACAAAAAAGCCTTGAGTCTCCCCAAGCTGGGAGTGGAGTGGGGGTGGGGGGTTAGAGATCCCCCCAGGATTTTAAGGAAGGGAGTGCAGGAGCCCAATTAAAGGAAAAGATGATCCTACCAGTGCACTTATAACAGTCTCCACTGCCGAACAGGGTCACAGTTTTACCTCAATGATTTTGATCTTCTCCACTTTCCCCACGTTCTCATTCAGGCCGGGTGTAAGAAGAGAGGAAGCAACAGCACATAAAATGGGAAAGTTTCCACTGATTGTTATAGAAGCGTGCTGGTGTGGGCAGCTCCAGGTTTTGGCTCTAGAGGCCCAGGACTTTGCTGGTCCCTTCTGTAGGCCTCATGCTTTGGACCTGGAATCTCGAAGGACAGAATTGTGGCATCCCAGATGATGGGCTCCATTCTCCTGGCCTCGGGGCTGGCCATTTAGAGAAGTTCAGAAATACGAAATGCTTAATAATTGGTTGGCAGGCTTTCTTGTCCCCAGTGAAAACACAGTCTCCTTGAAAAACCCTATTGGGAAAATGGTCAAGCTCCGGAAGGTTTTGTGTTCCTGCACAAGAAGAAAAGCACAAGTAATAGAATCATAGAATCCTAGAGTTGGAAGAGACCTCAAGGGCCGTCCAGTCCAACCGCCTGCCATCCAGGAACCCCCATCACAGTATTTCCGACAGTTGGCCATCCAGCCTCTGCTTAAAAGCCTCCAAGGAAGGAGACTCCACCACCCTCCTTTGGGGCAGCATCTTCCACTGTTGAACAGCTTTAGCCATCATGAAGTTCTTCCTAATGTTCAAATGGAATCTCTTTTCCTGTAGTTTGAGACCATTGCCCCGAGTCCTAGTCTCTGAAGCCATGGAAAACAAACCTGTTCCCTCTTCCATATGACCTCCTTTCAAATATTTAAACAGCTATCATATCCCCCCCCCCTCAGTCTTCTTTTTGTAAGGCTAAACATTCCCAGCTCCCTAAGCTGTTCCTCGCAAGACATTTCTTCCAAACTTTCAACCATCCTGGTCACCCTCATCTGTACCCGCTCAAGGTTGTCAACATCCTTTTTAAAATGAGGCGCACAGAACAGTCCTTTTCCCACTTTTGGTAGGCAACAAAAGGAATTCCTCTTCGGGCCATGGGGTCAATGCAAGCAGGTTGGAATAGAGGGCATCTGGAGTGCCAGACATTCCTTTTGGGTTGGGGTTTTTGATAGGCTGACCGCACTGGGAAAGGAGTGAGGAAGAGTGCCAACGGAACTGCCAGGCCCGCGTTGACGAGGCTGGTGTGAGCAGGAAGGTTCAGCGCCTCCCGGAGGCAGAGACCGAGGCTAGATTCTTTTGCTTTTCTGGGCTAATGGGATTTTCGGTGTGTAATTTACTTTTGTAGCTCCTCGTAGATCAAACGTATTTATTTTGCACACACCACATCAGGCATTCATTGGAAATCCTGATCTCCGTGTCGGCTCCAAACACTGTGTGTGTGTGTGTGTGTGTGTGTGTGTGTGTGTGTGTGTGTGTGTGTGTCTGTGCGCGCGCGTGCGCGCTAGAGGTGAAAACCCTGCAAATGGATTTCATGGGTGCTTGTCATACAATGGTTGCCTGCTCGTGGGCTTCTGGTGTGTGTGTGTGTGTGTGTGTGTGTGTGTGTGTGTGTGTGTGTGTGTGTGTGTGTGTGTGTGTGTGTGTGTGTGTGTGTTCGTTTGTTCTGGGGACAAACCTTCATTCTCAGCATCCAGCTGTTCTCATCCACCCTGGAGGCCTCCGTGTCCTTCTTTGGCAACAGCTTTTCCGAAGCAGCACTTAAAGAGGATCAATTGTAATAATGAGGACGATTGAGAGACGTTAGTCTAGGCCCGAGGGGCTGTACAGAATTCCACAATGTCTTTTTTTTTTGAGATATGGTGACCAGAACTGAATTCAATTCTCCAGGTTCATTTGCTTTGTAAAATGGCATTATAATATTGGCTGTTTTATTTTCATCCCCTTTTTGAATGATCCCTAGCATGGAATTGGCCACACACTGGTTTGACGTTTACATTGAGTGTTTCATCTGCAGGCAAAAATCTCTTCCCCAATCCATTGTGGATAGCTCAGACCCCATTAGCTGATAAGTAACATTTTGATTTTTTTGCCCCAATGTGCTTTACTTTACATTTTCCTGCTTTGGAATGTGTTTGCCATTTTGCCGCCCATTCTCTGACTTTGGGGACATTCTTCTGCAGCTCTTTGTAATCCCTTCTGCTCAGTTTTGTGTCCTCTGCAAACTTGGCCACCTCACTGCTTATCCTGGTCTCCAGGTCATTTATGAACAGATTGGAACGCACTGCGTTTCATTAAAGGCCCAAATTAAGACAGCAGATTCTTCAGAATGGAGCTGGGAACACACCGTGTTTCACAACTCTCGGTTGTGAACGTATTTCATGGTGTCATATTTTCAAATACTTGAAAGGCATCCAGGATCTGTTCTCAGCCATCCCAGAGAGCAGGACAGGAAAAAATCAGCTCAAGCTACAGGAGGAACCCAGGTTTAAAATGAACACCAGGAAAAAAACATCTTCTTAGCTGTTAGAAGAGTGTGAAAAGAGGACCCAATTGACCTTGGGTGGTAGTGGGCACTCCCAACATTGGAGGCCTTCAAGAGAAAATTGGACAACCATCCATCAGATCAGCTTTGATTTGCATTCCTGCCTTGATCACAGGGTTGGACTTGATGGTCTTACATGTCCCTTCTGACTCCATCATTCTAGCATTCTACGATATTTCACGGGGGTAGCAAGGTCTGATGGGCCAAAGGACGCAAATCCTTTAAAAGACAACTCTTCTGTCTCTGCTAGGTCTCTTCTTCATGTTTCAAGTGTTTTCCTCCCTGGTGCAACTGTAAATTAGAGTTTGTGTGAAGAAAACAACATCTGTTGAGGCCGCTTTAGAAAAGCAGCCTCTGGAAAACCAAGCGTGTGAAATATCCCTGCCATTTTGCTTCTGTTTCTTGAAGGCCAACTTTTTGGTCTGAATTCTCTGACATCCGAGGCCCCATCAGGTCACCTCCTATACAAGCCTTTGAGGCCATGACCGTCCTTCCGTGCATCAAAGGGTTGGATCAGGGGAATGGGTGGAAGGGAAGCAGCCGCCACCTGCCTTTCTGGACGCTTGCCCTCCCTCCCTGTGTGGTTGGCGGCACTCAAAGAGACCCCCACAGCAATTGCACTTTTTATGACTTCCAAAATGTGGGATATAAAAATCTAAATACCATTAAAAAACAGGAGACTTTACTGACAGGATAAAAATTTACGAGGAGCTGCCTTCATAAAATGGTAGCTGCAGAACGGCATGGGCTCTCTCTCGGGGGTCCCCCGCTTCGCTCAGACAGGAATTATCTAATTTCTCCCCCCCCCCCCAACCTGTCATTTAGGAACAACAAACAGCTATGAGATGGTTGTGTGGGTCGTACAGAGAATGCCAGATCAGAGTGGATGATCGACGGCAATTCAGAAAGTGGAAAGGACACGGGCCTGTGATTTGAGTCATTGTCTTACTTTCTCCTCAATAATTGTTGCTCTCAGGTTAGGGATGTAACTCTTGACTCATTTTATTCTCACAGGTGAGAACAGAGAATTGAAAAAAATGGAAAACAACAACAGTCCCCCCACCCCCCCGCCTGCCAGCCAAAATTAGAGGAGTTTTATCTATTTATTGAAAAGGTAGTATTTTTTTCCACAAAATCAGAAGTGAATTTTGCAAAAAGTGAATTTTGCACAACCCTTTGTCTATTGCACAAAACCTTGTGTCCTGCATTCATGCAAAGGTTTTGATAAAGCCGAAGGAGCATGCCGTGCTGCTTATACATTCCCCCATAAAGCACTCTCTGGGTTTTTTATTTTTTAGCAGTTTGATTATTCAGGATACACAATGCCTCCCCCCCACTCCCTTATGAGCCTGGTAGCCATTTTATTGACCTCAGAAGGATGGAAGGCTGAGTCAACCTTGAGCTGGCTACCTGAGCCCAACTTGATCAACCTCAGGTCATGAGCAGAGCCTTCGCAGCAGTACTGCAATTTTAACTGCTGTGCCACAAGGCTCCACAGGTTCTCTCTCTCTCTCTCTCTCTGTGTGTGTGTGTGTGTGTGCTTGTGAGTTTGTTTCTGCTAATGCTGCTGGTGTCTCATGGACACCCTCGTCTTTTGACTCTTGTGTGGGAGTGAAAACTCTCAGTGGCTGACAATTACTCGGTGGAGAGTCTCAACATTATGAGACAAATTCTATTTATTATAATTTCGCCACCCCTAAGATGTTTTGCCATAGCTGCCAAGCTAGCTTCATGTTGGGCCATTTAGGACCAAATGAAGTAGCAATTCTCTAAAATTACCTCCCATTCTAGAAACGGAGCAAAACAGGTCAAAGGGCACCAGCTGCTTTTTGAAGGATCATAAGAGAAAAGAATGGTTCATTAGGAAAAGGTAACGTTTAGTTCAGGCTCCCCGCTGGGGTAGAAATGTGGACGTCTCTGCTTTAGAATTGAAAAACAAGGTTGTATGTAATTGTCCAAATGCGGACCGTTTTCGGGGGGCCGCACTGACCTTTCGCATTTAAGTAAGTGCCTGTTTCATGTTACCTGGGCGAATAAACATTTAATCCGTGAAAATGGCTTGTTGGAAAACATGAGGGAAAGAGCAAACCTAATCTAAGTATAATCAGAGACTCCGTTATGGCGTCCCTAAACTGCTCAGCTTTGATTTGAAAAGTGTTTTATAATATAAAAATATAAGGCTTGGGTTTTTTATAGGCTTTTAAGAATCTGACCTTTTAAAAATTCCTGGAAGTCAATTTTTGTCTGCCGAAAACATTGGTATTTAATACAGCACCATCAATGTTCAGAATTAAAGGTAGTAGAAATGCGTGTGCGCGCGCACACACACACACACATATATGCAATCACAATCATATGACCCAGTGTCAATGTGCTGGCAGGAAGGGTTTGCTGCAGATATATAGCCCTCAGTTTCCACCTTCCTGAAACATCAGGGTGTTTTGATTCTTAGAGACCCTCAGTTTTATTTTAAACCAACGTACATCCTGGTGGTATTGGCTGCCATTTCTGGCACCATCAATGGCAAATGGTCACCTTATAGGAGGTTGTTTCTGGAGTGCACCTACCACCCTTGACTGTCATTCGATCCAGGGGAAAGAGCTTGCACTGTTGTGCAGGAATGGGGGAAACCTCAGGCAGGTCGCGCTGTGGCCGTGAAGGTTAAGTAACGGTTTTAAAATCCGCATCAGAACAGCAACAAGGATTTTACCACCTCGAGACCAGGTACTTGTAAAATGCCCTGGGTCGTACTTAAGTGGGTGTGGCCACACTTTGTGTTTTTTTACAGTCCGCTGCTTGTGGGAAACCGTTTTTATGCTCCGTACCTGTGAGCACTTTGCAGTGGATTTTAGTGGTCGTGTGAAAGCAGCGGGAAGGTAAACAGTGTTCCATGCACAGAAATGCAGTCAGCCATGCTGGCTCCATGGCCACAGACTTGCACAACACTGGCTCTTTGGCTTGGAAACATAGATGAACACCGCCCCTAGAGTCGGACATGACTAGTGCAGGGGGAACCTTTACCTTTACTTTTTTAGTGACCACATATGTCCTGGCTCCTGACATGTGAGGCATTCTCAGAGTACAAATGATGTGAGCTTTATGGGATGGTTTGTTGGAGACAACTTATGATCAGCCTCTTGCATGTCTCCATTCCTGGTCATGCCTTGACTCCTTGGAATGAAAGATGACCTGGATGATCTGACAAGCTAGAACTGGGGTAAAAACACACAAGTGTCCATCACTTGATGCCCCTGGTCTAAGTGGAGGCAAGTCTACTGCTGTAGAATGAGATTCCACCCCCGGCGTTGGACTTCGGATCACCCTGATGCCTGCACCATCAACAACGGTCCTCCATTCAGACTGGCTTCAGTAATTCCTCATCTCTGTCTTGAAGTAGATGCAAAGCGGAGCCCAATTGTCTCAAATTAGGCTACAAAAGCAGCAGATGATGTGGGATGCTTTGATCCGCAGCCCTCGAGCAACGCAGCCCATTATGAAGCCTTTCATGTCCCCCCACTCTTTTGTCATGTGCCTCTTCAGAGGACCTGGAGCATTCAGGCAAACCCTGTCCTGTGCTGGGCTCTCTCGCCTCGCAGAGATCAAAATCCTACAGCTTATTTTCTCTTGGATTGTGTGAACGTTAATGAGTTTTCTTGCCAGAAGAAGTTAATTAAGGTGTTGCTGTGTGTACTCCACACGATAGAGTGCCTGAGAAGCAGCAATTATATTAAGTGCATCGGCAGCCCATTTGGAAACATGTAAATAATGCAGGAGGCTTTTGATAGAATGCTAGATGCCTGCAATAATACTAATACTAATACTAATGGCATGTTAAATAAGATATAGACTGGCCATTTGAAATGGAAATAGAGAAAGCAAGCACATCCACAGGCTCTATTGTTTTCTGAAATCAAGCATAGTTATCTTTTGAATCTTGCAGTTTTCTAGGGAGTTTTGAAACACAAGCACGATCAGGTATGCTCTTAAGCAAGTCTGCTTGAGGAAACTCTGGAAGCAGTCTTAGGTCTAGTGTCACCACTGGCCCTTCATCTAAAGCAGTGGTTCTCCTCCTGTGGATCCCCAGATGTTCCTGGACTGCAACTCCCAGAAGCCTCCACCATGCACTGTGCTGGAAGGGATTTCTGGGAGTTGCAGTCCAGGAACATCTGGGAACCCACAGGTTGAGAACCATTGTTCTAAAGCTTAGTAGAACCAATTCTTTCCTGTGAGGAATAGTTCATGAAGATACAGGAACTCTCTTCCTTCTGTGCTGCTCTCTTCCAGCTTCTAAATTTGAACCAATGTGATGTGTAAGGCTGGTCAATGGTGGCCGGATTCAGGAGCGTTTATCTCCATAATAGATATGGTATGCTTTCTAACAGAGAGTCCTCTGTATGCCAATTTGAGGAATCAAGATCTTAAGCCTTTAACAATTGGGACCAGAAGTGGCTCCAGAATATTATATATCCTATATGACTTCTCTGATCTGTTGATCATAGCAATCTATCCTATAAGACTGCTACAGTCGTTAAACAAGTTATGCAAAGGCAGAACTCATTGCCGGCTTCACAAACTCTTCAAGTTCATCTCCCAACTTGATTCCTGGTCGAGAATGCTTTTATGCTTCTCTGATTGTTTATATATACAGTGGACCCTTGTATAACAAACAGCTTGTATAACATAAAATTTGTACAACATAAAAAATTCCGGAGATAGGGGAAAATTGCTTAACAGAATCGCCTATGGGGAGAATCCGTGCAACATAAAAATAGGATCACTCTGTTTTCAATGCATTCCTATGGGAATTTGTATAAAGGAAAAATTGCTTAACATAATTTTATTTGGAACGAATTAATTCCTTTATACAAGGTACAACTGTATCTGTATTTGATGTCAGCTGCCTAGATGCCCTAAGCACATCCGATCTTGCCTGTTTTCAGAAGCTAAGCAGGGTTGGGCCTGGTCAGTACTTGCATGGGAGACCTCTAAGGAATACCAGGTGCTGTAGGCGCCTGGAGTAGGACCTGGCAAGCCACTCCAGTATTCCTGCCAAGAAAACTCCATAGACATGGGGTCACGAAGAGTCGGTCATGACTGTAATGACACAACACACAGAGAGACACACACAGACACACACGCACATTTGATGTCAATGATCGTCTTTCACACGGGGTTTGGTTTCAGTTTAGGTATACAGCCTGACCAACTAAGAAGCAATCAAGTAAATATCTCAGAACTGCACAGCTGGGAAGCGACCTTTTAGATCATGGAGTCCACCCCCTGCCAACGAGGCAACGTGGGGGAATCAAACTCCCAACCTCTGGCTCCACAGCCAGAGACCTAACCTGCTGAGCTATTTGACAGTTGAATAATATAGGGAAACCCATACAGAAAAGATGAGGAGGAGCCAGCTATCTAGGGTGAAGGAAGGGCAGGGGAAGATGAAGAATCTACCTTTGGTTGTCCACAAATCAGAATATTATGGATCCCCCTGGTTGGGAGTATTCCATGCTCACCTCTGTTTTGAAGTATATTCTGCTCTGGCCAGACCCCATCTGGAGTCTTGTGTCCAGTTCTGTGCACCTCAATTTAAAAAGGATATTGACAATCTTGCACGGGTCCAGAGGAGGGCAACCAAGATGACTGAGGTCTGGAAGAAATGTCTTACGAGGAGCGGCTTAGGGAGCTGGGAATGTTTAGCCTTTCAAAAAAGAAGGCTGAGATGGGATATGATAGCTATGTTTAAATATTTGAAAGGATGTCGCATTGAAGAAGGGACTGGTTTGTTTTCCATGGCTTCAGAGACTAGGACATGGGGCAATGGTCTCAAGCTACAGGAAAAGAGATTCAATTTAAGCATTAGGAAGAATTTCATGACAGAGCTATTCGGCAGTGGAATACGCTGCCACAAGGGAGGGTGGTGGAGTCTTCTTCTCTGGAGGTTTTTAAGCAGAGGCTAGATGTCCATCTGTTGGGAGCACTGTGATGAGGGTTCCTGCATGGCAAGGGGTTGGACTGGATGGCCCTTGAGGTCTCTTCCAACTCTATGATTGTATGATTCATCTGCCAAGACCTTGCCTCTCAGAATCAGGCCACGTGATCACAGGACTCTGACTGGTAACCTCCAGGCTGGAAATGGAGACACTAACAATTCCCTACTGTCTAATCTACTTTGTTTCCTTGGAAGCTAGCAGGGTTAAATAAAGTGGCGTTGGATGCTCTGGCTTCACACCCTTTGGCACTGAATTGCTGCAATTCATAAAATATTTACTGGCATTCATAAATCAAATCCTGAATTACTATGATTCATAATCAGGAAAAATAGCCCAGGGTTGTGTGAAGTCACAATGGAAAATAAAAATTCATAAATAATTGGAGCGGTTCCGAGACCCGTCGGAACCGCCCAAATGGCCCTCACACCGTCACAAGCACTACACTCTTCCGCGTTCAAAAACTCCAAACTGTTCCCGAGATATCGGGAGAAACACCAGCCGCCTTTTGCTGCCGGTCAAGAAGCCTTGCGAGCCGAGAATTCGGCAGCGGAAGCCTCAAATTAACAGTTTACATAGTATCGAATCTCCCGCGGCAGTCTATTAACGCGGAGACTCCATAAAACAGCAGGGGAGCGAAGATAAGCTCTCCTGCACGCTTTGTCCAATCAGCGCCCCCGGCTAATCAATCACTGTCAAATTAATTACGGCCAGACAGGGGCGCAGCGGGGAACCTTATCTCATTGAATTGGCTTAGTAGACCGGTCCCCTCCAAAAGAACCATCATGATTTCCCCGGGCAAATTCGAAATCTGTAGCCGCCTCGAGTTCCAAGGAGGCGGCTAAGCCTGCAGGCAGCCTAGCGGTAGAAATCCACTCACCCTACCCGGCTCACAGCAACCTAAACTCGGGGAGGCAGAGCCGGAGCGACCGGCTCCTCTCACCACTCTCTACCCGGGACTGAGTTCCATGGAATTCATGCCTTCCCTCGGTCATATACCCCTATGAGAGTAGACTACCCTCCCCTTCTGTTTCAATGCTTTCCTATGGAAGTAGACCTGTACCCTTTTCCGGAATTGATCAAACAGGCAAGTCCCTAGCTGAGGTTCCATTTAACCCTTTCCTGCCTTTATTAACCCTTTCCTGCACCTCTTCCTTAACCCGTTTTCTGCTCTTTTCCCCCCAATTCCCCAACCTTGTCATTTAACTCTTTCCTGCCTTTTCTTAACCCTTTCCTGCCCCTTTTCCTTAACCCTTCTTCTGCCCATTTTCCCACTCTTTCCTGCCTTTTCTTAACCCCTTCCTGCCCTTTTTCTTTAATCCTTCTTCTGCCCTTTTCCCCCATTCTCCCAACCTTAACGTTTCAGCCAGAGACGCAATTCAGGCAGAACCAATCCTGAATTGAGGGATTATTTACTCCCTGCTCTGGCTGGCAAGGAGAATGATTGCCAACCATCATTCTCAGGGATCAGGGACTTCCTTAACATCTAAAACCTGGTTCCACTGCCCCTGCCTAGCATAAACCCCAGACTCCTGACTCCAAGGGTCCCCCCTCTCTTTTTCCTTTCCTTCCCTTCCTCCACCTTTCTTTCTCTATCCTTCTTTCTCTCCCCACTCCATCTACCCTGGGCGTGCTTAAAACGTGTGCATGTCCTATTCTCTGATTTCTATACTCTACCATCTGGGGCAATGGGGGCTATGGCACAAAGAAGAAGGATCATCATGGCGACTTCATGAGACTGGCTGCATCTTCTAGATCCATCTTTTCCAGAGTTCTTAGCACGTACACACAGCTGCTTCCTGGAGTACCAGAATTCCTGGTCACGTAGACCACAGATGTTATCACAGCCTGAGGGAGTTTTCCATCATCACATTTCTGCACCCACAAAAGACTGCCCAGACACCTTTGGATAATCCCACCAGCTTTTCCTGTTTCCTATTGACTTTGGCATTAGTCTTCCCCAACCCTCTGTTGATTTTCTGATTCCTTCAGTTTGCTCAGACCCAAAGGACAATACATCGCTTCCCTTTCCTATTGTGATATCAGGATGGCCCAATCAAAGAACACTTGGGACTCATTAACACCTCAGTGGGCATCCAACTCCAGCCTGCCAGAGACTGCCCAGGACCGCCTCTGGCCAACCCCTGGACTACATCAATTGGACCATTTGAACATCATCCTTCGGCCCGCCCCTAGACTGGCACCACCGGGGAAGAGAGGGGGGAGAATCAATAAAAGTTGGGGTTTCCATGTGCTCGGGGTCGGACATCTTTGCCCGGTTCCTGGCTTGTGTCCACCTACTGTCTTTATTGGGCCAATAAACGCAGTATTTTCTCTCGGATTTCTCTCGCGTTGGATGCATTATTGGGTTTTTGGGATCCAGCGTATCTCAGCAGGACTAGCCTGTCTGGAATATAATTTTAACTTTGCTTAAAATTCAACAGTTGTATGCCATCCAAGAATCTATTATTTTAAAATGCGACAAACCAAACCCACTTTCTCATAAATTCACAAAAATGCACACCACCTGAATGAGTCAGAAAATTAAAGGAACTTAATTTGAGGGACACTGCTGAAATACGACACCATTTTAAATAGCAATCTGGAATAGGAGGCACTTTATTTCTGTTCCTGTAACTTCGGATATGTGTTGGGTCTGCCGTGAAGAAATTGATTACTCATTCCAAATCTATTTGAAGATGCATGCTCTCTAAACAATGCACTGAAATAACTGTAGGCTCGTTGACTGAAAGTCTTTATTTCATAATTTCGACTATATTTTTCCAAGATTGATTAATCACCAGGCATACACATGGAATATGAAATAATTCCACTAGGGAAGCAAAGCCACACATTTAAATATTTTATCATCTTTGATTCTGTCCTGATACCACACATCCTTCATTGTGTTTCCCATTCTGACCTTGCAGGTTACACACTGGAAATAACCTGTGTGCACCATTTCTGCCACATACCTGAAATGCAGCCCAGGAAGGAAATATGGTGCATTTGTGAGGTGTGCATTTACCTCCCAGGCTTAAAATAAGCTTTATACAGTTTCCATTGATAGGTGATGGACATTACCTGGAACATCAAGATATCAAACTGGATATCAAGGCAAAGGACAAATTCACACTGATAAAATAAAATCTAATATTCCTCCCTACTCGCCAAACTCTGTCTTATAGGCCAGGCAGTTCAAAAGCACAATGAATTTTTTTTTCACATCTCAAAATTTAGTAAGATTTTGTAAGATGTCCCTGTTCTCAAACTTGAATATGTCTTAATTGTTCTGGACTGTATATTGTCCCGCATTACTGTACAATGTCCCTCATTACTGTAAGCTGTCTTTGGTCCTTTTCCAAGGAGAAAGGTGGGGTAAAAATACTCTAAATCAATCAATCAATACATAGTAAGTAGAGATGGGCACGACCAGGAAAAATTACGTTTCGAGTTGTCGTGTGTCGGAGCCGGCCCATTTCGGCTCGTTTCCGTTTTTCGTGAAATTTTTCAAAAAATTGTCGTTTTGTTTGTTGGTTTTTTGTCTGTCATTAGTACTGGTTTTTGGGGGGAACGGGCTCCTGGAGGCACCTCTCTGGGGTGGGTGCCTCCTCTGGCCTGCCATGAAGGGAAAGCGGTTTCCTGGAGG
Organism: Phrynocephalus guinanensis; assembly: GCA_037367245.1. NCBI lineage: Eukaryota > Metazoa > Chordata > Lepidosauria > Squamata > Agamidae > Phrynocephalus > Phrynocephalus guinanensis. The sequence goes on from CM074747.1 coordinate 2,373,966, forward strand.
CACCTCTCTGGGGTGGGTGGGTGCCTCCTCTGGCCCGCTACAAAATGGCATGCATAGCCAAGTGGATATGCATACCATTAAGTTGCAGTTGCAGCAGGCAGAGGCACCTCTCTTTCAGGTGCCTCTGTGACTCACTGCCTGCAGTGCACTTGGGCTGGGGAACAAAGTGAGAGAGGACCCCTACGGGCGCCCGCTGTGACTCACTAAGAAGGGAAGTGTACTTGCTGTAGTGCAATGCGAGTACACATCTGGCTTACTGGTTAGGGGTTAGCGCAAGGGCTAGGCTTAGGGTTACTGGTAAGGTTAGGGTGAGTTACTGGGGTGCACCTCTGGGTGCCTCTCTGACCCACTAAGAAGGACAGTGTACTGGCGTATGGGTTAGGGTTAGGGATCGGGTTCGGGTTCGGGTTCGGGCTAGGGTTAGTGGCTTTTTATGCCCGACTGGCACATCCCAGAAGTCTCGGTCAAAACCTGGCCAAGTGGCCATGCAATTGGTGGAATGGCTCCAAAAATTTGCATGGTCCACTCCCATGGCCAGCCCATCATTGCGCAGGTGTAAAAAAATAAAAATAAAATAAAATAAAATAAAATCAATGGAGACGTTTTGTTGCAAGAAAAACCCACTGCTGCTACTGTATAAATTCAGGCAGTTTTAAAATAGCTATTTTCGCATGTTTCTGTGGTGCTTTGGTGTGTTTTTGGACCATGCAATTTCAAAATAAATATTGCGGTCGCCCCATTTTGGATCCCCCGCCTGCACCGCATGGCATGGCGAGTTGGCGAGACGACGAGGAAGCGCAGCCCAGGAGAGGAGAGGGGGGGGAGGCCAGGGACCCCCCCCCAGAAACCACCCCTCTGGTAGGTGCCCTCACTGAGGCAGGCATATTTTCGCCTGCTTTTTTGCCCGGGAATCTGGTTTTTTTATTTTTAAAACTTTTTTTCTCTGCCGCGCCGCTTGGCGAGTTGCGACTTGATGAGGATGCGCACTTTGCGCAGCCCAGGAGAGGAGAGGGGGGAGGCCGGGGACACCCCCCCCCCAGAAACCACCCCTCTGGTAGGTGCCCTCAGGCAGGCATATTTTTGCCTCATTTTTGGCCAGGAATTGGTTTTTTTTATTTTAAAAACTTTTTTCCTGTGCCGCTTGGCATTGTGTGAGCGCTGCGATGCCAGGAATGACAACGACAAATCAGACCCAATTTTTCTTTAGTCGGTTCGAGTTCGAGTTCTGGTGGAGTAATTGTCATTATCGTTTCCGTTACGTAACGGAAACGAGAAATGGAAACGGAAACGAGAATTTCGCCAAGTCGTGCCCATGTCTAATAGTAAGGTTCAAGCTTTGTGGGACTTCACCAGAAAGAAGTGCCTGCCAACTATGTACAGGAGGTAGTTATGGTGCTGAACAAAAATCCACATAGAGATTCAGAACCTTGCAGAATTCCTTGAATAATCAGATCAGTCCTATGCTGCTGATTGATGTTTTGGGGAAATTCCCTAGTGGGGAATCCTGAGAGTGCAAATCAAATCAAAAACCCTCCCTTTGTATATTTAAAAGAACCCTTTCGAATTGGCTATTCAAGGACACTTTGAGGGAGGTCCTTCCCAGGAAGCCGGGACAGGGGTGGAAAGAGAGTAGAAATACTGCAGTATTGTTGCATGCTTTTGAAACTGTTCTGTGTTGCTTTTTATGTATGGGACAGCCTCTTTTTTATATGATGCACATAATTTATGATTTGTGGTAAACCGCTCAGAGAACACGCCACAACTCCAGACCTTCTGTGTCTCTGTGTGGGGACTTGGAGTGGAAAACTGGCCCGCAGATCTTCTGGGGATGCTCGCCCATGCGTAAAATCAAGATTTTTTTTCCTTTGTGAGGTGTATCTTGCCTGGTTCTTGGGTGAACATTGGACGTTGGACTGCTAGAGGCTGCCCACTGGCTTCTAAACTACAGTGGTACCTTGTATAAAGGAATTAATTCATTCCAAATGAAATTATGTTAAGCAAATTTTCCTTTATACAAATTTCCCAGAGGAATGCATTGAAAACAGTAATCCCTAACCAAGACTATTTTTATGTGGTATGGATTCGCCCCATAGACGATTCTGTTAAGCAAATTTCCCCTATCTCTGGAATTTTTTATGTTGTACAGATTTTATGTTATACAAACCGTTGGTTATATGAGGGTCCAACTGTAATTTCCACCCAGCCAAATCCTCTGCCCTCCAACCGTTGCCAGGATTTTTTCCACCTTCCACCTTCTCTCCATCTCTGAGCTGGTAATTCCTAGCCTTGGGTCCCCAGGCATCCTAGACCACAACTCCCAGAAATCCTAGCCAGCACAGCTAGTGGCAAGGGGCTTTGGGAGTTACAGTCCAAGAACATCTGTGTTACTCAAGATTGGGAACTGCTGGCTTACAGCAATCTCCTCCTTGCTCACCCCTCCCTCCCAAACCCCTAACCCTGAAGCCCGCTTTGTGATGCAAATGGTGTGGACAGATCAGTTTATTTCCAGGCAGAAGCAATTTCACATGTGTTTGCTCCTACGTCTCTTCTGCCTTGGTGCTGCATTAATTTGTGAATTAAGAAGAAAACTGCAGAACCACTCAGGTTTAAATATGCTGTTTGAACATGTCTCTTCTCAAAATATGCATTTCCAAATGTATTTTCTCCGAAATAAGCTCTTCTCAATAAATATGCATTTTTACACACTGGGCGCATTTTGAGACCTAAGAACTGCATGGTGAAAATGACAAGTTGAGTATGCAGCAAAGGAGTCAAAGTTCAGGAGTTTGAGTTGCTACACAGTCCCAGGGCACCCCAGTAAAACACTTCTGAATATTCTAGGCCTAGAAAACTCTGGCAACAAAAGTTTTCAGAAGTCAGAATCAACCCAATAGCAGACTATTATTATTTTTTGGCAAACAGAGCTGCCAGGTGTTAACTGGAGTTGGCCTTCTCCAATGATTGAGTGTTTTCGAAGAGCCTAGCACAGGCATGTCCAAACTTCGGCTCTCCAGATGTTTTGGACCACAACTCCCAGAATTCTAAGCTTAGACTGCCAATGACAAAGGAGTTGTGGGAGTTGCGGTCCAAAACATCTGGAGGGCTGAAGTTTGGACATGCCTGGCCTAGGATGACTGGAGCTATCTTCGTAGAATATATGCTATTCCTAATATATGTTGCCATTTGTAGTTGACCGGTGTTGATCTTGTCAATGCTGACTGAGGGCTTTCAGATATTGATCCAGGTCTTTTGGGATTGCGTCCAAGGCACCTATTATTATTGCTATTGTCCTTGCTTTCTTATTCCATAGCTTTTCTAAGTCCCAATATTTGGTGGTCTTTTCTAGCTCTTTACCGCTGACTCTTGTGTCTCCTGGTATTGCCACATCAACAATTCAAACTTTGCTTTCTTGCTTGTATACTATTTTAATGTCTGGAGCATTGTGGGCAAGGTGTCTGTTGCACTGGATTCTGAAATCCCATAGCACCTTGATAATTTCATTTTCGGTAACCTTTTTTTGGCTGATGTTCCCACCAGTTCTTGCCTGATGGTTATTTGTTTGTTTGTTTGTTTGATTGATTGTTGTTGTCATTGTCGTTGTCATCATCATCATCATAGTTGCCGCCGCTGCCGCCGCCGCCGCCGCCATCGTCGTCGTCGTCGTCATCATCATCATCATCATTGTCGTCATCATCATCATCATCATCATCATCATCACACAGCAGACAAGATAACTACGCTGGATTTTGTATTACAAATCACTAGTTGAATGCTTCCCAAGTGTTTAGGACTACATGATGTATCGGCAACTTATGCAAGCAGATCCCAGTAAATTATTATTATTATTGTTACCCTAATCAAATCAACACAGATCTGACAGATGGTTGTCCAATTTTCTCTGGAATGCTTCCAGTGCTGGAGCACTGACCACCTCCTGAAGTCATGGGTTCCATTGCTGTAATGCTCTAACAATAAGGAAGATTTTCCTAATACTTAGGAACCAGAAGGAAGTTGGCTGGGGATCTTAAAGGTTCCCATCATCAACTGCCAGCAGCATCTGGACCCCAGACTTACTGGACACCCAACGCACTTGCTTACGATACTGCCATCTGTTGAAACTTTATTTTGAAGACCCTCCCTCCAAATCACTTCCGATTTTGCATCCGTACCTGAAATTAGCCCACGGGAATCCACGCAAACCAGCGTTTCCTCTTTGGTGAAGCATGCCCCCCCCTTTTGGCAACATCTAAGTGGCCACCCTAATGAAGCGGGAAAGAAAGGCCACCATGGATCTGCGTCAAACACTGTTGTTTTGCCTGTATCATTAAAACCTTCAAAGGGAAACCACACGGTGCTAACAGGACTGGAATTTCCCATTAGTCAAACTCGCTGCCGCGAACATTAACAAGGTGCGTGTTTAACAAAATATGTTGCTCTCCGTCTTTCCGTTGCTTCCCCTCACCACCCGGAAGAACCGGTTGCAGTTAAATGAGGATGAAGGTGGTGGTGGTGGGGAAATTGATACCAAATGTAAAAAGGCCTGGCTGCTCTTTATTATTCACAGTAATGAGATACACTTAATTGAACATTTTTACAAAGTCATCCTTATTTCCTTTTTTAATTAGGTCCTCCGTCCAGAACCACGCGAGACCATATGATCTGGAGCCATTCATTAAAGGAAGTGCCTCAAATTGCAAGGGGTTAAGGAGGCATCCCGGGAACCGATTTAAAACCAAAGTGCTGAGCAAGGGATCGGAGGCAAGGGGTCAAAGCTTTTGTTAAAAAAAAAAATCCACCCTGGTGGTTGGGTTGCTTCCTTCAAGTCTTCAGACTAACCCAAGAATCTTGATGGCCATGAAAAACCATGTCCTCGTAATTTGAACTCTTATTCAGAGAAACCTTGAAAGTAACTTTGGAGGCATTGCAACCACCACCACCACCACCTTTGAACTGCAGAGGGTCACAGCGGGGGTAGGGGGGTAGCTAGCCACATTATTCTCTGCTGCGTCACAAATCAGGAATCAGGATTAGTTTTATGTGAGGGAAGCTTTTATGGCAGGGGTGCCCAAACTTTTTGCAAGGAGGGCCAGATTTGGTGAGGTAAAAATGTGTGGGGGCTGACCATTCGTTGCATTTGGCCCCCAGGCTGGACTTTGGACAAGTATCTATAACATGCAAGGAGACAGGGAGGATGCTGCAGCAACGGAGCCGGGGGGGGGGGGGGGAGGCTGGGCAGGTGGTTGGGGGGTGGCGGTGGACAGAGGCAGGGCGGGCATGCCTCCATCCGGTATGGCAAAGGGCCAGCTGGTGGGGATGCACGGCAGGCTGAGCCAGCGGGGAGAAGAGGCCACAGGCCACTTGAAATTTGTAAACGGGCTGCATTTGGCCCCTGGGCCAGACTTTGGACATGCCTGTTTTATGGGCTGCAATCCACGCAGACGTTTGTGGTGCGTATAAAGCCTCTCAGCCCTTAGGATGCCGTCAGACCTCAAACGGCAGCGGGATCCCTTCTCTGTGAATAGAAATGCCTCCTACAGTGGCCAGGTGGGAAGCAATGGAAGGAGGGGGACCTCAATATGCAGGGCATGGGGTTGCTTGATTAAATCTGGCCCCTTTGGCAGAGAAGCCCTGCTCCTGGGGGGGGGGGGGGGCAGGAAGGTTCCCTGGGCCCCGGCTTGGCAAACAAGCTCCTCAGAGCGAAGTCTGTGCGGACCCTTCAAAACATGATGGATGGCTTTTGAATTTAGTGGAGGCTGCTGTACATTTAATTTTATGCTTGTACACATTAGCCTTAATGACAGGCAGAAAGAGGAGTGGGGCATGAATCGTGGGTGGGTGGATTTATCTGCCACTCGGGCCTTCTTTGATCCTGAACAGCCATTTACGGAATGATTTTGGGGGGGTTTAAGAAGTCCTGGGGTGTCTCTCTCAAATCTCACCTCTCCATTCATGATGGATGGATCTTCCCAGTCTCCAGAGCCTTAGAATCAAGGATTAATCTCACTGGGCAACATAAACAGACTGATAAAACTCTCTTTAAATGGAAGGAAGGTGGGCAAGTGGTTTGATTTAATGGCCTTGTCATTACAGATTTATTAGATATTCATTGTATTCAGAGGGGTAGCTCTATGGCTGTCTATGGTGAAGCCATCTAGGCAGGGACTTGAAGGTTCCTTGGCCCACTGCAGGCTGGGCACCCTCAACAACGGTGTTTGGAAACACCACCACCCTCTTTACTAAAAGCAACAACGTTGGCCACAACTATGAAGAACGTCACCTATTGGGTGGGGTTATCTCAGATCATGTCATCTACGATGCCCAACTGGAATCGCCATGGGTGTCGTGTCATTCCCCCTGATGGCAACCCTACGAGGGAACGGCCTCCAAAATTCTCTGCCCTCAACTGCCGTGCTTGGCTCCTCTAAGCCCAAATCTCTGGCTTCCTTTAGAGAGCAAGTCCATCTTGCATTTGGTCTTCCTCATTCCCTGCTGCCTTCCACCTTTCCCAGTAACATTTTTGCCTTGTCGAGAGAATCCTGCCTTCTTTGACATGCCCAAAGTAGGACAAAATGTTTGTCTCCAGAGACAGATCACCCTAGATTTGGTCTAAGACTCACTAAAGTTCATATTTCTGGCAGGTCAGAGTATCTGCAAGACACATTGGCTTTGATTTGCAGGTTGGACTTGATGGCCTCTGAGGTCCCTTTCAACGCCGTTATTCTATGATTCTATAAAGCTGTCCTCAGCACCACATTTCAAACAGTTTAAAAAAAACTGGAAAGTTTTCTACACCTCACGATAAATCCGGATGCTAGATTTTAATCGGGGCTGCTTCCCTTTACAGCTACAGTCTGTTCCTAAGTTTGTACATTTTGTCCCAGGAACCCGGCGTTTCTTAACAACTTCTCCTTGAAAATCTGGGAATAGATCTTTGAGCTCTTCTGAAAGGAGGCCAACAGCTTTCAGCGATCGTGCCTGAAAGAAGAAGCGAAGTTTTTCTTTAAACACACACACACACACACACACACACACACACACACACACACACACAGAGGGAGGGGGAAAACCACAAGCAATCCAAAGAGATGGGCACTATATAATTGCTTAGTATAATCAAATACAGGAAAAGATGTATATTTTTGGACTACAAAACCCATATGCCCCTTCCAAGGCAACCGTATTTGGGGAGATGCAGACTTTAAAAAGTAAATGGCACTTTCACAGGCAGACAAAAAGAGGATCACTTTCTCTTTAATCCTTGCATCTGGTCCTAGAGAAGATGTTGCCGGTTTTTATCAGAATCTTTCCTTAGCCTTTCAGGGAGGGTTTGGCTTGCTTTTGAACCCACATCGATGCAAGTGGGTTGCAAAATCCTCCCCTCCTTTGCAATGACCTTCGATTGGTCAAATAGTCGCACACTCCCCTTTTATATCTTGAGTGGCGCCTGTCACCTTTGGATCGATCTTCGTGGTAATTGGAAAACCAGCATCAACATTTGCAGCGAGGTTCTCCATGTGGGGGTTGCGCGGTGCTTTTCCCATGTAGAGAGATTTCCTTCAAGTCCCGATGGCGCACATCTGAAGAGGGAAAGCTGTGTCTGGATTGCACCGCCTGAGACTTCAGATGTATGGCTGTGGCACATGGCAGAAAGAGCCCCTGCAGAAAAACACGAAACGCCCTTGACCACCATGGATTCCATCTGATTTTGGAAGCAAAGCAGGGCTGGGCACAGGGGAAGAGGTGAATGCATCATCCTTTATGCTGCATTTTCCATGGGGATAGGCACAAATGAATTCTCCTGATTAAAATGCAGTGGCTGCATGGCGTCAGACTTAAAGTGAGGAAGCCTGTTGGGGAATCATCTCTTTTGAGTGGCAAAATTGCCTAACTTGTTAGACGGCAGGTTTAAATTTGCACCACTTTGGCAGCGTCATTTTCTTCCACCATCTTCTGTGTGTGATCCCCGGATCAAAGGGTAAAGGAGTGCTCACAGGGGTCTCATCTCATTTCCATCAACTACCCATTGACTCCAAACAGAGTCCCCTCCCCACAATGGCATTCAAATCAGCACTGGAATGCAGTATTGTTGGGTCACTTAGGAAAACCAAAAGAGAGAACTTGCCAATTAGCCCCTTGTTAGCACCTTAAGGAAACCTCTGCTGTTAGGACTCTGTGCCAACCCCGGTTCTCTGTCTTGGCCTTTATTGACTTCTGCAAATGCTTTGTTGACCGGATGGCTACCATGATCGTCCTTGACCGCTGCTTATGCCAGCTACTGCCGAAGTGAGTTGTAGATCGCAGCAACTGTCTGCAGGGTTATGTCCCTCATCCGTGGCCTAGACCTGTCCAGATTTGGACTGAGTCTTTGAAACTGGCTGCAAAGGCTCAGCTACTCCACCCCCTCTTCCTGGTGTGCCCTCCTGTTGCTCTCTGATTCCACCTTAAGCAAAACTTCGTTAGCACTTGGACACCGCCTGGCTTGGTAGCGAATGAGCAGAAACAGCCCTGCTTGCCACTCTCTGAAATCTCTCTCTCTCTCTCTCTCTCTCTCTCTCTCTCTCTCTCTCTCTCTCTCTCTCTCTCTCTCTCTCTCTCTCTCTCAATTCCTTGTCAGGATTCAGGCCCCTGGACTTTCCTAAGAATTATACAACCCTTTGGTCCTGACAGGAAATGCTCATCTGTGGATGCCCGTCAGCATCATTTCAGCCTCTGCCACAGTTCAACTTGACAACTGAGGCAGTTACTTCACATACCTCCGCGTGCTGCGTTGAGCTTGGCTCCGATCTGAATTCGGATGTGGTCACATGATCTGAAACTGGGGCCGCACCTCTTTCCTGTGTACTCACGTGCATGTTGGGTGAAGGCGAAGGCATTCCAGCCTCACGTCTTTGATGCGCTTCGAAATGAAGGTTTCCTTTGCTTTCCGCTGGTTCAGTAAGCGGTTCCTGGTTTTCGTTTTTTGGTCTTTCTCCTGTGAAAATGTTTGACTTTAATCTCTCTCTCTCTCTTTCTTGCCTGTCAAACAAGGTGGCCTCAGCAGGGGAAGGATGTGGGCAAATCTTGGTGGATTCTTGCAAAAACCATTTTTGAGTAAAGTACTTTGAAACAAATGCAGAGTGCTAATGATGTGTTGTTGGAGCTTGTTGCAGTTGGATGAGATTCCAGGGCGTTACATGGACCGACATGGCGCATGTAGTGATCGCTCAGCAGGAGGCTGTAAGATAGAGGACATGGTACATTTATGGGGATTTCAGGGATCAATATCTTAAACCCTCAACAACCCGGATCAAGAACAACTTGCTTTTATGTACGGTTTTATCTCTGCTAGCGTGGGCAGACTACGATACACCCTGTAGGACCGCTAAATTCGTTAAATGAGCCATAGAAAGAGAGAACGCGTTGCCTGCTTCAGAAGCACTTTGCGTTAATCTTACAAACTTGATACCTGCTTGGGAAAGATTATTTTGCTATTTTCTGCTTTTCTGATGGTTTCTGTGTATTTATGTGAGATGTCAGCGCTAATCTTTTAAGAGAGGTTTAGTTTTTGTTTATGCACACAGCCTGATTGGCTATGAAGCAATAAAGTAGATTACCTATAAATGCAGCAAGTATTTGCTGGGAAGAGTTATTAGTTGGGTAATCAGTATGGGGTAGCGGGAAGGGAGTGATTGGCTAAGACTCAGGTTTGAACTAGAGAAGCCAGCACCCCTTAGCACTGGTTACACCTCCTCTTGAGTTCTGTGTCCATTTCTGGGCAACACATTTTAAGAAGGAGACCAAAAAATTAGAGCAAGTTCAGAGGAGGGCAGCAAAATTGGACCTCCATTTGTCCGGTCAGGTCTGTTTTGATGTGGGTTCCTGCCTTGCTCAGGGGGTTGGATCCTCTGAAGCCCCCTTCTGGCTCAGTTTCTCTATGCTTCTATAAATATCTCACTTTGCTTTACGTTGGTTTGTCAGCACTGAACACAAAGTGACGTGGGAGAAAATTCATTCTGCCGGTTTTTAAAAAGAAAAATGGATTTGTGTCCCCCCCCCAACACTTTGGACTAAACATGGAAATGGTTGCAGACTTGCAGTTCAGTTTTGAAAATATGTCTAATCCTGACCCAAAATGGGCTATGAGAGAGAGGGAGGGAGAGATGATGTATAGCCATATGCACACATTTGAAAAAAAAAAATGCACAGCCTCCTCTCTGTGCCTCAAGATATCACATGAGGCGGTCTTTGAAGATGATGCAAGGCCCTGATCCAAATGGAAAGGACTTTTTAGGTGACAGCCTCCTGGTTCTCACCTTCCAGTTAAAAGGGGACTCGATAAGCACTTACTACTTTAAACACCACACGGACTTGGTCCTGGGTGGGTGTAAAGGCACAGGATCGTCAAGAAAGCAAAAGAGTAGGTACACACATATATTTTTAAAGCAGCCTGCTGAGAATTCAAGGGAATGGATTCCTCGCATAAACTCCTCTCATTTTTGGGGTGGGGTGGGGGTGGGGGGAATATACAGTGACTTCCCTCTTCTGTGTATGGAGTCTGAGATAATGATCTCACAGGAAGAGTTGTATGACAAATGGAAAATGGAAATATTAGGAACGACCCAAGGGGAGGGGGGAACTGCAAACAGAGCTGAGCATCTGCAGAGTCCCAGTGATTGTGCACAAGATATGTAAAAAACCAGCTTACAAAAAAAGGGCTGACATTAGAGGAGGGAATAACTTAGCAGACAAAAACATCTGAGTGCACCGAAGGAGAGTTCAGCTGATGTGTCCTTTGCCAGTCATCTTACAATGGTGCATGATGAGTCCTCTTCCTTAAGCTCATGACTGTCATAAAAGTGAGGGTAAAACGGCAAATGAATGTCAGAAGGAAAAGGCAGGAATCTGGGTAGTCGGCCACAGATCTCCAGGGGTGGTGGTTGGACTGCCAATTCCATGAGCCCCAGCTCACAGTAAAGATGGAGGAGGATTGGAACGGAAGTCCAGAAACATCAGAAGGGGCTATAGCTGCCCGCATCAAATGGAATATGAAAGAAACCACATTGAATTTTAAAACCTAACTTTGTCTTGAAGAGAAACACACAGATGATGTTGATAAAAAATTGAAGAAGAAAAAATTCTGAAAGAATCTTTTATACCATGAAACAGTAAAAAAAAACCTACACAAATCATACTCCCCCTCAACCATTGGGGCCATTTGGAGACATCGTAACTGCAGTTCTTCTGAGATTCTTGTTTTAAGAAGTGCTGGGGAGCACTCTATTATGGTCATTGACCAGCAGAAGAAAATAAAATACAAATAAATAAAATATAAAACAAACAGCCAACAGGCTCATCCCAGACCAACAGAAGGCCAAATCCCATTTCGTGCATCCCACTAAAGGCAATTTAACATTCTAATAAGTCAGAGTAGGGGATAGGACAGCAGGAGGAACAGAAGCACAGGTTATTCCATGGAATCATTAAAGAGCATATATATAGCACAAAGAGTCACCATAAGTCGGAATTGACTTTGGCAGCACATTTATTGTTTGTTTATTTATTTATAAATAAATAAATCGGTTTCGAGTTACTGATTTCCTGGTCTCCCTGGGCGTGGCCACCTGAAGTGAGAGTGCCCACGACATTCTGGTGGGTTGGGCCTCAGTTGACCTCTGGAAGATGCGCTCCACCAGGTATTCAGGTCCCAGGCTGTGGAGGGTTTTGTAAATCAAAACCATTACCTTGAACCTTATTCGGGACACAACGGGCAACCAATGCAAGCGAGACAGAACTGGGATGATGTGAGTCCCATCCAAAATTGCACTGACTCTCCTCAAGGTGCACCTTCTTTCTCCACTGTTGATGGAAAACCCATAAATCCTCCCCAAATGTCTTTAAAAGTATCCCTACTTATCAGCCCCTTCTTTAATTTGATATCATACGCTAACTTATCATTAATAGCTATAACCCACACCTCCTTATCCCAAGCGTTTAATTGAAAGTCATTTTTTTGTTTATCAATTCCCAGCTACCATTAATCTTCCCACTGTTAATAAACTTGAAATTAATTATTCTGTTGTCCAATTACACTGCTCCTTATCAAGTATTGATAAAAGCGCTTAGGATGTACTTCTAAATTTACTTTACTTTATTGCTTCATAAGTCAGGCTGTACACATAAACAGAAATCAAGCTATTCCTAAAAGACGATCCTTACGTCTAATATAAATACTTACAAACCACAAGAAAAGCATGAAATAAGAAAATAAGGGCAAAAAGATTTTGACGAGATGTAGGCTATTGCTGTTGCCCTTCATCAGTTATTAAAAATAATATTTTGTTTCCCTTTGGCCCACATTAAAGGGCTGCTCAGGACCCCCACCCCCCATTGAACGGATGGAGTTGTCAGGCAGTCTCTTAACCATCATTTTAAGGTGATAATTGTTTTTGAAATAACAGATACAGTGCATCAGCGATGTTCCACATACAGTTAATATCAATTAACACCCTCATCTCCTTTTTGTGTGGTTTATACTGTAATTTTAATCAATATGTTGTGGATTATTCTTATTGCATCTTGCTCTGAAGTGATATATCAACTTACTGGGGCAGAAATTCTTCATAGCATGTCCGTCCTCTCCTTTTTAATTGCAGTTTATTAAATCTTTATCAGAAAGACCTTCTCCTTTCCTCCTTCTGCTCCACCTCCTTCCTCTCCAACAGGAACATTTAATTTCAGCATGGCTCTTTTGACTCTCTGGGCCCAGAAGCTGCAGACAGTGGTCCTGGTTCTGCCTCTGAACCACCTCTTCATCATTTAGGTCTTCTTTCCCCATTTATCAGAAACCTAGAATGCCAAATATATGTACTGAGCATTCCTCCTGGCTACCAAGTGCTGTTATACATCTGTCTCTAGTTTAACTGAAAGAGGGAACATGAGAAGTTGGCATTTCTTTTAAAAAAATGGAATTGAAAAGGGCGCTGGAGCTGGCCAGCATAACACATTGAGAGATACTGCTGCCAATTCCCTGAAATGCAAAATTAAAACGATCAAGACACTCCACATTAAATGAGTGATGGTGCGTTAAAAATGTGTGTGCTAAAACCTGAGATTTATGACAGGGCCCTTACAGAGAAAATACAGAATCCTTCTCGGGAGTGGAGATATACAAGCAGACATAAAAACGTCTTCGGCTGTTAAAAATAAGAAGCCAAATCTTAGCAAACCACACACACACACATACACACGCACGCACACACACACACACACACACACACACACACACACGGACACACAAACACAAATATTAGCTTTTCAGACACGTACCCATCTGTCATTTCATTCATGGACTCCCTTTGCTGATTGACTGGGGAATTCATTAGTTCAAATAATATTAATAACTTTTCTAGCCTCTGAAGGCAGCATTATTGAGATTTTTCATAGGTTTCTAGAAGATACTTCAGATTTCTAATTGGAAATACTAGCATGGCGATGCTAGATGCATTTGGAAGCAAGGATGTAGAGCCTGTACTGTACTTCTGGTTCATCTAGCCAGCGACAGCTGTCAGTGCTCCAAAATAAACAACCAATGCCACCTTGGAAAAGTTGAAATATAGACCTCGAGTGCTCCCAGCCTCGGCTTTTTAGTTCTTTGGCCCAATTTGTAGTCAAGAATTACTTTTGCTTTCAGTATTCCAATTTTTATTAAATGCTCAGGAAATGATTTTCCCCACCCCCTCACCCCAGTCCACAAGGAGCTTCCACGGTGTCAATCAATCAGTCAGTCAAATCCAAATAGCTTTAATTGCTCTTAATTGTAGTCTACTTTTAATTGAAATAGGATGTCTGTATCAGTAAAGGAATGGTTCAACTTGCCCCTTCTACCTGCAGAAGTTGAAAACCAAACCACAATAACAGTGAATGCTATAGAGTACATGGCATGGTCTCTGGCTCCACCTAGTGGCCAGTTATGGTAACTACATTATGAAAATATGTATTTCTGGTTTTTTAAAATATATTTTTAATATTTTCAGGTCGTGGATTCCCCCCCCCCCCTTTTTTGATAAGAAAAAGAAAGCTGTTCCATGACTGTCGATGATGCCATCTGAAGAGGCTTTGCTTCTCCTTTTACTCAAAGTCACGTAGTGTTAGTGGGTCGTACGTCTACAAAACAGATTCCTGTTGCGGTGTACACTTCTAAGAATGAGACGCTAGGGTAAAAAAGAGAGGCAGTGCAGTGTAGTGGATGAGACGGATTTGAAACCCTGCTGAGGCATGAAAACTGACTGAGGGATATTGCAATGGTAAATCACTCCTCGATCATCTCATGTTTAATGAAAAACCTCCTCTGTGTGTGTTGCGTCGTTACAGTCATGACCAGCTCTTCGTGACCCCATGTCCATGGAGTTTTCTTGGCAGGAATACTGGAGTGGTTTTGCCAGTTCCTACTCCTGGCGCCTACAGCACCTGGTATTCCCTGGTGGTCTCCCATCCAAGTACTAACCAGGGCCGACCCTGCTTAGCTTCTGAAATCAGGAGAGATCGGATGTGCTCACACTTGTCATAAGTCAGAAGCAACTTGCTGGGGCAGAACAGCAGTTAGCCATAGCGAATGGTCAGGCTGACTTTATATGTCCCTTAAAGCCAGGGGGCTGTCAAAATAAGAAGGAAACAACTGTTGCACTTGTGTCTTGCTTTTGGACTTTTCACGGACAGCTGTCTGGCCACTATGGAATGCCATGGTGGATTAAATGAGCCTTTGATCTGATCCAGTATGTCTCATTTTTTGTTTGTAACATTTCTCTCCCCTCCCCTCCTTCCTGGCTGATGAAATCAGAACGGTAGAATTAAAATGACCACCTCAGAGTGATCCAGGAAGTATTTCCTTACCTTTTTGTCAAAAACAGACCTCCCAACTGGAAAACGACAGGGCAAAGCCAACGGGAGGTGGATTTCTCCGCCTGTGGATTGATCAACTAACCCCAGCTGAGTTGACAGAGTTTCGGGGCTGTTATTGTGACTGACTGATTGAGTGACTAAATGGATTTCATATCAAAAGCTTCGCAACCGACGTTTCCATCTTGGGCAACAATAATGTTATGGTTCTTTGTGCTGCCTCTGGAGGGCGAGAGAGGATCAAAGGCGGTTCTACACCACCCAATGCCAATACGCACAGAAAGAGCCACACAGCATGTTTTCTATTCATCTTCGGGGTGGGGACATTCATAGAATGATAGAACAATTGTGTTGGAAGTGGCCTTTAAGGTCATCAAGTCCAACCTCCTGTTCAAGGCAGGAATCCAAATCAAAGCAGATCTGAGAGATGATGGTCCAATGTTCTCTTGAAGGCCTCTGAGGCTGGAGCGCTCATCACCGTCTTTTCTTCTCACTGCTAAATATGTCCGTTTCTTTCAGCCTTTCCTCTGGAGGGCTTGGTTTCCAGGCCCCTGATCATCTTCTGAACTTCCTCCAGTTGGCTGACCATTCAAGTGGGCAAAAGATACCCCTGGATAGAATTCTCTCTCTCTCTGTGTGTGTGTGTGTCCATCCAGAGCTCAAAGACGTCTCTTGGGCAAAATCTCCACCTCATCTTCTCCTGCTGAACTGGAAAAGGTGCAGAAGAGAGTGACTAAAATGATTACTGGCCTGGGGCACCTCCCTTATGAAGAAAGGCTAAAACATTTGGGCCTCTTTAGTCTGGAAAAAAGGCACTTGGGGGGGGAGATGATTGAGACATACAAAATAATGCAGGGTATGAGTAAACTGGATAGAGGGAAGCTCATCTCTCTCCCAAAATGCCAGAACTAGGGGACATGCACTCAAATTGAGGGCTGGGAGAGTAAGAACTGACAAAAGAAAATATTTTTTTTCACCCAGCGCAGTGTTAGTCTATGGAACTCCCTGCCACAGGATGTGGTGATGGCATCTGGCCTGGATACCTTCAAAAGGGGATTGGACAGATTCCTGGAGGAAAAGTCCATCACAGGTTACAAACCATGATGGAGATGTGTAATCTCCAGGCTTAAAACCAGGGTACTTCAAGGGCCAGATGGAGGGGAGTGGTATCAGGAGACAGATATCTAGTCTCATGCGCTTCCAAAAGCATCTGGTGGAGCCGCTGTGAGATACAGGAAGCTGGACTAGATGGGCCTTTGGCCTGATCCAGCATGGCTCTTCTTATGTTCTTATGTTCTTATGTTCTTCCATTTCTGAGTTCCCTGCTACTGGGACATGTTATCTTCTGTGCCCTCCAGTCGGATGGGGCTGACAACGAAAGTTACGGGGTTTCAATTAAGTGAGATAATTAAGGAGGAGTTTTAGCCATGCTGCAGTAACAGTGAATTTTCATGGTCAACCGAGGATTCGAACTCAGGGCTCCTGAGTCCTAGTCTGTCGATCTATCCACTACACCCCACTGGGCATGGGGGCCCACTATGAATGTTCAAAATAAATAAATGCTTGTTCCCCACAAAGACCTGTCATGAGTGTGGCCAAGGAGGCAGGAACCGGAGCTCATTTGCCTGAGTTGCTTTCTGAGCAGTGCGTCGGAGCTATAATTAATCATTTACCAGCCTTGGGAATCTTGTCGTTGTTTGGAAGCAGTAATTATATTTCCTTCTCTTCAGCGCAGGCTTTCTCTTCTCTCCCGGCCCAACGGGCCAAAAAGGAAGGGGGAGAGAAAGGCGGTCTCCCGAGCAAAGGGGAAAGGAAAAAACGGTTGACAAGTTGATCAATGGCGCCTGCCTCAGAATTTGCTGGGGGGACAGGAGCTTGGCTTAAGTCGGGAGGGAGATAATTAGACTGGAAAACGGGGGGGGGGGATACAGGCACCCCTGATAACGGAAGGCCAGTCATGGGGGCACCATAGTGCTGGCGGACGGACGGGGAGGCCCTTTGGCCTCACACGCGCATGCCATTCTATGCCCTGCTGTGAGATTCAAAGCAATCCTCCATAATTCAGAAATTCCCCTTTTCAACTCCAGCATCCTTACGAAGCTACACACAGAAGCCAATACCCCACAGTAGACATGGGCACGAATTGAAAAAATGGTGTTTTATTTTTTCAGTTTTTCATTGAGAGGGGTCCATTTCGGTTTGTTTTTGTTTTTCGTGAATTTTTGAAAAAAATGTTTTTGTTTATTCGTTTTTCATTTTTACCCGCTTTTTGCACGATTTTTAAAGCATTTCTGTGCGCGGATGTCCCCCAATGCCCCAGACCAGTGGGAAAACACTAAAAAAATGGATGCTGGCAGAGACACAGTATAGACTAGGTTCGCAGGGAGGCTGCAAAGGCAGTGGCGGGTGTTGCCCAGGGTGCAAGGCAGCTGCAGAGTGACTGCACTGCGGGGCAGGGCAGGGAACTCACAGAGAGGTACGCATGCACGCACACAGGGAGGCTGCAAGACTGAAGCTAGAGAGAAATCTCTTCTTTCTCTCCCCTAAGAGCCAGGCTGCAGCCGGCAGGAACACAGAGACACACACCTGCCTGGCTGGCCTAAAGTGAAAATAACAAGTCACAGAGATAGCAATCCCACCCTAACTCCCACCAGAGACTGCAAGGAGAACAGGGGCTGCCGGAGCTTTTTATGCCCTCTGTGGCTGCCAAACCTGCCCAGTATGCAACCTGGGCATGCTATTGGTTGAAGTTGTCCAGGAATTTACATGATCCCATCACATGGCTTGCCTCCATTTTATGGCTGGAATCTATTTTGTGTCAAAGGGAAAAGAAAAAATACATTGCGATGGGAGAAAGACAAAAACAAAAGTTTTAAGGACCCCAATCCCCTGGTAGGTAATAATTTCAAATAATTATTGCTGCATTTTTACGGATGTCCAGGGCGTTTTAATACCCAAGAAATCAATATTACGCATCTGGGAGACATTTTGGGTCAATGTCCCCTAACTCCCCTTAAAGGAAAAAAATACAGTGATCTGAGAAAAGACATAAATGCACGTTTTAAGGACCCCAACCCCCTGTTAGGTATTATCAGGCAAAATAAATAATTATTGTTGGGTTTTTATGGATATTCAGGACGTTTTTTAACATTTAAAAACAGCTGATTTCATTGCGTGTCACCATTAACAAAAACGAAACGTAACGAACCTAATTTTCGTGGTTCTGTTCTGTTCGTTCCAATTTCATCACAATTTCATCATGGTAATGAAAAAAAGTTCATTTCGTGCCCATCTCTACCCCACAGGCAATGCAGGATCCTTTTGCTGACTCCAAGCATCACAGTTGTCACTTCTGGGCTCGGGCCTTTGTACTACAAGGACACCTTGCTGAAAAGTCATCTTTGGCTTTTGGAGGGCAGCGTCGGACAGCCACCAAGAGCCTTTCGCCTACTGCTAGTGCTCATTGGGGCTGGTTGGCTTGGTGGGTTAGGTCTCTGGCTGCAGAGCCAGAGGTGGTGGTGGGGTTTGATCCCCCCACTGGGCTTTTCAGGGGAAGAGCCAGCCTGTGTAGCTTTGGGTGAGCTGCACAGTCCCAGTGCACTCCCTGGAAGAAGGGAATGGGGAAACCACCACTGCTTCCTATCTGGGGAGCTCCAGAAACTGACACTATAAGTTGGGGTCAACATGATGGCATGCGAGGGTGACGAGTCGTGCCTGTTGCAGTTGGTGGCTTGGAGAGCCAAGAAGCCAAATAGTAGGATGGCACTAAGGGTGGTCTAGCTAGGGAAACATTAGGTATTCATAGCTACATATGTGCATCATTTTACGCCCAGACACACAGGCTGGGAAATGGGTTGAAAAGATGCAAAAAGCCCATTGCAAGCTTCTGACTTTTACACGTTGATGAAACAAAGCAACCACCACCACAGTGTTCTGTAAATTTGTTGTTCCCACTCCCTTGTAGTAATGCCTGGAACTGTCTCACTGTCTTCGTAGGTGAGGAGAAGTCCCAGCTCCCTTTCATTTATTGCAAGGAAGACACAGCCATGGAGCTGTTTCCCTGCCGTGGTTCCGGGACCTCTTGCTTCTACCTTGCAACCATCTCCTCAAGTCTCCTTCCAGCCCTCTAGGCACCTTCTTTGGTCAGTGAACCTGACTTGGTAGCTGGAACCGTGCATACTAGAGATGGGCACGAAACAGAAAAATGGCGTTTCGGTTTTTCGTTTGTCGTTGAGAGGTCTGTTTCGGTTCGTTTCCGTTTGTCAGGAATTTTTTGAGAAATTTCGTTACCGTTTTTCGTTTTTTCATTTGTCGTTTCTACCTGCTTTTGGCGTGCCTTTTAAAGCATTTCCGTGCGCAGGCATCCTCCAACGCCCCAGACCAGAGGGAAAACACACCAAAAAAAATGGATTCTGGCAGAGACACAGTATAGACTAGGTATGCAGGGAGGCTGCAAAGGCAGCGGCAGGCGTTGCCCAGGGTGCAAGGCAGCCGCAGAGTGACTGCACTGCGGGGCAGGGGAGGGTACTCACCAAGAGGTATGCACGCACGCACACAGGGAGGCAGCAGGACTGAAGCTAGAGTCGCAGAGACAGCAATCCCACCCTAACTCCCACCAGAGACTGCAAGGAGGACGGGGGCTGCCAGAGCTTTTTATGCCCTCTGTGGCTGCCAGACCTGCCCACCCAGTCTGCAACCTGGGCATGCTATTGGTTGAACATGATCCCATCACATGGCTTGCCTCCATTTTGTGGCTGGTGGCGACATCCATTTTAAAGGGAAAAGAAAAATACATCGTGATGGGAGAAGACATAAACAAACGTTTTAAGGACCCCAACCCCCCTGGTAGGTATTATCAGACAATATAAATAATTATCGCTGTGTTTTTACGGATGTCCAGGGCTTTTTTAAACATTTAAAATAGCTCATTTCATTGCACATCGCCATTAACGGAAACGAAACGTAACGACCATAATTTTCGCGATTCTGTTCGTTTCGTTGCATTTTCATCACAATTTTCGTTTGTCGTTTTGTTACGTAACGGAAATGACAAACGGTAACGGAAACGAAAAAATGTTCGTTCCGGGCCCATCTCTAGTGCATACTGCCTGTGGTTTGAGTGACACAGTAGGAGGGACATTGTTTGACCAAGATGACTGTCAATCTATCCAGCACTGTAGCCAATCGTTCCCTTCTGCCTCCACATTCAAAGACAGACCCATCTCTCTGGGCAGTGTTCCATTTCCCTCTCTTTAGTGTGTTGGAAGGCTCTTGTTTTCCTTGCTGCTGATCTGCTCCCTGAGTACATAAATTGCCTTTATTCTTTTTCTTTCTTCTCGGAGTGAGACTGTAAGTGCCAGCTAATGAAAAAGAGGTGGGGCCATTCTCTTTGGTGAGTCTCTATCGTTCTGCTGTGCAGCAAAAGGCATTTTGCTAGGAAGTCAAAACTCTGCAAGGAAAGCAATATTGGAAAGTAAGCCACAGCACTGTAGGAGGAGATGCACAAGTTGGGGGAGATTTTGGGGAGAGTGAAAACACACACACACACACACACACACACCTCTTGGCTGGCATGCTGCTGGTTAATTATGAAACAGGAGCAGGAAGCCAGCTGTACAGGAGACTACTTCCCTGGTCCATCCTTTCCTCCTTTTTCTTTGCTTCTCTGCATAAACCATGAAGAGATGTAACAAATGAGAAAATCTGCTCTGGGGAGGCTCCAAACGATACACCGTGGCTTCAGACCCAAGCAGAGAGTCTCACAAGAGGGAGGCTGGTCATGGCACATCCACCGACAGACGCCTGACTCTCTCGCTTCCCTCTTCCTTCCACGCAGCCCACCCTTTTACTCCTCTGTCGTTCAGGCCCGGCTGTTTGATGCTGTCAATTAAGTGACAGCTCCCATTTTGCGTGCCTTCTCTTCTTCCTATTAATATGTGTATTCTTTGCTCTGGTACCTGGAAACGGAAAGTTTTGACTGTTTCGTCTCTGCTTGAATTACAATCTGTATCAAAGGCGAGCAAAACTCTCTCTGAATACTAAAACCCAGCTGGCGTTTGCCAGAGGGACTGCTATCTCGTTCTTTCCCATCCACCGCACGGCTGCCGAAGAAGACCCGGAGCATGACGGGAGGCAAGATCAGAGGGTCTGAGGCCTTCCTCGCCCCCCCTCCCAGCTACAAAGATCATCCCAGCGCTAGGTCAACAGGGTGAAGAATTGGCCACGAGCGGTCAGCAGCCTAAGGCAAGGAAAAAAATCTGCCAAATTAGGCCCAACATGCAAGGGAAGGCGAGGAACGCTGTAAATGTGGAGGAGATGTTAATTTCCCCCCTGATTTCCATAAAATTAATTTTACATCCTGTATGGGAAGATGGCTTTCTGGGTGCTGGCCAACGGGCATGCCGTTTCGGATTTTCGCTGGGCCTGGTCTTGTATGCAGTGGGGAGTGCAAAGATGGGGTGGAGGCACCAGATTTTAGCCAGGTGAAGAAGGCTTCTCCGAAAAACATTGGGTGTGTTTCATTGCAAAAGACCAATGTACCCAAAATACCTTTCCAAGCTTCCATTGCTGTCCCTTCTTTGCATGGTTAGCAATGCAAAACAACCACACCCACCCACCCACCCAGGGGCACATCACATTCAATTACACATTATAGACAGCACACAGTTAGAAGGTGAACTCTGTTCAGGCATCCGAGTTGTGGTCCAGGCAAATGTGTGCATTGGAGTAATCATACTTGCAAGCTAAGATGGCGATTCCCTCCGAACAACCCAACACACACCAACAACAAGCTCCTCGGCAAACAACAGGAGAGATGAAAAGTTTTTGGTCTTGCAATCAGATGCTTCCAACAATTGAGGAATTCCCTTTTCTAATTGCAAGTCATCTATAATGTCTTCTTTGGACCTGGAGATCATCTGGGATTCTGAAGGTCTGAGGGCAATACTGGGAGGGCAGGTGCAGTGTTTTAGTTGATAACTGGGGAGGCACTGATTGCACCTCTCTCTCTCAGGCTTTTCTTGAGCACTAGAAATTTCCAATGTTTTTGAACGCTTTCTATCAGCAGAGAAGGATCACATACAGCTCCTGTATCCTTGGAGGGGAACCCATTTCCCCAATCTACCACGCATGCCTGAAACCACAGAGGATAGCGGACCCTAGATACATCCTACAAGGAATAGGACAAAGGCAGGCTATGAGAGATCATTGTGGTGGGGGAAACCAGATGTTTAAGGCAATCCATAATGACAATAATCATCCTCAGGTAGTGTCAAGGAATCCAGTTTGTGTCAACTTCTTCCAGGTAGAGAGTCCTCAGAGGTGGGTAAACATTCCCTTCTTCTGTGCAACTGTACCATACTCCGTGTTGCATTTTTGCCTGCCTGATTATCCCAACTGTATTTTCTGGGATAAATTCTCCTGCACGTTCCCTTTAGGAATCTGTTCTTTGGAACAGAGAGCTCGGGCACCCCTTCCCACAACACACACACAATTACAAGCTCCAAATTGCTAAATTAGGGGTGAGTGTAGTGTTTTTATGAAGGTCTAACTGTAGCTAGTTTTGCATGCTCAAGAAATCCAAATTGTTCTGCACCCTGCTTCTCATTTCATCACTGTGTCTTACACAGCATTAGAAAGCAATTGATTTTCCTTGGCTCTCTTTTATGAGACCCTGCCTTCACTTGATGGCTCTGCTTCCCTGCTTATCTGCTGTGATTTAAATAAATCTTCATGCTAATTGCACCTGCAAATCGCCTCCGATCAACCCCTAGTTGCGCCCTCTCACCCACTGGGGCAAACCTTGAACCTCATTTTCTTTCCATTCTGGCAGTATATCAAATAAGCTGGTGTCCTCATCTGTTTGCTTCCAGTTTGAACCATTTGAACCAGTTTGCTTCCAGTTTGAACCATTTGTTTGGATTGCTGGGTCCCCCCCCCCCCCATGGAGAAAACTGAATTAATTGGGGATCCATCCTTATTTCCCCTCAGCCACTTTTGGGACAAGAACATGGGAGATGGTGGGGTGAGAAGAAAGAGTGAATGAAAACACTCCGTTAATTCTATTTGAATAATTGTGCACTCTCTCCTTCTCTCTCTCTGCCTCTCCCTCTGTTTTCCCACAAACCTACAGTCTGCGGATACTCTTTAAACATACCTTCCTCTGCCATCTATCACCCAATTCTGGGATTTCATTGCCACCACTATTACACTCCTGTTGCATACATTATAAATTACATTTTTAGTGATAAATTATAGACTCTCAAATGCTAAATGAACATTCCTGTTGTTGTCGAAAACAATCATAGATTTCCCAGAAACGAGTGGGGGGGGGAGGGGAGACAGAGGCACTGGTGGGTGGGGGGCGCGACACATGTCATGCATATTTATGAGAAGGGTGCTGCTTAATAACAAAACCCAAAGCCAGCAGGAATCCTGGGAGGGATTTGTAAATGACTTCCTGTTAAAAGGCTTTTGTGGCTTGCTGGGCTCAAAACACAAAGCCATTAGAGAGGGAAGGTCTCGGGAGGGGGGGGGAGGAACAAGTATCCAGCTGTGACTGAAAATGCCCTGCTTCTCTTTCAGAAGCAGCCGTTGCATCCAGATGGGATTTGTGCTGGGGTTCTTACCTTGCATGCTGCCTGGAAAAGGTTGCCTCCTTTGGGCGCTGAAGTGACTGTCAATCTATCCAGCACTAACCAGTCGTTTAAGAGAGCCCCGTCTCTCTGCTGAGCATTCCCTTCCCCTTTCTGGAGTCTGTTGCTGAAAGCAGTCACGTTTGCCAATTTGCCGGCAACTGCAAGTACAGAAAATGTTTTGGATTCTTTCTCCGACCGATGTCTCCGAGTGAGTTATTGAGACCATAAGTGCCAGTTAATGAGAAAATGCACAGACGACTCTGGGGAACTTTAGCTGCACAGCTAGAGGAAGTTAATTTAAAAAAAGTTCAAAACCCGGTAACGGTTTATTCTGTGCTTTGGAAGGAAGCCTCAAAGGTGATGTTCATGTTTTCCAGAGGGGCATTTGTTCGCAGTCCAGATGGGGAGAGAGTGTCTGATTCCACTTGCACGGTGGTTCTACTGACTGGGTTTTCATCTCTTCGCATCAGGCTGCCATGTCCATGGTTCAAGGATGCTCTCAGCATTTCTCTTCCTCCTCAGTGCACGGAAGGTATCTCTAAACAGGCACATGCATGAATTAGCTGCTGTAGACCTGCCTAGGTGGGTTATGGAGGGTACATGCAGGGATTTTTCTCAGCTGGACCAGCCTTCGGTTTTTCACCTACCACAAAGATGCTTTGGGCAAAATCCCCATTCTTGGGGGTTCCACAAGGGTCTTCTTCCCAACTTGGCTGTTTGGTGAGGCTCCTCCCAACCACCAGCTACCCCTTTGCCTCCCTTTCTCCTCTCCCTGCCTCTGACAGGTACAACCAGGCTGTCTCTGCTCAGCCCGTCTCCTCCGACGGGCTGTAGCTTGCCGTCCCTTTGTGGGCATCTGACAGCTGCTTTGTTAATGGGAGACGATGATGTTGTTTTGCCTTTTGATGCTTCATTCGTACATTTGCGGATGATTAGAGCATGAATTATTGCTGTAATTAGCTGGCAGCTCTGGAAGGACCTGGCACTGAGCACAGGCATGGTGGCTGTGGAGCATCCAGGATGAGCATCGACCCCAAGAGTAGACAGACACCCTTGGTGGTAGTTAGTCAGTCAGCCAGTTAGTTCCTTTGCTTGCTTGTTTGTTTGATTGTTCGTTCGTTCCTTCTTTCCTTCCTTCTTTCCTTCCTTTTTAGTCCTTTCCATGAGTCTCAGATTCCTTCCTTCCTTCCTTCCTTCCTTCCTTCCTTCCTTCCTTCCTTCCTTCCTTCCTCTATCACCTTCTCCTCCTTGTCACCTTTATGGCCCTCCCAGCTGTTCCAAAGGCCTCAAGATTCTGGTTCCCTCCCTCCCCCTCCCGCCTCTCTCTTTCTTTCTGTCTCTCTCCACCTCTTGTCTATTGGGGTAAAACGGTGGCTCTATTTGTTCTGCCTTAAATTACCACCACTTGTGAAGATGGAAGCCATAACCGGGCCTTTGATCATGAGCTGTTCTTTCTCCATTTTCTCCCTGCTTCTGCTGATGCTCTTTCATTGATCCTGAGGTCTCCCAACTCATCAAACAGTTGAAAGAGTGACATTTCTAACATGGAAGCTCTGAACGGCAAAGGATGCATCTGGTGATCAATTAAAACATTTCGGAGTAAATTCAGAGCTGAGCCTGCATGGGAGGGGAATGTGAGCAAATTGCCTGAAATGGAACAAAGGCGAGGAGGGACCCGATCCTTCTATCAGTGGCAATTCCCATTCAGAAGGGAGAATTACAGCCCTTTGTACTTAAATCAGCCTCTACTGTGAATTCAAAAACCAATATGTCCTTTTTCATTGACCTGATGCTCCTTATTTGAAGTCAGAAAATGCAGAGCATATCAGAGCTTCTTTCTTGGTTCTAGTTCCAAAATCCATGTTTGGTGGGGCAGCTGGAAGTTATTGTCCAAAACTGTAACTTCTTCCAAGCTCAGGGTGCATGTCTGAAGCATTCTTTGGAGGACCAGTGTCAAAGCAATTAAGCCTTGGGCACTTTACTTTGTGCTGTCCTCATGTGAGGTTCAGCAGAGGTGCACCTGGAGCCTGCTGGCCAACTGCTCTGGGTAAAGACATTTCTCCTAGCAGGATGTGCCAGGCCAGGGCTCAGCTTAAAACTACAAACCAGGACCAATTCCTTTGGAAACTGGGTGGAAACGGAACAATCCCGTCCATCCCTGGAGGGACAGAGCGAGGGAAAGACTCCTAGACCCTCCCAATGGCTTCCATTGGTGCAGGTCTGCTCAGCTGTGATGGAGAAGAAGCCCTAGGACAGGCATGTCCAAACTTTGGCCCTCCTGATGTTTTGGACCACAACTCCCAGAATTCTACGCTTAGACTGCCAGTGACAAAGGACTGTGGGATTGTGGTCCAAAACATCTGGAGGGCCGAAGTTTGGACGTGCCTGCCCTAGGAAGAAGCTGGCCATTCTGGAACTAGGAACCAGAAAAAGCAGCTGCTCACACAACGGAGGAAAGGGGGTCGAACCTGCAAGGAGGCAGTGACAGAGGAAAGTGGAGAAAAATGTGCCCCTAAGAGTCCCAAAATAATATAGATCTAAAAAAATGCAACAACCAAGAAGAGGAGGCATGCCTGTCTATCTCAGTGATCAATCTCGGGTGGTAACGCAGCTGCACTGAGAAAAACCACAAACCTCTTTTTGTTTAGAAGTCTTGTTCCTCTTGGCTTTGGACAAAGTGAGGGAAAAAACAGGGGACCTGATGTCTCTTTGGGTAGATTGCCCCCCCCCCCGCCACCTGAGATCCAATATTGTTTGACTCAGGAGGACCAATCCAGCTTTTCACACAACCGAATAATGAAAACAAATCAACGGTCAGAAGAAAGGGGGGTGTTCCTCCCCATCAAGGATAAAGAAGCACAATCTGAGGTTTAGAAGGCATTGTTTCCAGACTGATTTGAACCTTTGTATCTCTCTTTGAGATCATAACCCTCTGCTTCTCTTCCCTTCCAGCTAGGCTAAAGTCTAGAGAAATCAGTGGCGCTCCAGAAGTGAAGAATCATTGCAACGTCACTTATTCTGCACAGGACAGGTGGCCTTTGCTCATCAGGACAGTCCATGCACACATTCCTGAACCCTGCAGATTTCTCACCGGCAGAATAAGTCTGAGAACAGCAGCGTTTTTGCGTCAGCTCAGATTTCTGCAATGAGCACAAAATGCAAATAGAAAGTACCTTCTACTCCTATGAAGGAATGAGCACACACTGTCTGCAAGCACGGTGGAACCTGTGGATTGACCAAAAAGATACAAGCAACCCATTGGGTGCTTCCAGTTTTTAAAGCAAACAAGACTGGATGGAAGCCTGAAACCCACCTGAGTAGCCTCAAGTGTCTCATTGTTCTTATGAGAAGTGAAGGAAAAGAATTAAGAAATCAAAAAACTCCTCATTAGTCCCATATCTGCCACCGTTTGCAAAATAATAATAATAATAATAAAGGTAAGGAAAGAACAGAACAGAACAGAACTAGGCACATAGAAAATCATGACATTTATTACACATTTCAGGCTTGATTTGGACTTGGGATCAGAGTTATAGGATTATGTTTTATTCTTTTGCATTACCTTCTGATCAAGGGCTGGAACGGTGCAGTGTTCCGGTAAAAGCTCACATTTTTATCTGGAAATGACACTTGGAGCGGAAGACACAACACTGATCACACAGCCTCAAGATTTCATGAGATAATTGGCAGTGACAGGTTATGTCCTATTATAAAAAGGGCACTGGAAATACTGAAGGAGAGTGTGGATGTTTTCTGGAAAAGTGGACAGCTGAGTGTGAAACTCAGCCCCCCCCCCAGCTTCTGACTCCATCCCAGCATGCTTGTGTGTGTTCCAAGTGTGTTCTGCCCTCTTCTTTCCTGCGAGCATGATCACAAGGATGAATCCATGGGACTGCAGCTGAGAAAATGAGGACACTGTCTTCCAACCATCTCAGTACCACTTAGCTTCATCACAGTAAAGAAATCCTATGTAATCAATCATTCAGAACTGCTGGATGACTCAGTGGCTGAGAGTTCAGTTCCCCATGGGGCCTCCTTGAGATGGAAGGGAGTCCATGATCCATAGAGTTCCTTCCAGATCTACAGTTCAAAGATTATTACCAACCAACCAACCAACCAACTAACCAACCAACCAACCACAGAACCACCAAATCATGGACTTGGAAGGGGCCCTCTAAGGCCATCATCTCCATTCCCCTTCATAAGGCAGGAATCCATATCAAAACAGATCTGACTGACGGTTGTCCTATTTTATCCTGAATGTCTTCAGAGTTGGAGTGATCACCACCTCTTGAAGTCATGAGCTGCATCGTCATACTGCTCTAACAGTTAACGTGTCTTTCCTGATATTCAGCTGAAATCTGCCTTCCTGTTAACTTGAGCACATTATTACGTGTCCTGCTCTCTGCGATGATCGAGAGCAGATCCTTGACTGCCTTTCAAGTATTTGAAAAGGGGGAATCATAGCTGCCATCATATAAATAAATAAATAAATAAATAAATAAATAAATAAATAAATAAATAAATAAATAAATAAATAAACAAACTTATTTATAAATAAATAAATTATAAACAAACAAAGCAGTTTCTTCACCACTCCAGTTTGCCTCAACCACATCACCAATGATATTGTTGTTGCTGTTCAGTCGCTCAGTCATGTCTGACTTTCCGTGACCCCATGGACCAGAGCACGCCAGGCCCTCCTGTTTTCCACTGCCTCCCAGAGTTTAGTCAAATGGTACTACCTGAAAGCAACTGGGTATAGTATCAGATAAGATGAGAGAAAGCCAGTTCTGCTGGTATAGCTGTTTCCTCAGAGCAGCACCTTTCACCATCACCCAAAGAGCTTACCACCTGAAAATCGATGGCTAATGTCCACGGGGGCAACCAAAACAGAGATATGGTGGGACACTGTCAAAGAAGGACCTACAAATTGCCAACTTGTGTCCTGCAGATCCCATCAGTCAGGTCAAGTGGCGTTTCAGGATCCAAAAAGCGGATCCTGCACCTTCAGAAAAACACTAGAGAGAAGAAAGGAGATCAATTTGCTTCTTCAAAGCTGATGTAGAAATTGGTACCAATTGATGCTCTTTATAGATGAATAGCCCTCTAAACAAACTTTCTTTGGGAATCCATTTAGGAGTTCTTATCCTACCTGCTCCTTGCAAGCCAGCTGGCAGAATTATTGCCAGTTGCCACAGTACAGGATACGTCTGCCCAGGTTAAATTTGTACTTCCATGGTCTGATAGCTGGGCGCGATCACATATAAATTCAAAGATTCCCTGCACATCTCTCTCTTCCCCCACCCCCCCAACCAGGGAATCTACAACCGCTCAAGGACTACACTGCTACCTCTCCATTTTATGGCCTTGTTAATCTGCAAAGTTTAACCTTCTTTTCTTTTCCTTACCTCCTATAAAATGAGTCAGTCTTTGTCATTTTTATCTTTCCCTTTCTCTGCGGCTCATTGTGAGACGTTTTACGCACATTTTTACAGGGGGCTCCAGTGATCTCTCTGCAAGATAGCGGCCTGCGACAATGCTGGAAAAAAGCAAGGATGCATAGACCCTTGCCCTGACCTAACCATGAACTACTGCATCTTGATGGATGATGCAAACAATGATTTGATTGCCCGTTTCATGGAAAGTTGAAGGCTAGACTGTGTCCTGCTTGATGTGAGACAGCACAAGATGGTGGGCTTTTTAAAATGGCTGGTCTCAGAGGCAATTTGCACATTTTTGGAAGTGGTTTTTGCCCAATGCATCATGCCAAAAATGCATCATCTGTTGTTGCTTGGATAGATAAATAGGCATTTATACACGACCCCTAAGCTCCGCCGCAAATGGCTGCAAGGTCCGGACCTTAAAAATGTTTACCCACCAGCTCTGGACTTTGCAGACAATTAAGTGCGACCCCGCCCACTTTAGCGCGACCAAACAGCAGTTTTCTTGTACCTGGTCTTTGATGGTGACAAATATTTGATCCGGTGTAAGGATAGTGAGTGCGGGGCTCTCCTGGCTTCCGTTTGTTCTTTTTTTGCGCCCCGCCCCTTTAAGAGATCTGAATGCTGCCGGGAACAAAACGGAGGTAAACCGGCAGTCTTTTCTTTCTTTTTTCTCCCTCCCTCAGGCAGCCAGCAACCAGGAAGTGCGGAGGGGGGTGGGGACAGAGGAAGACAGAGGAAGAGCGACGAACCCCTAAGATCTCTGGTCCGAATTTAAGTGGCCAGCGGATCTTAGGGGTTGTGTAAAAAGGCCCTAAAATAGCACTGGATGAGGAGTTTGTGTCTTTGTGACTCGTGAGCAACCAGCCTGTTCAATTATGCTTGCTGTGTGTGTATATGCACACATTGCATTGTTATCCCAAAAGAAAAGACTGTTGATTTGCACAGAATCAGGCATTTCATGCAAATTAGGTGGCGTGCAAATAGGAACTATTGAGATCTGTGTGGGGGAAAATCCCTTGGTGAGCACAGCGTCATGCTGTAGCTGAGGTTTATGGGACAACATGGTAGACCCTTGGGGTGACCAGTCCTAGCTATAATATCAGCACCCTTGAGGCTTCTTTACCTTTCTGAACTTGCTTTATATTAGAAATCTCTACAGGGGACCTCATTTGCAGCTGGGATGCCATCTATTTCTATTTTTCTTTTAGCTTAGTTTTAGTTTATTGTTGTTGATTTATGTATATTTTGTTTCTATTATACTCTTTGTGTTCTAGTTTTTTTTAATATATTCCTTTGATATCTTGTCATGTTATCTTATGTTGTAAACTGCCCAGAGTAGCCCTAGGGCTAGATGGGCAGTATAAAATCAATCAATCAATCAATCAATCAATCAATCAATCAATCAATCAAACAAACAAACAAACAAACAAACAAACAAACAAACAAACAATGGACTTCAGATTGTTTTCTATGTCTTCTCTAGTGGAGAATGAATTGGTGTGGTTGAGTGGTTTCTGATCCAGACTTTCCTTCTCCAGTTTTGAGCTGTGTCGTGTCCATGTGTCCAGCAGTGGTGTAGAGTCAAGCTTGGGAGGAGACACCTAGTCCACATCCCAGTCTGGGGCTTACCGGACCTGACATTCTGAACGCACAGAGACCAGATGCCCCAAACCTAGCTGGGTACAATCTTGGCAAAACATGATGCCTGCAACCACTTCAGTGCCTCCTGGGCATGGCACGGGCACCGGGAGAGGCTGCCCTTCTCTACGTGCTCTGTGAATCCTGGAGTCAACAAGACAACCCCATGAATTGCCTGGTGGGAGCTCTGGAAGTGATGACCACGTGCTGACCTTCAGGTTGGGAAGGTACCCCTTGTAGTCTTCCACTGGGGTAGGAAGGGGTGGAGCTTGGATGGAGCAGGTCTGAGCCAGCACTGGAAGAGGTCTCTGTGCCTCAGCCTGCAAAGCAAAAGGGGCCTCCCTGAGAGCTGTCCTTGATGTACTTGGTGCTGCTGCCTGGGCTGCCTGGAGCATCCTGAACATGGCATGGTTAGTCTTGAAACAGCCAAATTGAGGGTGGGAAGAAGGGAAGGGGGGTGGTCAAGGATTATGCTGCTTTGTTTGATATTCTGGGTGTTAAACAGTATCCGGGACTTTGAAGCAGTCTTAATACCAGCTTGCCTCCTGATACCATCATCTGGTGTGTTCCATCTCAACCAAAAGATTCTCAGCACCTGATAGACTACATCTTCTATCAAGACTGATCAAGATAGCAAGTTGCTATTGAAAACTTAGCTTACATTTTTTGTTTTAGTAGTGATCAATAAAGGTATTGCCTAGTCTACTTATGGAATTGTTCTTCAGGCCACACGGCTCAAACCACAATTTTTTCAATGGGGGCATCTAACTGATGCTCTTTCTCAGCAAATGAGAGGAGTTCTTCCTGAAATGTGTGCTCAACGGGGTAGAAAGAATTGTGAGGCCCAATGGCAGAAGACGTTGGCTTGATAGCACCAGCCAAGAAACCACTAGGGGTGCTTATGGGGTAGAGACACTTCTGGGAGAACATCTGGTGTCCTCCCTAGACCTCTGGAGCCCCCAGGAGGGCTAATTCCTGGATTAGGAGTACAGGAAAACCAAGCCTGATGCAGAAAATATCACTGCCATGACTGGGGGGCTGAAAGTTCCCGGATCTGAATTGCTTCGGAATATCAGTGGACATCCAGAAGAGTGCAGAGGTCAGTAACTCTGCTTAATAATAATCAATTTCCTAATGAAGGTGGAAGAGGTGCCTTCTGAGGAAGGTCATCAGAAGCCAACGCACCGCTAATTTGGCTAAGTCATGAGGAAAGCAGAGGCCTGATTCAGGTTCACAAAACTACCAGTGTGCAAGATGGCAGCGAACTAAGATAATTAGCAGGTGTTGGAAGAGAGCTACCTGTCAAGTAGGGCTCCTGAGCCTCTGTCGGAAGAGCTCCAGGCTGTAATTTGAGGGTCGTGTCTACGGCTGGGATTGTTGCTGGCACACCTCCCCTTAAAATAGACATGGCCAGCCTCTGGGATTAGGTTGGCAGCCACGGCTGTGGCTCGAGGGGGTGGCAGGAAGCCGGCGGGAAGGGGAGGGATCCTGCATTTCATGGCAGATAGGCAGAAGTTTGTCAATATGCCCGTTCTTCATGCATCGCCGTGAGGGGTCCCAGAAAAATAAGTCACGAACACAGGAAATTCACATATATCGTATCCCCCTTAAGCTGCGTTCTTGCCACTGGGTGCCCCAGGGTCCCAAGTGGTGCATGCGCACAGCTTCTAACCAGCAGCAAGAGGTGGGCAAAGCTGAGAAAGAAGGTGTGAATGCATCACTGTTCAAGTAGGCGATTTTGCCTTAAGCATCAAGCCAAGCCAACGGATGCTTCTAGGGAGTAGTGTTTTTTTTTTAATTCTAATATGTCATTCTCAAACATTACATCAGGCCAAAACCAAAGAAAACAAACTAAGGAAGAGAAGAACATTGTGCCACCTTAAATACTTTGCTGCTATATTTTAATTTGAGCTTTTGTGCCTCACATCCATTCCTTCAGTTAGACTTTAGGTGGCTGTAATGTTCTCATCTCCTTTATTTTTTTTTTTTTTCTTTTGTTTTGGACTGATATACCAGCCCAGACAAACACAGCTGCCTCTTTTGAAACTCTCAAATGCTATTTCAGTATTCCTAGATGTGCCCTCTCCCTTTTGACAGAAAAACAAGCATTCAGACCTTAACACGTTACTTCTGAGTGTTCGGATTGTGCATTGCATTCTGTTCTGTTTTCTTTCCATGGATTTTTTTTTAAAAAAAACCTACCTGTCAAGTAAAGAAAAACAAAAGAGCTAGATAGAGTCTTTGAACAGAGGCTATCTGTTTCTTGAGAATAGTGCCTCTATTTTGCAGGAATCGGATCCACATTTTAGCCTGAACATTACAGGGATGGCTTAAGTTGCTATTTGAGGCACCAAGTTCAGTACCCTGGAAAGCTCCTGAAAATATACTCAAGAGAGCCTGCCCCACCTATCACCTATGCACGCACGCACGCACGCGAATGCACGCACGCACGCGAATGCACGCACGCACGCAAGCACGCACGTGCGCGCGCACACACACACACATTTATTTTTGATTGGAAATGCTGTGAATATTTGCTCTGCCTGGACCTTTGGCTGGACTGAATAACTCAGTTCAAAGCTAGTCATGCATTTTTAATTGCTCAAGGGGAGAAATATAGAGGTCCCCCCCCCCAAAAAAAACTCCTTGGAACTTAGAGAGGCTTTTTTTAACTTTTATTTTACTGGCTATCCTTTTTGCGAAGGAAATATTTTTGATATGGATTAATAAAGAAAAAGAATGAAAAAGTGCAGCCTTTCATGACAGTTTGATTTGTGTTCTGTGATTTCTTAAAGTATGGAGGATGATGAAAAGGGAAAAAAAAGGGAAAGTGGCAGATCAAAGAGCTATCAAGAGGAGTTAGTGGAGGAGGGCAGAGGAGAGCAGAGGAGGAATTCAGTATCAGCAGATGAAAGGGTTTTCATTTCCCCAAACTTTCCCAAACTTTCAAGGTGTGCAGGTTTTATTTTTTGAGCAGAGGGGAGGTGTAGTGTAATTGCTGATCCTAAGTGATGGTCTGATCCCCTCCTTTTTTTCCTTATGAAAGTTCCCTCCATTTTAAGGTCTGTCTGTATCAATGTCAACAGGCATGTGGATTTGGGGGAACCAGTGGATATAGTCTATCTGGATTTTCAGAAGGCTTTTGACACAGTCCCTCACCAAAGGCTGCTGAGAAAATTGCACAGTCAGGGGATAAGAGGGCAGGTCCTCTTATGGACTGAGAACTGGTTGAGGTCCAGGAAACAAGGAGTAGGTGTCAATGGGACATTTTCACAATGGAGCGAGGTGAAAAGTGGTGTGCCCCAGGGCTCTGTCCTGGGACTGGTGCTTTTCAATCTGTTCATAAATGACCTGGAGACAGGGATAAGCAGTGAGGTGGCCAAGGTTGCAGATGACACAAAACTTTTCAGTGTGGTAAAAACCAGAGAAGATTGTGAAGAGCTCCAGAAGGATCTCTTCAAACTGGGGGACTGGGCTGCGAAATGGCAAATGTGTTTTAATGTAGCCAAATGTAAAGTAATGCATATTGGGGGGGAAAAAAATCAAAACTTCATATATCAACTCATTGGCTCTGAGTTATCTGTGATGGATCAGGAAAGAGATCTTGGTGTGTTGGTGGACAGCTCCAAGAAGGTGTCTCCCCAATGTGTGGCAGCGGTGAAGAAGGCCAATTCCATGCTAGGGATTATCAAAAAGGGGATTGAAAACAAAACAGCCAACATTATAATGCCATTATACAAAACAATAGTAAGGCCGCATCTGGAGTATTGTGTACAATTCTGGTCACCGCATCTCAAGAAAGACATAGTGGAACTGGAAAAGGTGCAGAAGAGAGCGACTAAAATGATTACTGGGCTGGGGCACCTCCCTTATGAGGAAAGGCTAAAAAATTTGGGGCTCTTTAGTCTGGATAAAAGGCGCCTGAGGGGAGATATGATTGAGACATACAAAATAATGCAGGGCATGAGTAAAGTGGATAGAAGGAAGCTTTTCTTCCTTTCACAAAACACCAGAACTAGGGGACATACATTCAAATTGTGGGCGGGAGAGTAAGAACAGACAAAAGAAAATCTTTTTTCACCCAGCACGTTGTTAGTCTCTGAAACTCCCTGCCACAGGAGGTGGTGATGGCATCTGACCTGGATGCCTTCAAAAGGGAATTGGACAGATTCCTGCAGGAAAAGTCCATCCCAGGTTACAAACCATGAGGGAGATGTGTAATCTCCAGGCTTAAAACCAGGGTACTTCAAGGGCCAGATGCAGGGGAGTGGTATCAGGAGACAGATATCTAGTCTCATGCGCTCCCAAACGCATCTGGTGGGGCCACTGCGAGATACAGGAAGCTGGACTAGATGGGCCTTTGGCCTGATCCAGCATGGCTCTTCTTATGTTCTTATGTTCTTATGTAATGTTTCCCATCCTTAGGTCTCCAGGTTCTCTTGGACTAAAACTCCCAGAAGCCTTTGCCACAAGCTGTGCTGGCCAGGGTTTCTTCTGAGGGTTGTAGTCCAAGACCATCGGGGGACTCAAGTGCGGGAACCGCTGGTCTAAATTCAACTTTGATCTGAAGACCACATTTCGGAGAGCCATTGCTCACAATGAGTAGCACAAGTAAGACCAGATACATGTTTGTCCTGGCCCAAATCATCCCTGATAGAGTGACATGTGTAGCCTGCACACTGTAATTAAAAAAAATTGTAAACCGCCCAGAGACTACTTGTAGTGGTATGGGGTGGTATATAAGCAGAACACTTTGACATGCACAGCAGTTCTGCTTAAATGATAAAAATCAGTTTGGCCGTTGCACCTCTAGGTCTAAACAAGGAGTTCATAGACTGGTTGGAGAGGTCAGCAAGTTCGATTCCCCACTGGGCCTCCTGGGGGAAAAGCCTGCCTCGGTGGCCTTGGGCCAGCTGCACAGTCCAAGAAGAACCTCCAGGAGAAGGGAAGGGTAAAGCACTTTTGGGTATGCTCTGCCTAGATAACCCTGCAATTCAGAAGTGACTTGATGGCACACGGGTATCCACTAAATCACTGCATGTAGTTCTCTGCAAACGGTGTCCTTCTCTGAGTGATGTGTTTTCTGGTGACATGCAAGAGACCACCCTACTCACAAGCCCTGTCCTGAGGGCCTCCTTCCAGGGGTGAAACCCGCACTTCATGTTTCATCATCACCTGACAGGCCCTTGACTACAACAAGCCCTGGCAGGCAGTGGAATAATGGAAAGTCAGCAACAGAAGCAAGACACTGAAGGAATAAATTAACTCCTGGCACGATGCCATCAGGCAGCCCCGAGCCTTCGTTAATGAGGCAGGCCAAAGGAGAGGAGGGGGGGAGGGTATCGTGTTGGCGCCAGGCATTTAGTGAATACTTTGTAAAGGGCTTCCAGTAAACAGCACAAAGAAGCGGAGCCATATAAATGAATCCTTCTCTGCTGTAGCTTCTCTGAAAAACTTTCCGTGAACTTTTGGGGAAAACCAGGGCTGGCTCTACCCTTAGGCCTCTTTTTTAAAGGAGAATCTGCTTTAAAAACACCTCTTTTTTCTCCTTAAAAACAAACACACTTTTCTGATTACAAATAGATTCCTGGGGGACCCACTTTGGAGTTGAATAACTTGGCCCCCTGAACCCCAAACCTCTCTAAATTTGGGGTGCATACAGGGAAGAGCTTGAGAAAGCTCCACTGTAATTTCCATGCTGCTCAGTGACTGGGATCACTATGTTCGAGTACATAACTTTCCAATTACAAATGATTTTTTTCCCTAGGGGACCCACTTTGGAGTTGAATAACTTGGCCCCCTGAACCCCAAACATCTCCAAATTCGGGGGGGGGGGGCTTACAGGGAAGAGTCCAAGGAAGCTGCCCACCAAATTGGGTGCCTCTAGGATGAATCATTTTATTTTTAGAGCAAAAAAAGACAGTTCATTTTGTTTCATCACAAAACACATTCTACCATTTCATTTCATAACAAATTGATTCATTATGTAACAAAATGATGAAACAGCATTTTGTTTTTCATTTGGTGTCCATCTCTACTTAGCATATCTGCACCCCCCCAGTTATTCCTCTTTGGGCTTCAGATGAAAGAAACCTTCATGCCCCCCCATCATCCCCTAGTCTGGCTGGCTTCAGAATGTGGCATCTACTTTTCTGCCTCAGGCAGCAAAAAAACATGGGGCAGCCTTGTGCCCACCTCATCTTCCTCCTCCACTGCAGGCAGCACACAATTTTCCTCATGTCGACAGAGAGGAAAGACCTCAAATAATGTGAGCCACAGGGGTGAGCTCATTCCCCCCCCCCCCCGGACACACACTCCCTTCCTCCTGGTCTTTAATTCCAGTTGAACATTCTCCATGGAAACATTCTGCTCAGCTTTATCAGCTACAGAAGTCTGAGAAATATCGCTTGAGCCCAATCGTGGCGAAAAGCGGTGCGGAGACATTGCACATCTCTGTCTGATTCCCAGCGCTTAATTTCTGCCATAGTACGCTGCACCCCCCTCTGATGATTTATTTCCTTTGCATGTACTGGGAGGTGGGGTGCATAATTTTGGGCGGCTTCTATCAGATGTTGATAAAGTGCATTACTCAGATGCCACATCAAATACTCCTTTAAGTTTAATGACTTGTCTGTTGTGGAGATCTCTTACAGGCAAAAATCTTCTGTCTTTACACAGAAGATAAGGCCTAATTGTTGATTTCTGAGGACGGAAATCTTTTGCTGGGATTGCTCCAGGTTTCTGTTTCTTCCAAATCCCTCTGGTGACACAGAGCACAAAAAAGCACCAGAAACTCATAAGGGGTGCTGAGCTCCGTCAAACTCAGTTGACTTACTTCTGTTTGCAAGACTTTTAGTTCCATGTTTCATTTTTTGAAAAAATCCACTCAGGGGGTTACTAAACAGTTTCATCTGATACCCATTTCTCATTTTCGGCCATAACCCAACCACCTTTACACCCCTCAGCCTTTGAGAGACCCAACACTGCCCCGTCTCCTCAAATTCTCAGGCCAAACCCTGAGATCAGAAGGCAGGTGTCTGGGACGTCATCGAGGGGAGGCAAGGGAGGGTTGAGGGGAGGGGGTTTCATGGGCCAACAAAAGGACCCAGAATCCAGACAAAGCAAAATAGAAGTGAGCCCAAGAGTTGCTGGGTCCAATCCCTTCCTGGGTCAGGATATCCACATCTAAGCGCTCTTGACAGGTGGCCATCCATAGAATTCTAAAATCATAGAGATGGAAAGGATCCCAAGGGTCATTGATGCAATAGGATTGTGTGTCCCCAAGATGGTGAGCAAGGCTCAGCTTCCTTTCTTGGCATGTGCTTTACAAATGGTACAGTTCAAGAGGGCACCTTGAGCAAGGATTAAAGCAAGCCATGGAGCCGAATAATAAGCTCGTGAGCTTTATCAAGATCTGAAAATGAGTATCTTTAAACATGAAGCCCGAGATCTGGTGTGTATTCTCGTTCTATGGAATACTAATGGATAAAGAGAACCGGCTGGTTTGAAAGAGAAGTTACTCTACTGGACCACATCTTCTTGAATACCTAACTAGGGCTGGAGGCTATGGTCACTGTAAGCCAATACAATAACCTTTTCCATCTGTCACAAGCTGGGGCTGCTGCCGTTGCTTCGGAGTTTCGCAACGTCTGGAGGAAATTATGATAATATATACATAAGCATGTAGCAGTCAATTTTTTTTAGCATGCAGCTGGACTCACAATGTGCAGCTGGGAGGCTGTGGTCTGTGCACAAGTGCACAAGGGGGAAATTAGATACATGCTGTACATTTGCGATAGGGGCCTTGGAATAAAAATTCTCAATATCCCCGGTCTGCAGAAACCCCGGTGGAAGGTTTAGAAGCATTCAAGGATGTGCAGCAACCTAGGAAAACTCTGCTTGCGTGGTTCCAATTCTGGCAGAGCAACGCTCAAAATGAGGAGAATCTTGAGTTGTGTGTGGGAAGGGAGGTTCAAAATGGGAATATTAGAGACCTATAAGCAGAGGCTACTGTCGGATTTTGTGGGGGAACCTGTGGTGAGTTTTGCGCCACTCAGATACTGAGCTTGATCCCTCAAACAGCTTCAGCACCTTGGATAGCATCCTTAAAGTTCAGCTTCACACCAGGAGTGGATCTGCCACATTGAAAACAGCACAGTCAATCGTCTGCAATACGCACAGAGTTACAGCTCACACCACATCCGTGTGGAAGATCCTAGATTCACTACGTAGAACTATATCCAGGTTAGAAAAGGCTTGAATCTTGTCTGGGAGACATTCATGGCTGTTGGCCATCCTTGATGATGCTGGTCCAGGGGAACCAGGAATTTGTCTTGGTAGAAGACAGTATCTTAGGTAATTATGTACCACGTAGAAATTTTGCTTTGTAAAGAAATAAATAAATCCGGTTGCTGCATATCATATCACTGCCAATTTGCTGTAGGGGACAGAGCATTATATAAGGCCTTGGGAAACATGGATTCAAATGTCTGATAAACACAGAGAGGGGTTAAGAACATAAGAACTTAAGAAGAGCCATGCTGGATCAGGCTAAAGGCCCATCTAATCCAACGTCCTGTATCTCACAGTGACCCCACCGGATGGGTCTGGGAGTTCACAAAACTAGATCTCTGTCTCCTGATACCACTCCCCTGCATCTGGCCCTTGAAGTACCTTGTACCATGGTTTGTCACCTGGGATGGACTTTTCCTCCAGGAATCTGTCCAATCCCCTTTTGAAGGCATCCAGGCCAGATGCCATCACCACAGCCTGTGGCAGGGAGTTCCACAGACTAACAACTCAGCTATAGTGAATCACTGTTTGAACATCTCACATACCTTGGAAACCCTATTAGGTTGACCACCAGCCAGAAAGGACCTGAGAGCATGAAACAGCAATGGCTGGTTTCTGTGACTCAGCATTTTCCACCTAAGTGCAAGAATCCACGGTGTAGGTTGGGCACCATAACAAGCCACTGGAAGCCAGCATAAACTATCCTTGCCTCATTTAGAAATGGTCGTTAGAACTGCTGTCTCCAGCTGCAGATAAACACAGCAGTAGTGTATAACTAAAATACTTCAATCCACTTTCAATCAATATTCCATTAAAACATAACCAGAGAGACTCTGTGTTAACAATAACTCTTTCTTGAGAGGTACTCAAATATATTTCATATTCCATTGGGCCCTTCTCTGTTCTGCATCATTTTTTTCCTTTTAAGACTAGGAGTTGTGAAAAAGAGCAGGATATTTATGCAGCTGGTGGGTTAAGATGGATTCTTAGCTGGATTGTCTTGAGGGGAAAGCCGCAAAACGCAAGCAGTTGTCCATTACAACCTAACCAAGGTGTTTCCTAACGTTGGGTCTCCAGTTGTTCTTGGACCACAACTCCCAGAAGCCTTCACCACATTCAGTGCTGGCCAGGATTTCTGGGAGTTGCAGTTCAAGAACATCTGGAGACCCAAGATTGAGAACCACTGACCTATCTCTTTCTCGGCACGTGATTTGCTACAGAGCTTGGAAAAATGCTTCCTTGGAGTGGAACCCTCAACATGGCTTGATGGGTGTCACGCAAGAGCTCTTAGCTTATGAGTACAAACATTAGGGCCTTCTTGAGCTTTCATCTTTAGCTATTTTGAATATTTTTACCCCATATTTCTGCTTGGAAAAGGACCCAAGGTGGCTTACAACAATAAGGGACAATATAGAGCCCAGAACATTTAAGACATATTCAAGTTAAGAATGGGGAATTAGAAGAGGCATCTTAGAACAATAAAAGGTAACATGAAAGCTACAAAGAGCACACAGAAAGAAATAAGAAATAATTCCATTACGAAGGGCAGAAAACTAACATGGAAACACTGGCATTCTTATGAAATCAGTCCATGCAATCATGCATGGTAGTCCATCTAAAAGTCACGTAGTAGGGGTAGTCACTCATTCAGGGAAATCTTGCTTAAAGAGGAAGGTCTAGGGTTGGGCAGGAAACAAAAAATGAAATGCTGTTTTGTCAGTTTGTTACATAATGAAACAAAACAAAACAAAACAAAATGAGGAAGCAACGTTTTGTTACAGACAAAACAAAATGGTCATTTCCCCATTGAAATGAACCGTTTTGTTCCATCATTTTCTGAGGGCTCTTGCCGAGCCCTTTAAACCTGGCCCAGTTGGTACCAGGGGGACATCTCCTGTGCTCCATTGGGGGCCCCAGTGCCACATTTGATCTGGCAGGGTCCTCCTTGCATGCTTGCGTCCATCTGTAGAGTCTCCCTCGCTACCCAACGCCGGGCTGCAATAAGGGAAGCTTTCCTCCTTCCTCTGTCACCTCCGGTGATTGATCGGCTGTCGGCCTGCAATCCCAAACTGTCAGTCAAAGCTTAATCCACCATGCTGCCGCATTCTCTTCGGTGACAGGAAACTGACACAGCTTCCATTGGACTTAATCAGCTCTTTAGGCTTAATATCCTCTCCGAAGGCACTTGCATTTTGTTCTTATGAGCCTGCGCTTGACGAAAATAGCTCCGATGTCCCACCAAGATAGGAGCTGAGCCGGAGTGATCAAATACCTCTCCTTCCGACAGGACCCTCGTACAGAAAAGAAGTTATCGCTCCATTTGAGTGAACGGTGGGGAAGATTGCAGCGAATCATCTACACCCACGGTGGCCTCGTTCTCTCTCTCATTCTAGTTCTCTCTCTTGGTGTCTGCTGCGGCCATCTGATGTCCTCTGCTGGAGGGAGCTGGTGAAATGACGAGGGGACCCCACTGGCTTCAGGCGAAGACATCGCCAAAGGGTTCCCGGAGTGAAATCTGAGGTGAATTTCAAAGTGATTGCTCAAGCTGTTGATGGCAGAGGAGGGAGGAGGAGAGTTGCTAGCAGAGTTTTGCTCAAAAGACCTGTCAAAAGTATAACCCACATATTTACTTCTCTCCACAACACTTTGGCAGGCTTTCACTTGTCACCCCTTGAGTCTTCTGTCACCTGAAATGGCCAACTCCCATTTCCCCCCCATCATTCTCCTTCAGTCTTAAACTACAGTGGACCCCCCTATAACAACAACAAGTGGGTTTGTTGAACAGAAAATCTGCTTAAAGGATAATATTTCCAGAGAAGGAGGAAATCGCTTAACAGAATCACCTATGGGGGTGAATGTGTAAAACAGAAAAACTGTCACAATTAGGCATTAATCCATTTTCAATGCATTCCCATGGGAAATTTGTACAAAAGAAGATTTGCTTAACAGAATTTTATTTGGAACAAGTTAATTTCTTTATACAAGGAACCACTGTACTTCCCTGAAGGCCTCTCCTTATTTCCTTTAATTTTTCATCCCAATTCCCGTTTTCCCCTGGATAGGATTCAGAGTATGGCATAGATTCGACACCACATAGAATCATAGAATCTAGAATGATGGAATAGTAGAGTCCTATAGGGATGGAGTCGGAAGGGGGCTCCAAGCCCATCAAGTCCAAACCCCCCCCCATGTTCAAAGCAGGAATAAAAATCAAAGCAGAGAGTGGTCCAATTTTCTCCTGGATGCCTCTAACATTGGGGGTGATAGGTTCCGTTGTTGTACTGCTCTAGTAGTTAAGAGTCTTTTCCTGACATTTGGCCAAAATAGGCTACTGGTAGCTTGAACCCATTATGGCCTGCCCTGCACTCTGTGATGATGGAGAACTGATTCAAGTATTTGTAAAGTGCTTTCCTCCCCCCCCCCCCCGCCCCAAGTCTTCTCTTTTGAGGCCTCAACATGCCCATTTCCTTCCGTCTTTCCTCACAGGGCTTGGAGGGAAAACAACAACGAGGATGATCAGGGGTTTGGAAGCCAAGCCCTGTGGGGAAAGACCACAAGAACGGAGCATGCTTGAGAAAAGCAGACCGAAACAGAGGTGCATGTTTGTGTTTGGGGATAGGAGAGCAATTTTTGATAACTTGCAAGGTAGTCTTACAGAGGAGGGGGTAGGAACTCTTCTCCCCTCATCCCAGAGGGCAGCAGGGCATGAAAGAATGGGACCAAAGTGACAGGAAGCCAGGCTTCGCAGGGAGATCCAGAAAAACTTCCCAACTGTTCGAGGAGTGCAACAATGGAACCCATGGCCTCAGGAGGGGGTGAGTGGCCCAACGCTGGAAGCATTTATGAAAAACTGGACAACCGTCTGTCAGATCTGATCTGATTTAGACTCCTGCCTCGAATAGGGGGTCAGAACTGATGGTCTCATGGGCCCCTCCCAACTTCATTTTTCTACGATTCTACAGTTCCACCCCCCTTTGGAGGGCACAGTAGGAAGGGTTGCTGAACCAGCAAGATGTCTCATTTTGGAAACGAATATGCTGTCCTGTATCAGAGGCTTTAAATTGAGGATTTGGTGACCATGTGCCAGTGGTACAGAGGATTTATTTATTTATTTATTTATTTATTTATTTATTTATTTATTTATTTATTTATTTATTGCTGCCAGAGGGTTAGACTTCATGATGCTTGGCGGGTCTCTTCCAATTCTACAGTTCTATGAACTTAGACTGCGGCTGGATCCCAGATTGCCTCTTAAAACATTCTGCCCAGACGGAAAACCCAGGCCTGAATGAACTGTCTCACCCAGTGAACCTGTCAAAAAACAAAAAAGTAGCAGCTGTCAGAATAAAAAATCAGCTAAGAATTGCTTACTCTGGCACATTTTTAAAGAAGGGAGAGAGAGAGAGAGAGAGAGAGAGAGAGAGAGAGAGAGAGAGAGAGAGAGAGAGAGAGAGAGAGAGAGAGAGAGAGAGAGAAACTTTTCACTAGAGGTAAACATTACATGATTGCACACTCTTCAGGGACCCACCGGCATTGCCACTTTCATTTGCATTAATTAATTTAATAGTTTTATGATTGAAAAGAGATTAGGCAGGAGAGGCATTCATCTATAAATAGAACTTAAAGACAGGGCTATAGAAAAAGAAGGCCGAAGAATGTGGTGCCCCTTCCGTTCCCATTTCGTGTTTCTGAGACAAAGAGGAGCTCAGCTCTTGTCTGTTTCACCACCTCCTCAATTCTTTTAAACAGATTATTTTAGTTTATTTTATTTTCGGATGGGGGAAGGTGAGGTGGGTGGTGGCAGTTCATTAACATTCACGAGGCAGATGCGCAATAATTTACATTGCCAAGGAGAGTGAAGAATGGAAGATGCTATGACGCACGGAAATCAATTGAATTTTTTAAAATAGATGTAACTTGCATGAGATGAAATAGGGGGATCATCCAGCCTGCTATGCCTT
Source organism: Phrynocephalus guinanensis (assembly GCA_037367245.1). NCBI lineage: Eukaryota > Metazoa > Chordata > Lepidosauria > Squamata > Agamidae > Phrynocephalus > Phrynocephalus guinanensis. The sequence continues at coordinate 2,417,814 of CM074747.1, forward strand.
CCCAACCGAAATGGTAGGTCCTTGGAATTGTCTCACCGTCTCCATCCACCTTGGGGGATGGGTGGGGATGGATCTTTGCAAGGTGTGATCAATCTCCTCCAATCAAGTCTTTCTCTTCTGCATATCCTCAGCCATGTCAACTTCTTGTAAAGAAGGTGAAGATGTGGCTCCAAAACCAGGAGCCTCCTGGAGTCAAGGAGGTAAATGGGATTGCGTAGTTTTCCTGTTCAGCTCGCGGAGTCAGAGGGGGAGAATTACTCTCCACCGTCATGGAGTGCACAAGTTATTGGGAAAAGACAGAGGCAATGGAGAATCATGATGAGGTGATAGGGTGGAAAGACTGCTTTCCTCTTCCTCTTTTGCCTTGGATCAACAAATTAGCCAAGACTCTTCAATGAGTTCTTCATCTGTTTCACTCTTCTTCCAAGGTCTTCCATGTACTGTTGCCACCATCTCTTTATTTTCTCCTGGTCAGACAGTGTGTGTCTCTGTTGGTCATTCAGCACTAGACATGGGCACGGAGCGGTGAAATTCTCGTTTCCGGTAACGAGAATTACTCTGCTCCAGCTCGAACCCAACCCGATAAAGATAAATTGGGTCTGATTTTTCGTTGTCGTTCATGGCATCGCGGCGATCGCATGATGCCAAGCAGCACAGAAAAAAGTTTTAAAAATAATAAAAAAACCCGATTCCCGGCCATAAAAGCAGGCGAAAATATGCCTGCCTCAGTGAGGGCACCTACCAGAGAGGGGTGGGTTCTGGGGGGGTCCCCGGCCTCCCCCCCCTCTCCTGTCCTGGGCTGCTGGTACCAGGCTGGGGGGGGGGCATCCTCGTCGTCTCCATTTGCCATGCGGTGGGGGGGATCCAAAATGGCGACCACAATATTTATTTTTAAATCGTGGTCCAAAAACCCACCAAAGCACCACAGAAACATTTGAAAATTAGGAATTTTAAATGCCTGATTTTTATAGTAGCAGCAGTGGGTTTTTCTTGCAATAAAATGTCTCCATTGATTTTATTTTTATTTTTATTTTTATTTTTATTTTTTTACACCTGCGCAATGATGGGCTGGCCATGGGATGGGACCATGCAAATTTTTGGACCCATTCCACCAATCGTATGGCCAGGTTTTGACTGAGACTTCTGGATGTGCCAGAGGGCATAAAAAGCCCACTGACGCTAACACTAACCCTAACCCTAACCCTAACCCATACGCCAGTACACTGTCCTTCTTAGTGGGTCAGAGGCACCCAGAGGTGCAGCCCACTAACCCACCCTAACCTTAACCATAACCCTAAGCCTAGCCCTTACCCTAACCCCAACCCTAACCCAGATCCGTACCCAAGTACGCTTCCCTTCTTAGTGGGTCAGAGTAGAGGCACCCAGAGAGGTGCCTCCCAGCCAGAGCCCACTACCCCTACCCCTAACCTGTACGCCAGTACGCCAGTATGCTTTCCTTCTTAGTGAGTCAGAGGCACCCAGAGAGGTGCCTCTGCCACTTACCCCCCAACCCTAACATAATGCAATGTATGGTACGCGGCGGCTACGCGAAACGCTTTCCTTCCCTTCTTAGTGGGTCAGACGTCAGAGGCACCCAGAGAGGTGCCTCCCAGAGCCCACTTACCCCAACCCCAACCCCAACCCCAACGACAAACGAAAAACGGAAACGACAAATTTTTGAAAATTTCCGCGACAAACGGAAACAACCCGAAACGGACCCGTCCCGACAAACGACAACTCGAAACGTCATTTTTCCTGGTCGTGCCCATCTCTATTCAGCACACATCTAAGTTAAGATTTCTCTTTGATTTCTTGGCTCTTCTGGAACAGATATCTCCCCCCCACCCCCTTGTGTTGTTCTTTCCTCTTTCTTTGCACTGCTTATGAAATGATTTCTTTCCAACCTGGCAGTCTTGTAAAAGCGTGGGTTTAGTGATTTCAGCAAGTGATTTCAGCTCTGTGACATAGTAGGCTGGAGACAGCTTCTATTGTAACAGCTCTTTATTCAGGGAGAGAACAAGACTGGGGACTGGGGAGAGGGAGCTACATTTATAGGAATGAGGACAGGCTAGGAAAAGATACATTTTGGAGGGAACAATTACAAGCAATCACAAAGCTGCCTTTTGGCAGAAACCAATAGGATTGAGGATCCAAATGCAGCAACTAGAAATAACCAATAGGCCTGTTCCCTTTGGAACAGGAAGGCAGTTACTTCAACATAAGCAATGACAGATAATAGGAATACAGATCAATACACAACAAGTCTCATCTTCCAGCACTATCTCTTGTTTCATTTTGGGCTGTCTCATCATCGGACTTGCATTGCAAGGTACATCCAGCAGGTTTACAACTGCCACCTTCTGTGCAGGACTAACAAAAGTTAGCTGGAGTGCCACTGTTCTAGCTGCCACTGGCTGACCTGAGGAGATTTGAGAGCTACACATAACAAAGGAGGCAATATTTCTGGGGTTCAAATATTGCAGGAGGATGGCATTTCTCAGAGTGTATGCTCTAATTAGTTCTTGTGGTATGATCACTAAACCTGGAATGGATTACTACTGGTATTGCAACGCGATCTACATGGGGTTGCCCTTGACTCTCCTTCGGCGACTGCAGCGGGTTCAAAATGCAGCGGCCAGACTGGTGGCGGGTGTGCGTCGGTTCGACCACATCACCCCAGTTCTGGCCCGTCTGCATTGGTTGCCTGTTGTGTCCCGAATCAGATTCAAGGTCTTGGTTTTAATTTATAAAACCCTCCATGGCCTAGGACCTGACTACCTGGCAGAGCGGATTGACCAGCGGTCAACATCGGCCCAACCGACTAGGTTGTCGCAGGCGCACATGTTGCAGGTGGCCACGCCCAGGGAGGCTCGGAGAACTTCCACCCATATCCGAGCCTTCTCTGTGGCTGGCCCCACTATGTGGAACCATCTCCCCACCAAAGTGCGCCTAGCAGAGTCCCTGCCAGCCTTCTGGAAGGCATTAAAAACTCTCCTTTTCTGGGAGGCATTTGGTGATTAAAAGTGTGTTTTTTTTCTCTTCCCCGCCATCTGCTATTTTTAACTGTTTAGTTTTGTTACTTGTTCTAACTGTTTTATTTAATTTTTTGTTATTGTTTATACTGTTTTTGTTGTAAACCGCCTGAAGTTCCTCCGGGAAGACGGGCGGTATATAAGCTGAATAAATAAATAAATAAATAAATAAATAAATAAATAAACTCCAAGATGGAAAAAAAAAACTGCTTCCGATGGGAAAGAGGACTCATCTGTACATTACGCCTAGCCTGTTATTACAAAGGAGAGTTCTAAAAGTGCTGGCGGTGTTTGATTTTCACACCTGGAGCTTTTTCTTGCCTCTAATAGTTTGCTTTCTTTTAATGAACAGTCTTCAGGCCGTAAAGACTGACTCGGCCATGTTTTACCACCTCAATTGGGATTTGAGCTCTGATGTCGGATTGTCCCTCTTAGATAACAGTGATCCTGGTCATGCCATTTTAAAGGATTGGAGTAGATCCCTGGTTAGCTGCAGAGGATGTTATGAGTTCAAGAACCAGGGCAGAGGTTAATTATTAGGATTCCCCCCTCCCAGCCACAATGGTCATTTCATGGACCAGAAAAAGGAGAAACACAGAGATGGAAGCAAAGAGAGGAAGATACTGAAGTGATGAAGTTTAGATAATTCTAGTTTTTCTATGTTGGCATTTTGGGGACTATGTCTTGCCCTCAGCCCCAATATATATGGGGAATAAACACACACACACACACACACACACACACACACACACACTTATGTATATGCCCATTTCCTGCCTTTGCTTATATTTACTTGTTGTGAGTGACAGCACCCCCTTCTACATTTCTCAAAGGAGCTTCCTGATTGATTTCTCGAGCAGCGAGGAAACCACAGTATAAAAAACACTGGCAAATAAGCTTGTGTGAGGTCCAGTCATTTTGTGCAATCGAAATGAATTACTCCCGAAAAGGAAGACCCCACTGAGCAAAGTGTTCTTCAATGCACAGCACTGTGGGAGCCATTAGATTCAGTGCTGATTCAGCTCTCTGCTTCTGAGCCCCATGCTGCATCCCCCCCCCACCGCCACCACCACCACCACATGACAGGTTCCAGCTGTCTCCGGCTACGGGCTTCTCTGGAACTGGGATACCCGGCCATCTTGGGTGCCATGTGGAGGCTCAGGCCCATATCCCAAGGGACACATCTGGCCTCAGCCCTAAAGACTTTGGGAAGAATAATACCCGCACCATGACCTAGAGTAAAAAGAAAAAGGAAAAACTCTAGAAGGATGATGGACAACACACTTGAAATTGTAAAGGGCAGCAGGAAGCAAGAGTAAAAGTTGATAGAAATAGGTCCAGAATCCTTAATGCACTTTTTCCACAACTGTCATGTACAGACAAAGAGAACTATTACAATAACTAGTGCAAATAAATAGAAGGGGTGATGGTGGAAACAGTATACTGAAAAACCTATACAAAAGTGATAAAAGGATAATAGGCAAAGAACTTACAGTTCTAGAAAATGAAGTGAAACTGCAGACACTGGGAAGAAATAAATCACCCAAGGTAGGTGGATTACCAATAGAACTATTTCAAGCTACCAAGATGGGATCTGTCAGATTCCTAATGAAAAGATGCCAAAAATATCGACAACCAAACATTGGCCCTCAGCCTGGCAATGCATGATGGGATTCATTTTAGAGAGCACCCTAACTTTTCTCCAACAAGGTACATCATTCATAGCCCTGTCCGATCCCAAGATTTCCAGCTGCACAGAAAAAAGCTCACACTGCCTTCTGATGTTGGAAGATAGCCCTTGTGTTGCCTCGCATCGCCTCAAGACTAAATGCATCCAGCAGCTCCATCAACTGAGTTATTCTTAGCTACCATCAGTGCCACTTTCTTATTGGAATCTAAGCAAGATTTAAATGCGATTAAAGTAAATAAATTATGTTAATCTGTTCAGTTCTCTTTGACAGAATTCCTGGCTTGTTTTCCACTTCTGTACGAGAAACGGCGGGAATTTTCTCCCCAGGATATTTTCTTCCGAGGCTGAGAAGTCTCACATCTGTGAGAACATCTCTCTGTGTGGTAGATGGTGCAAATTACGAGCTAAATTACGATAGCTGCTGCCTTGTTTCACAGACTTTCAAAAAATTAGATGGTCCAAATGGGTGGGTTGTGTTGCTGATGAAGAATCAGCCTCTCCTCGGTTTGCTGTTTTGTCTTCCAAAGGGAAATGTGCTACTTCTTGGAATATGAGAAATTTAATGAGGCATCTTCACATTACTATTTAAAGCACTGAAGAGAACAATATATCTGCATGAAACACCCCTGTTACAACAACAACAGCAGTGGGTACCAGTCTGTTTCCGGGCCCAAGTGCTGGTTTTTACCTATGAAGCCCTATACAGCTTGTGCCCAGGCTATTTGAAGGACCGTCTGTCCTCATATGAGCCTTCTTGGCATTGGAGATAATCAGAGAAGATCCTTTATTCGGTCCCGTTGCCAGCTCAGGCATGGCTCATGGGGCCATGAGGCAGGGCCTTCTCAATGGCAGCTCCCACGTTTATGAAATGCCCTCCCTCAGGAGGCCAGGCTAACCCCTTCCTTTTGATCCTTTGAAGTCCCACCTTTTCAGGTAGAGGCTGAACCACCACAATCGAGTCCATTGATTCCTTTTCCAGGTTAAGATCATTTTTAACACTTACTTGCTTTTACTCACTCAACCGTCTTTTAATTAGAGTATCTTTTAATCATTTTTTTTAAAAAAGTTGAACCTCTCATAATTTTAACTATTTCAGGCAAAAATAATAAAAAAAAAACCAAAACAAAACACGTGGCACCTTAAAGACTAACTTTCGTATTTTGATGTAAAGTTTTGTGGACACGTCCACTTCTTCAGATATCTAGCAGCAGAATTTTAACGCTCTTCTTTTTAATATTGGGTGCTGCCTCTGGTCACCTTATCGGCCAAAAGGTAGCCTACAAATAAAACAGATAATAATGTAAATGATTGGTTGACGTATCCTGTGGAACAGAAGGTGCTCAGCATCAGAGTGTGTGCCGGGTCCAGGTCCCGGCTGCCCAGAACAGAAGGCACACTTTTAAGGAACGCAAAAGGAGGTGTGTAGTGCGTGAACATCACGGCTCCTGACCTCAGACCTTCAGTTTGGCCCTGTTTCTCTGTAGGGTTCCGTGCCCCCTTGCCTCCTCCAAGATTAAGGGAAACAGCATGATGTGTCTCTCCCTCCAGGAAGGGGGACTCACCCCCTCTGGCTCCCCAAGGAAGGCTGCCTGCAATGCTTAGGGACAAGGCCACAGTTTTGATTCTCGGCAGCATCCAGGGTGTTTTCAGATGCCTGCACAGGAAGGTGAGAGGCTGGCAGTGCGCTGAGCATGAAAAGGAGGAAGGCTGCCGCAGGTATCGATGTGGGAGTTCCTCCCGCCATTTTCGACTGGTCCTTTGTAGCCCTCTGAGATGGCCTTTTTCTTCTGCCAGGAGGCAGCGAGTGGGTGCAGAAGGATGTTGTCGTTGTGGGGAATTTATTTATTTATTTATTAATTAAATTTATATACCGCTCCATCTAGCTACATGGCTACTCTGGGCGGTTTACAAACTGAACAGAAATCAAACCATAAACAGTAAAATACAATATAACAGATAAGCACAAGTATATAAATAAAAACACTATAACTGGTAAACAATAAGCAGAGAAGTTTGCCTCAGGAGGTCACACCAGCCCACAACGATCCCGCTGTTGGGGGATTTATCCTCTCCTCTCCGCTTCAAAGCCAAAGCTGGAGAGGAGTTCATAATACATCTTATTATTTATTTTATTTTATTTTAGAGTACCCCCCCCGCCTTTTTCCTTGGAAAAGAACCCAAGGTGGCTTACAGTCATGAGGGATAATATGCAGTCCAGTACTGTTCAAGTGTTTGAGAACAAGGAACTGAGGGACATCTTATAGTATTAATAGACAACATGACATTACCTTAAAGCTACAAGGTTATAATAATATAAAGGTTAAAATAATATAAACATAATGATGTAAAGGTAATTGGTATTTATGCTACCAGAGCACATCACACTAGTATTCAGCCTCAGGCAGTTAAACAAGACTACCTACCCCGGTGAACTGGTAACTGGATAAAATGCGAGCTCCGGGCCTCGTCTGCGGCTCCGGGGCACCTTTGATGGCCCGCTGAAGGGAGGCCAGCATAGCCTGTGCACTTGGCATAGGCTGCGTCGGGGGCGTGCCCCTTTTTAAGGCTTGGGTGCACTTCCCCGGCACAGCCTTCACCATCTTCGAGCCCCCGCCCGCCCACCCATACTATGGTTCGGATGGTGATGCTTTACTGGTCGCTTCAGGGCCGGATGGGGATTTTTGACTGTCACTCTGATTGGCGGTGAGTGACAGTGCGTTTTCGCCCATCCCACCATCCTTTAACCATTTAAATTGACACCTTTCATACGGTCACAATAGGCGGGTAGAACAAGCATTAATATCAATATAGGTAGGTCCCTCCTCGATATGGTACCTCTAAGGTGCCTGGCAGGCCTAAATAAATTAGATAGGACATCAAGCATACAGCTACAACTAAATAAAACCCTGGCCAATAGAACAAGGGCCGCCACTTTATTAAAACCTTGGAGAATGATGCCCAGGCATAGGGTGGGTATCCCACCCTCGGCATCAGCAGATACGCACATGGAATGTTTCACAAGGAGGAGGGACCTAGCATTTATAACATCCAAATTAATTGCGCTACGGTACAGGCCCTCTCTTAGAGCCAATGTTTAAGTTATCCCTGGTTATTGTATTAAATAAATTGTGGCCCATGTTTAACCCAAAGTAAGCTGTGTGGCCTCCTTTATTTCGGCATGGGGGGCAAATAGAAAACACATGTTTACTGCTCCAGGAAATCTATTTAGGGATAGTGCAGGAGAAACAGCCCTAAACTTGGTAACAGATACCCTGAAATCCACTCCCAGTGTATCTGTTCACATGCCTCTGTAGTTACTGCGTTCTAGCCAACGTAGCATGCAATCAATTACTACAGAGTGAAACTATAGCAGAAACACAGCCCTAAACAGTGGAGTCAACCACAGCAGAGGTTCAATTCTCATGAGTGCTTTTAATGGCCCCAAATTGGAGACATCACCACTGCCCATGTGCAGTGGTTAAAAAAAAACACGGCTCTTTGCAACTTTCAAACATTGCACAGAGGCTATCCTGCCTGTTTTGGGTCTCTCCTTAATCTTAGGGGAACTCTTTGCAGCCCTGACACCTAACCTCTAATGACCCCAGTACCTTGGACAGCTCAGCTGAAGCAGATTTGCTCTGCCCGCTAAAACAGCTTGAACCATATATTCTAGATCAGAAAAGAAACACATGGTCAGGGACCTTCTGGATGGTCCAAAAGGTACGGAAGCCTGCTCCGCATCCAAACTTTTCGGAAATGACCCCTGCAAGGGGCTAATGAATGAGCAGAAAGGCCTCGCTGGTAATGTACCACATAAGAATAGCCAGTTTGGCAACAGGGTTATTGTCAATAGAGATGGGCACGACTCAAAAACATGTCGTTTGGTCGTTTGTCGTTTGGTTGTTTGGGGGTCCGTTTTGGTTCGTTTTCGTTTTTGTGACTTTTTTTGCAAAAAAATTTGTTTTCGTTTCGTTAGGTAACGAAACGAAAAAACGAAAATGAAAACGAAAAATCGCTCGTTTCGTGCCCATCTCTAATTGTCAAACCTTGGGTGATTTATTTCTTCCCAGTGTCTCCAGAGCAGCTTTCACTTCATTTTCTAGAATGGGAAGACAGTAGGGCCATCTCTAGCTTCCCTGTTTGATCCTTGAAAAACAAGCTGCCCGAGCTTCTAATAAACCTTTGCCTAGCCCAATTTGCTGCCTGTTTTGGTGCTCACAACGAGCACTGCATGAAACACGGTTCTGAGGTCAGATGGGATGCGTCTTTCCACCCAACACAGCAGGAACCCTGAAGCTCCTTAGCTCCAGGAGAGCTCATTTCTGTTCTCTATTCTCCATTTCCCCAGTTTATATTGGCTTGCTATTTCCTTTTGTCTGTAGAACAATGCAGGTTTCTCTCTCTCTCTCTCTCTCTCTCTCTCTCTCTCTCTCTCTCTCTCTCTCTTTGTGTGGTGCATGTGTGTGCCTGCACCGAGAGGGGAAAACAAATTCTGATCAGAAGGCCGGTCTGCAGCTGTCGCCTGAGAAAATGTCCTCCTGCTCTCGCATGTGTTGTCCCCCTTGGGGGGGGGGGAAATGATGAAAGGAGGCAGCCGTGCCTTCCTTCTTTGCCTTGTTCTCCTGCTCTCCCCACGTGCCTTACACATCAGGTGGGCGTACGGGAAAGGTTCGCAGAAGGATTTTCTTCTGGCCTTGAATATGTTGCCACAGTGGGCCAGAGCTTAGAAATACAGTAACTCAGGTTCCCCGTGCATCACTTTCCAAGGAGTGAACGCTTTGTGGTGGCAAAACCAGGCTGGGCCCTTCTCTGCTCCCCCTTCCACAAGCGGGACAAGCCCTTTCTCTTTGGGCAAGCCTCAGGGCTGCCTGCCTGAGTGGGTTGTTTTTTAAAAAAATGGATTGTTGTACCTCGTTGCTGTGAATGTGTTTTGAGTGTTGCTTCTAGCTGTGGGTTTTTTTTTTTTTTACTGTGTCGTTTGATCCTTTGTAACTGGCTGGATGCATTTTGTGCATAAAACCTTGGATGTTGTATCGAATGCTAGGCTTTTATGAAAAGCATTTTTTCTCGTGCAACCCCATCAGATCTGCTTTGTGAACAATCTTGCCTCACACACCCTTTCTAATGGTTGGTTTTCCCACTCTTAATGCCAAAGCGAAAAATTGTGCAGCGGTTGGCCATTATCTGATGGGACGCCCCATAGGGTTGACAGTCTCTTCTTTGTCAAGGACAAACGATCCAGTCTTGAGTTTCTGTTGCATTCTCAATGGGTTCTCGGATGGTGGTGGATTAACCTGGCAAGTACCAAGGAGTTGGGGGTATGAGGTTGGCTGACCGTGATGGACTCAACGCTTTTCTCTCAGCAGCCCACTGGTAGTGGTTGGCTCCACGTGTCCTAACCCTTTCCAAGGACGGCCCTGCCTGGAGTGGATTGTAGTAGTTTAACTGGGTACGGTGTTTGGCCGTGATGAAAACAATGATGAATATCTGCGCCTTGTATGGTGAAGTGGCTGCACAGCCTGAATTTTTGGAGGTGATTTATGAGGCTTTCAGGTGACATTGTCTTCCGCCAGCAACCCTCTCTTCTTTGCCTGCTGCAGGGATACTGGCTTTGAGTCCTGGGCCTGAGTGCAAATCTTTGGTATCAAAGAGTCCTAAGTCCCAAGTATGAGTCTATATTAAAAACAAGTCCTTCCACTGTAAACCCCCCCCCAAGAAATAAAAGGGAGATAGTTGGTGGGTCCTGCATCACCGATCAAATCATTGGGCTAAGCACACCACAGTGAGCTCCTTGGCAAAGGGACGTTGATGGTTAAAATGACAGAACCTTTGTGTGTGTGCCTTGTACTCATAAAAGGGACACCCCTTTACTCCTTGGATTTCTCACCGTGTTCCTCATCTTAAGGCTAGTTCACACATTCAGGGAGTCCTTCCTCCCATTTCTTTACAATCCCTTGCAAGAGATTTCGTTTCTTTAACCTCATGCCTTTTGGGTCCCTGTTTTGCTAGCATGCAGATTTATTTAAATTTAACTTCTCATCAATCAAGGGAAAGGCAGAGGATCAATGAGCTAAACATGCTTTAATTAGTCGAAACCTTGATTGCAGGTAGAGAAGAGAGGCAGCAGCAGACTGACAGGGATAGAAAAGAGGCAGGCGTGGAGAAACCAAAATTATCAACATTTTCCAGGAGGGGACATGTGACAATCCACCGCAGGGAAAGAGAGAAAGTCCATCCACAGGTACATCCACAGGTACAACGCTATTAAAACTCATCCATCATTAATGTCCCACCTGGCTCTTTGTTGTTTATACTGCTGGTCCGGTAGAGCATCTTTCCCCTGCAGAATGGCCAACACTATTGTGTTTAGGCAGTGGACCATTCCAATGATCATTTCCATTCATTTATGGATGCCCAGAACAGACCCACTCCAACCTGGCGACAAACAGCTAAGTTTAACTACAAATCCCATGAACCCCAACCAGCATGCTGGGCTCAATAAATGGGGGAAAGGGGAAGAGCCAATGGTGTGTGCCATCTACGGGTTTCCCCCCTGGGTAACTCACTGAGAAAATGGGAAAGGGTTTGCCTGGCCGGTAGATGTGGGAGAGTGTTTCAGTCCACAAACCATGGATGACTTGCCAATTTTGGCTGGCCACTCTTGGGAACCAGCTGCTGAATCATGCAGACATTTGTCTGGATCTGGTGGGGTTCATGTTGAGTTCTTTTAGGAGAGCCACTTCTGAGTACTCCTCTCTACTTAGAAATCCCTGGAAAGCATATTCATGAGTCAGAAGTGACATGAGGGCACATGAGTATTATTTTCAGAACAATGGGTAGCTTCACCACCTTGCCTCCTGGGCAGTGGTTCACAAACATGGGTCCCCATACATTCTAGGACTACAACTCCCAGAAGCCTTGGCCGCATATGGTGAAGGCTTCCTGGAATTGCAGTCCAAGAAGGTGGAATGGGAGTATTTTGTCACTAAAGGTTCCCATTCTTGCTTCTTCAGGGGCCCTACAATGGTAAGAGGCACGGCAAAGGTTGACAGGCTTATGCTGGTCTTTCTGCCATCACTTTCCCTCTTTCTTCCTTTCCACCAAGTGGTAATGAGTCACCAGATGCATTTGCCATGGATCTGAGCTGACCACTTGCAGAGAAATTTGAAAGTCAGCTTAAGGGCCATTGGCTGCCCACCTTTGCCCTACAGGGAAGCATGCAGGTTCGCCATAGACTGACAAGAGTCCTGGAATGCCTTCTGTCGGAACCATTGGAAGAAGAGAAGTCTTCTTTGGTGCCGAACTGTGCCTAGATGTCCACAGCAGAATGCCTTCTTCGGAAATCCGTTGGCCTCCAGGAGCTGATGAATCAGCCCCATGTTTTAGCCTGTTTTTTCCTTCTTCTTAAAAAGCAGGAGCTCTCCGTGGTGCTGAAGCATAGCTTCCAAGCGATGCTCAGATGATGCCTAAGACCTGAGTCAACCCAAACAGATTGACTGCTCCAATGGCTTCGCCACCACCAAACTCCTCCTTGTGCTCCAGAGATCTTATCCATGGAAGACTGAGCTACCGACAGAAAGAGAGAGAGAGAGAGAGAGAGAGAGAAATAGAGAGAGAGAAAGAGAGAGAGAGAGAGAGAGAGAGAGAGAGAGAGAAGCTGAGGGGGAAGGATCCAAGAGTTTTTGTGAAGCTCCTGTTGCCTAGGGAACCATTTCCTTCGTTCTTGAATGCCCCATATGGTTGGCTCCCATGGATGGCAAGAGAATAGCAATTCATTCCATCTCGGCGGTTCTGTGCTATCTTATGGTTTCGTCAAGCCAGCTTTGCATTTCTGGCTAGGCATGGCACGTGGCTTTCACCCTCCTCCTGGTGCCACTCGGTTTCTCTCAGAGCTTGAACCAGGTATCTCGTGAAGCAGACCCCGGAGCTGAGCCAGGCAGAAAGAAAGAGCATCAAAGCCACCCATGAAAGCTTCAGAAGCCTGCCTGGCTGTTCCTTCCCTTTCAAGAGCAGGCAGTGCTTGGACCCTCGTGTTGTGGGCAAAAGAACAGTTGCAAACCCTCCTGGCTTTGAAAATGGCCACAGTTCCCAGCACTTCTTATTTTTGAAGTGTTGGCTAACAAAAGACTCATCAGCTACTTCTCCTCCAGTTGCAAAATTTTGGGGGAATTTCACTCTGACATGCAACTGCTGCTTGCTCCATTCCCCCCACTTCTGGGTCAAGATTTCAGCACAAGGATCGACAGTGAAGTGGCAAAGCGTGAAAGGATGATGGAGGGAAAGGGAAGAGGGAAAATTAAATAAAGACAAGCCAAGTATGCTTTTTCTTGGCCGCCAATGGGGAAAGTTGACCTCACCTGAGCTTTGGGATGAGGATTAAGTTTAGGGTTGGGTTGAGGGCTAAGGCTAGGGTGATAGATAGGTTTCCTTTTAGATAATACTGATAAATCTCCAAGAGAAATCATGCCAATATGTTCCAGAACACAGCAACAACAGATTTGGCACACTTGCTCCTGGAAATGTATTAGTATTATTTAAGATAAGTTGATAATATTAAGTTACAGTGGATTTAGATCCATTCAAGAAGCTTTATATGGCATCCCCCCCTTGTCACTTCCCAACTAGTGCTTGTTCTATGACTTAGTCTCAGAGCAACCCTAGTAGGGTTTTCGAAGTACATGGGGCATTTGAGGTGTGGTTTGACCAGTGCCAACTGCAAATGGGGGCAGATCTATTATGAAATGAATGCAGCTCGAACTTCAGGATCTCTAATTCTGGAAGGGTCCTAGAAGTGGTGACCAACTCCATTGTAGAACGCAATCATGATTATCCAGACTTCCTTGCTGAGTTGCAAAAGGGTCCCCTATAACAGCTCAAACTTCACCCCCCCCCCAAGATGTAGGGTCTGTGGAGGATGAGAAAACTGGCTCATTTTTGTAGCATCCAGAACTTTTCTGCCTAGTTGGTGCACTTGATTTTTTTTCCTGGCTCATGCCAGCCTCCTTGAAGTTCTTTCTCCTTACCAGAGGTGGAGCTGATGCATCGGCTAAACCTTTGTCAGCTTCTCCCCTCCCGACAAAAGCCACGCTCGCTCCTGATGCTCCACTCCATTGAAGTCTTCTTGAGCGCCCTGATGCCTCCTCTCTTGGACACGGGTGACAGTGGGGGCCTCTACACTTCCTGGCAGAGAACCTAAGCAGGAAAGGCGAAGATGAATCTCTGGTGACCCCGAACAGCTTCTGCACAGCGGAGAGCTGGAAAGAAAGAATGTAATTGCATTCATATCACACGGAGTCTCTGGAGGCTGCAGGTCACAAACTGGCTTTCACACCATGCTATGCAGACACGGTGCCTCAGCCCATGGAAGCCATTCAGCAGCTTCCAGGAAGAACGTTCGCTGAGAATATCGTGGGAGAGAAACACATCAACACCCTGTCACAGGAGCCAGCAACCCGAGAAAATGTGGGAACATGATCCCAGCACTATGGCACTCAGGACGCTCTGTCAAAATATGAAATTTGCATGCCATTAAAATAGCTAACGAGGAAGAAGGAGGCATGTGGATCCCCCTCCCAGCTCTTTCTCCCCCCCCTCCAAAACCTTGCAAAAATTTCCAATCCTTCGATATTCAGAATAAGGAAGGGTTTGTGAGTCCAAGTAATCAATACATTTGAAAGGGCAGGGAAGTGAAATTGACAGACTGGTTGATAAAGTCTCAGGAGTGCCAGCACTTACCTCTTAGCAGCCTGGGTGGGGTTCCCCATGAATTTCCTCATGCTAGCATCCAATTGGGTCCACCAGTTCCTTTCTCTGAAAGGCTCCTCATCTTTAGAGTGTATAGGGTATGCAAGTCAACTCATGGCATCTTCTGTCCTGAGAGCGTTGGTGGATGCAGGTGGGCTGAACATTTTGTCCCCTTTTCAACCATATATTCCTCAGCTCACATGTTGGAATGGAAAGAAGTGGAGGTTTTAGGAAAACAAAGTGAAGGACAGAGTGTCATTGACAGATTTTCCCATCGCTTGTTGTGGTGGACGTTTTCACATCACTCAAGACATCCCTGCTGTAGGATGGTTCTGGAAGCCAGTGACCATTGTGTGGGATGCGATGCATATCTAACCATATGTACCTGGGCATCACATTGTGAAGACAGAGAGATCTCTCGTCACCATCTTCCCTAAGGATCTCAGCATATTTTAGTCAATTTACCTTAAAATGTTGCTTCTGGGCTCCCAAGGTTGCTTGTCAGCAAGAGGGACAGGTGGCCTCATGGGGTGCCTCCACCCTGATGGACCACAAGCAACTTGAAGCCAATGTCTGAAGTCCTGTTTTCAGACCATCCAGTGACAAAGAGACAATTTGGTGAGAACTTGGGATAGGACCTTCCAGATAGAGGTTCCGTGATCTAAACGTCTAAGACAGTGGTTCTCAACCTGTGGGCCTCCAGATATTCCTGAACTGCAACTCCCAGAAATCCCTTCCAGCACAGCGAGTGGTGGAGGCTTCTGGGAGTTGCAGTCCAGGAACATCTGGGGACCCACAGGTTGAGACCCACTGGTCTAAGACATCCTTTGAGTTTTCCTACGAGATCTTTTGTTGGCTTGCTCTCTGAGATAGCTTCGCATGAGGTATGCTTTGGATGAAGAGGCCTTGGCATATTCCTGGATGAGATACCAATGGCTCAGCAGAGATCAAGAAAGAGGAGGAGAGGCTCTTTGGGGTCGGTCCTGGGTGGCTGGGCAGAGGCAGGCAGAGAAGAGGTGCAAACACTGGAAGACACCGTATGAAGGAGACAACGGAAAGAAAGCCCTGACGCCTTCCCTCTTAGCTACCTATGGAGATTGTAATAGCACAACACACTCCATCTGATGACCCAGTTTTTTTTAAAGGCGCATTTTTTAAAAGCACCTTTGAATGTGCGTGGAAATATAGCTTGAGTGGCGTTCAAGGATCATTAGGCGTCTGACAGCCTAGGTGTGGAACTGGTGGGCCTCTTCCCCCCTCCGCCGCATTATTTCTTTCTTCGTCTTCTCCCTTGGCAGCAGGTGGATCTGTTTATCCTCTCACCAGTGGTGCTCACAAATTTTTCTGTCGGAACACAAAGGCGCTGTTGTTTTGTGGTCCAGGAGAGGACAGCGCCAGGTTGGGAGTGTTTATATGTGTGCAGAAGAGTATTACTCCACTTCATTTCTTCAGAAAACCTCATCATTATATTTATAAATATTTTCCCATTTGGCTCTCTCTCCATTAGGGGAATAAGGAGACCTGGCGGAGGAGCTGCTGGTGTTTTATAGGCATTTGTCACGGGGAAGATATATTTTATTTAAAGGGCAGAAAAGCCAAAACTCCCCTTGCACGTTCAGTTGTTTATTAGAGAGAGAGAGAGAGAGAGAGAGAGAGAGAGAGAGAGAGAGAGAGAGAGAGAGAGAGAGAGAGAGAGAGAGAGAGAGAGAGAGAGAGAGAATTTATTGATGGATCATCTGCCAGCGAGGCATAGCCAAGATAGATGAGTCAAAGACGACAGAATTAGTGAACCTTTAACAGGGGTAAGAGATAGCTTTGTCATAACTAACAACTACTTGTGCATTTGCAGTGGAACTGGGGAATAAATGCATGCAGGTGGGAGGGAGGGAAGAAAGAATCACGCCAGGGCAGAGAGACTGCATATTAATCTCTCTACCTCCATCTAATTCATGCACAACCAACTGCATGAAGCCACAAAGAGAGGCCTCCGCCACCCCCTAAAAAAAAAAAAATCCCCAGAAACAGGCATCTCCTAGATGGCATCAAGGAAGGAACCCAGCCATGCAGTGCAAGAGAATACTTATCAAGCTGCAAAGCTGGGTGGAAACGTGTCTTAGCTTGTACAATGTGGCATTTCTTCGAATCCCACCTGTCGTACCTTTGCCTCTTGTTTTCATGGGTTGTGTCACTTTTCTTCCTTCCGAACATGTGTGTGTTTACATATTCTTCCTAATGTGTGCCTTTATCAGGGTGGATTTTATCTAATTTATGCTTCTCTCTCTCCCCCCCGCCCCCCGCCCCGCTGCCACCACATGGTGTGGGAAGCATATACATTCCTGCCCCCACCCTGCACGTGTACACATTTTTGGCTGTTTGCATTTTAAAAGGAGCATGTTGCTTTGTTCGCAATTCGTCTCTCTGAATCATCCTAAAGTATCTTGAAAACCTGTGAATCTTCAGGCTAAGGCAGCTTGATTCTTGCAAGCAGTCTTGGAAGCGGGGTGGGTGGGTGGGGGAAAGGTCTAGCCCAGCCTGACATCCAGTACGGGGCTCCACAACAATCCTGATTCAATCTGTCATGATTTGTGTCTCATTCACATTGATTTCTGCTGGGTGGGGACCCAAGACTGGTTAGTAATGTGGGAACACCAGGGTTGCAAATAATTTGCACTGGAAAATAGTTATAACTTTCTCATTCCCCTCCCCCCCCAAATTGACGTGGCTCAGGAGAAATAATAGATTCTGCACAGAGGAATAAAACTGCCCACAAGAGCTTTCTTTAGGGGGTTGCATACTACATGTTTAAAGTTTAATTACCATATATACTCGAGTATAAGTCAACACGAGTATAAGTTGAGGCCCCTAATTTAACCCTAAAAAACTGGGGAAACTTATTGACTTGAGTATAAGTCTGGAGTGGGAAATGCAGCAGGGCCTGGCAGCTCCTCCTTTGTGAGCTGGGGGAGTGGCGTGCAATGTTTAAAATGACTTTTAGCCATTGAGACAAACACTTGCCTCGGTAGCTAAAAGTCATTTTAAACATCGTACACCACTCCCCCGTGATGCAGATGGGGGTCAGGAGAAGCGGCACACAATGTTTAAAATGACTTTTAGCCACCAACCCAAGCACTTGCCTCAGTAGTGAAAAGTATTGACCCAAATATAAGTCAAGGGCCCCTTTTTTTCAGCGCAAAATTAGGGCTGAAAAACTAGACTTATATTTGAGTCTATTTACTACCTTCTCCGAAAAAAGTCCGACTAGACTTCAGAGGTTGACCTTTTTTAAGGACAGCATGGGTTGTTTTTGAGACCCCATTTTTCAGGACAGATGAGGAAATATGCAAGTAATCCTCTATCAGGGAATCAATCAAGTAGGTTGGATTAATTGAAAAGAAGCACAAGAACGGCTAGCCAGGTGGCCGCATCAGTTAAACAGGAAGGGCTGACTCATCTTCATAAAGGGGTGGGGGTGGGGGACACAGAAGCATTGGCAAAAAAGAAAAGAAAAAAGGAATGACTTTTTCTGGAAAATCATACCATCCTCCTCATTATCTTGGATAATGAGCTGGAAGGGACCAGCGGGGAATTGAACTCCCAACCTCTGGCTCCGTAGCCCAATGCCTAAAACCCCTGAGCTATCCAACGGTTTCAAAACAAGAAAGCCCGTCAGTATCTAGAACAGATGTTAAGCAAGCTCCTCCATCTTTGCCCCTTTGACACCCTAAGCTAAAGCCTCCTTTCACATCTCCCCACTGCTTCTCCCGCTAATCGTCTTAAATACCAAATTATCTATATATACATATAAAATTCCTGGGGTCTCAGCCTTCGCATTTCTCAAGGTCTGGATTACAAATTAGGCTTTTAAATGGATGTGTCTGCAGGAGCTCAGAGTAGATTAACAGAGTCGTCCCGACAGTGTCTATAAGCTATAGGGCCCCCGCAATATTTGTGCTTTATTCAAAATCAATAGCTTGCTTTAAAAAAGCCATCTGGGTTTTTGTTTTGTGTTTTGCCTTCCAAAAATGGTTCCCCCCTTTTTTGGAGGGACTGGTTTCCCCTCTCTTTCTCATCTCTTCTAAATGCCAAATATGGAACTTTTCTGTGCCATAGTTCTTCAAGTGTTGCTCTTAGGGCTGGACCTGCCGTTAGGAACCGCAATGCAAAGCCTTATTGGAAGAAAAATATGGTTTTATTCTCTCATCAGGCATTCTAAAATAGATCCAGGTCTCAGCCTTTTGCATTTTAGGGAGTCTTCTGCTATATATTTATTTCCATCTTCCTGCATCCCTCATTGCTTTTCATTGAAATTTTGTTGGGACCCAATGAATGACTGGGTTTTTTTCTAGTTGCAAAAATATTCTAAAGCATCTTCTGATAGATCAGCAGGTGCCTCTTTCGCTTGAAATCAATGTTACTTTTTTCATTTTACAAGGTGATAACTAACGGTCTGAACCTTAGCCTCCCTAAAGGCTCAGCAATACCTTGGTTTGCTTCTGTGTGGACTAAAGCCTGGAGAGGTTTCGCATGACCTCTGAGACCATGACCATGGAACAGATCAGGTGAAGGACAGAGCCAAGGTGGAGAGTGGTGGACCAGAGTCAAACCCAATGGTACATTCTTCTCTGGATGAAGGACAACACCCTGTTCGTCACAATGCATGATTTTTCTCACCTTTGCGACTTGCATTTAGCATGTTGCATGGCCTTCATTTGCCAGTCTGATCACTGAGGCAGGTTTATCTTCGGGAAATCCCGTGGCAGGAAGGAAAATCCAATTAATTGCAGGGGACATGCATCCCTTCCCACCTCTCGTTTGTTCAGCAGGGGGTCCTCGCGGACAGAGCTGAGCTGTGCAAATTCTATTTGAATGTAAGTTCAGCCCATTTAGAAATCCAGTTCTCTCTTCCAAGGGAAACGTTCTACCGCTATTATTGTTTTGCTCTCTTCTGTTGTTTTGTATCTTTCTTCTTTGGTTGGAGCTTGGCAGGCTACAGGGAAGGATTTTTGGAGCATGGAATCACCCTCCTGTGCCACTTTCTTTGCCCTTACCTCCTTTATCCCCTTCCTTTCTCTTTATCTCTCTCCCTCCAGCCACCTGCAAGGTCACACAAAAAAAACTCATGGATTATATTCTGCCACCTTCCGGCACACATTTTCTCTTCCATCCCAGTAATGTCCAGCCCTCCACCAGATGGGGGAAAGCCTTTGCAGCAGCCTTCTATGTCTTGCTGAGGGCCTATCGGCAGTGCAACGTTTCCTCTGGGCATATGTAGGTTCCCACCGCCAGCCTCTTGTGCCCCACTGCAGCTGCTTGGTGCTGTCTGCTCAGGATTAATTTTGATTTCTCTGGTTTTTTTCCCCCCATCTGCTATATTATTCCCCTCCATCTGCTATATTATTTCCACATTTAATTATTTAGCGCGGTCTGTGTGGGCGGCCGTACAGAAGCAATTATCCTTCAATTGAGCTACTTGACTCTGGAACTGCCACAATTAAAAAAGGGGGGCGGGGGAAGGCATCACCTTAGCCGACATCTGCCTTCGGATCAGAAAGGCCCCGGCGGCCTTGAAAGCATGGAAGGGAAGTCACCATCGAATCGTCCTCTTGGGGCTTCTGTCGAGAAGTGTTTTGGCCCTGAAATGGCAGGTGCCTGAGTTTCAACAAGGCTGAATTTCAGGAATCATAGAACCCCCCTGTTGAGCTAAAAGGGACCACTGTTATTTATTTATTTATTTATTATTTATTTATTATTATTACTTACATACTGCCTGTCTTCCTGACGGAACTCCGGGCGGTTTACAACATGGATACAAATGAGGAAAACAATAAAACAAGACAGCGATAATAGAAGACAAGCATCTTTTTTGAGAGATAGAAGCGTTTCGCTGTTCATCCAAACAGCTTCATCAGCAGACCGATGAAGCTGTTTGGATGAACAGCAAAACGTTTCTATCTCTCAAAAAAGAAGTCCAGTAGCCATGATTCAACTTCCAGATAAACTCACCTGGATGACTGAGAATCTTCACAGACATAGAAGACAAGCAGCATCGGCATAAACTAACAATGTAAGAAAAAAAAGTCCTCTCTGTGGTCCTCTCTGTGATGTATCTGGAGGTTGAGTCATGGCAACTGGACTTCTTTTCTTGTGAGACTGAGATGTTTCACTAGTCACCCGAGAAGCTTCATCAGTCTGAGGGTAGTTAGTGGCGAGGCCTCCAATTTATAGTTCACCTTGATTTCACATCACCCTGGTCTGAATAGGGTAACCTCCAGATAACCTCACCTGGACGACAGAAAAACTTCACTGTACTCTCTGAGATGGACTGAGCTCTGTGCCTCAGTGTGCCTTTGATAGTACAGTAAACCCCCACCTATTGCAGGGGTTAGGGACCCGACCTGACCTGCAATAATGGAAAATCTGCAATATGCAGATGCTGGGTCAGGTCAGGACTGGGCGGGCTCTCTGGGGGCTCTTGTGCTTAACTTCACTGGCCTGGCGCTGCCCCGAACGGGTCTGCAAGGGGCTTTCCAGTCCCCCAGAGGCCCCAAAGGTGCTTTCTAGTGATCCGGAGGTCACTTCTGGTTTCCTGGAAGTCACTTCCGGTTTTCGGGAAAGCACTTTTGGGGCCTCCGATGGGCCTGGAAAGGTCTCACCCCAGGGGGCCTTTTTTTCATATACTGCGGACCCGCGATATACCGGGACCGCAGTATATGTACCACGAAAGGGCAGGGGAACAACAGTATCTGCAGTGGTTTCCCATTCCCTTCTTCTTGGGTTGTTGGTGTCCTGGGACTGGTGCAGCTGGCCCAAGGCCACCCAGCCTGGCACTTCTCCCAGGAGGCCCAGTGGGGAGAATCAAAGTCCCAACCTCTGGACCCCCGGCCAGACACCTCCCTCGCTGATCTATCCGATCTGCTACAGTGACTTCTTCACTCAAGCCAACTTGCCTCAAAAGCTTACACTGCTTGTGTAGCTCCATCGGAAGATCCGGGCCGCTGTCCTGCAGAGCCTTCTGGCCCCGCCGGATGTGTGCTTTATAAAACAGCTTGATCGCCAAATGATTTTGAAGGCATTTTGGAAAAGTTAAAACGGAAAGAGAAGTTGAAAGAAGATGAAGGGGTACTTTGATATTCTCTGGCCACTCAGTTCACCCAGGGAGAAGGATGCTAAAAAGTCTGCAGGTTATTATTATTATTTTTTAAATGTGAGGAGTGGAGTTCGGGGGAAGAGGGCAGAGAAAAAGCAATAATCAAAACCACAGGGCTTCTAAAATTATAAATTACTTTTTCTCCCTCTGTAGTTATCTTTTCTTGCATTGCCCCAGTGTCCAGGCAGTGAAATCCAGGAAAAGTATTGGTATGAAATTGGCCTCATTCTTTATTGGGTTTTGCAGAGGCTCATAAGAGCAGAGAGAGAGAGAGAGAGAGAGAGAGAGAGAGAGAGGGAAGCTGAATGAAAAAACAGCATGAATCTTGGAACTGAATACAGGATGTGACACTTCTAGGTCACCAGTGCAGGCAACTCACTGCCAGGAACTAACAAAAGCTTACCTGATAAATCTGCGGGAACATTACAGGACCTTTCTCTCACCTGGGACCTTTTATTCCCAGGAGAAATATATCCACCAGCCAAGGATCCACCTTTGGTAAGGACACAAACTGAAGGACAATAATCATAGTGTGTGTGTGTGGTGGGGGGAAGCATGAAAACCCAGGCACTTTAATTCCCATTTGGCTAAGACCATGTGCATGTGAAAATAGATTCCCTGGGCACCCCACTCACTGGATATAGGGCTGAGCACATGGTTCCTCTTGGACAAGCTTGGTAGACCCTTTCAGATCATTGGCTCCAAGCAGGTGACCAGACTATGTGGTGATAATGGTGATGTTGCAATTTGGATCAGGACAAGGTACAAAGTTCTTTGTGGTTGCTTTCACAGTAATATCATCATTGTCGTGGTTGTTGTCATCGTCATCATCAACATCTTAAAACTGCAGAGTTGGACGGGACCCTTAAGGATCATCAAGTCCAGTGGCTCTCAAGGAGGCAGAGAGGGGACTTGAACTTCCAACCTCTTGCTCCACAACCAAAGACCCTAAAGCACTGACCTGCCCATCAGTTCTTGGCCAGAAGCTCTGGTCTCCCTCCCAGCCATTGCCTGCCCCATGCCAGTGATGTCACAAGAACCTGCCACATAGACCTCTGGAGATCTCCCCCCAGATCAAGCTATTGGCCTGGCAATCACATGGGATGGTGGTACCATTGACCTGGTGATCCTCTGAGCGTTGTACTATGTCCTCCAAGGATTATGTGGGGAAGAACCATCTAGATGGGCTTGGCCAACCTACAACTGGAACTTCCTTTGGTATCTACCATCCATCTTGGTCTCGGTGAGTTTCCATGCTGGCGGATCTCCGTTTTCAGACACGAAGGCATGGATGCATCTCCAAGAGAAGGCTGGGAGAAGCCTCCTCTGTCTGCCACGCTGTGCCTCCCTTTCTATCTCCTTCATGTTCAAGGATCATTTTTTGGACGACAATGATTTATGGGGCTATTAAAGCTGCCCAGACACTGGATGCCCCGAGGTAGCAGCTCGCTTCTGGATAAAAGATGGGTGGCCATAAATACAACCTAGATGTACTGGGAAGTGAAGATGCCCGGACCTTTATCTTTATTCCTCACATCACTCACTTGACCCTCTGAGGCTTCCACGTGCCTCTTCTGCTCACTCCCAAGGCTCCCTGTCTTATTCAGATTTCTGGCACTGCCAGTGATTGATGGCTCCCCATCTTGGCCTCTCCCAGGAAGAATGGCCTTCCCGCCCTTGAAGGATGAGCTGATGACCTGTGACAAGGACGGCCCCGCTGGATTGTGTGGGCCTGACATGTTGGCTTCTGTCCTTCGCTGGCCATTTGCAGCAGGAAAGAGCCGAGCCCTTCCGTAGCTGGCTTTATGGCTTATTTAGGAGACTTGGAGGATCCTTGGGGTTAGCCGCTGCAGTGGGAGGGATGTTCATTTCGGATTATTTGCACCAAAAAATCCTATACTAATTCTTCTATCTGGGATTCCTCTCCACCAGACCCAGATAAGAACATAAGAACATAAGAAGAGGCATGGTGGATCAGGCCAAAGTCCCATCTAGTCCAGCTTCCTGTATCTCACAGTGGCTCCACCAGATGCCTCTGGGAGCGCACGAGACTAGATCTCTGTCTCCTGATACCACTCCCCTGCATCTGGCCCTTGAAGTGCCCGGGTTTTAAGCCTGGAGATGACACATCATGGCTTATAACCTGTGATGTGACTTTTCCTCCAGGAATCTATCCAATTCCCCTTTGAAGGCATCCAAGCTAGATGCCATCACCACATCCAGTAGCAGGGAGTTCCACAGACTAACAACACACTGGGTTAAAAAAAGTTTTATTTTGTCTGTTCTCACTCTCCCAATCCTCAAATTGATCTTAATTGCATCTCAATTGTGCTCAACTGGAGAGCGCACCCAGATGGCTGTTTTGTTCCTGGGACAGACCCAGCTTCTTGCCTGGGTAGGATGTCTCTGAGCATCTGTGTCCTGGATCAGATTCAAGGTCTTGGTTTTAGTTTATAAAACCCTCCATGGCTTGGGACCGGACTACCTGGTAGAGCAGATTGCCCAGAGATCAACTTCTGCCTGACCAGTTCGGCAGTCGCGCGCGCACTCGCTTCGTGTTGCCACCCCCCGAGAGGCCCCAAAAACCTCAACTCGCAATCGGGCCTTCTCGGTGGCTGCCCCTTCAATGTGGAACAGCCTCCCCAGCGAAGTGCGCTCTGCAGAGTCCCTGCTGGCCTTTCGCAGAGCCTTGAAAACCATCCTGTTCCGTGAGGCCTTTGGAGACCAAGTTTAAATTGCTTTAAATAGTGTTTTTTTTTTAATTTCTCCCGCCATCTGCTTTTTGGTTAGCTCGATTAACATGACTTTTTTTTACTGAGCTACACTTGTTTTGACCAGGGTGCACGTGTTTTAACATGTTTTAACTCATTGCTGCTTATGTATTGTATTGTGTTCCTTATATTTGCTGACTTGATCAGCTTTGTAAGCCGCCCAGAGTTCCTTAGGGAAGATGGGCGGGGTATAAATCCAATAATAAATAAATAAATAAATAAATAAATAAATAAACCACTGGGGCCTCCCACTAACCACCGGGGCAGCTTCCTTTCTGAAAGAGGCAGGGCATTGGCTGTACCCTGCCTTAAAAGTACATTTCAGTGAGTTCCTTTTTCCTGCCTTCCTTTGACCAGTAGATGAAGGGGTGATGTACATAACCCACTAGCAAGCTGAAGAGGTCAGTGAGAAGATTGGACCATTTCTCTCTTCTCAGAAAACTGGATTTGCTGGTTGAGTGGCCAGTGACATCCTTTACCTATGGAGATGAAAGTGGAAGAGAATAAAGAGCTTGAGCCAAAGAAAAATGCCATGCATAGACTAGTCCCCGCCCTATGCTTTCCAAAGTGCCTTTATTTCCACTGAAAACTATCTTCACAAGCAGACCTCCTCTGCATTCAGTGAAGCAATAGGGTTCGGGGAACCAGGATTCTTCTCTAAGGTGAACAATCCTAACGGTGATGTCCTAGCTGATGTGTCTTCCGCGTGAGCAAAACAGAGGCCACAACAAGGCAGAGAGAAATGAAAGTTCCTCAACAAAGGAGAAATCAAATGGAGGACAAAGAGGCAACCGTGAGCCGGATGTGCATAATCCAAGGATAATGTATTTCTCTAAACTACAGTATTTCAGGTTCCCCCCTTTAAATAAGTGAGATGCAGCAAATGGGGTTGTGAAGCACTGAAATTTAAGTCCCCTCCGCATGGTGCCTTCTTCTGCTTTATGAGAGGAGCCTGCATGTTGGCCTCCCATTGGCTAACCCTCCCCGAATTTACAACTGATGAGGAAGGATGTGGATGCTTAAATTGCTGCTTGAGGTCTGCAGCCTGAAAGCCCACACTCAGGTGACATGGAAATGTTAAGCACCGTTCCATGTTTAAGCACATTTCCATGTCTCTCTCCCTCTGATCGGACATGTTTCCCAGCAAGCTGCCTTCTGCTAGCACTTCTCCCAGTGGACTAGAAGTGGAGGGGAGAGAGAGAGAGAGAGAGAGAGAGAGAGAGAGAGAGAGAGAGAGAGAGAGAGAGAGAGAGAGAGAGAGATTTATTACAGCAGTATCTGTCAATGTCACCTAAACTTACCACTCTCATAGGCTCCAATTTGGAATCAAACGTTTTAATGCCTAATTATCCATCAGCTTCAGAAAGAAGTTTTGTCAAAACCTCTCTCTTTTTCTCTGTCTCTGTCTCTGTCTCTGTCTCTCTGTCTCTCTCTGTATCTCTGCTCAGCAAAACAGATGACTTTCCAACTCTCTCCTAATTGCACCATATGCTGCCGAGGTCCAAGGTGGGATGTGGAATTCAGGTTATATCCTTTCCGCCACGATTCCTTCCAAGTGCACTCATGTATGGCGAACAAAGCTTGCAAGATTCATCTTCAGTGGCCCAGATTGTTTGGGAGCCCTCACCTGGTCATGAGTAATTAACTTGGAGAGCATCTGTGGTGTACATCTCCTTGGTTTTGCTTGTTCTGGGCCCCACCCCCCCAGAGGTTTTGCTAAACCAAATACTGCTTGAGTTAGAGTTTTGGCTCAAAAAGCCTCCTCCCACAATTGTTTTAGAGAGGAAACGTTCCCCCGAATCCTCAATGCAATGGGGTGTGTGTGCATGCACAATCCCAGTCTTTATCATTGTAGTTCCTCCTCTGTTCTACTTCTTTTACTGCAGTTTCAGCATCCAGTGCCCGCTTCCATTCTACTGTGGTTGGTCCTACCTAAGAAATCATCAGATGCTGTCACAAGGTGATGCAGCCAATCCGACTGAGTCATACGTTGACATGAATGTGGGTGAATCACAGCCATGGAAGCGAGGAGAAGGATAATTGCTCATTATTAAGTTTGATTTAATTTGCTTGGTTTAATTTAGGGAACGGGTCTCACAGAAAGAGATGTCCTGGAAACCAAAGCAAAAACAGCCCAATGAGCAATGGTTTGAGGTCCTGAAGCCCCAAAGAACCAACGATGAAGAATGACTCATCCACCATTCTACATACCTCACCAAACTTGAAAAACATCAGGATTTCTTAGGAGGGAGCCACAGCAGATAAAGCAGCATCAAGCCACGTCCAACAATGTAAGGTGGATACACTCTTGAACAGAGGTTCCTAACCTTGGGGCTCCAAGTGTTCTTGGACTACAACTCCCAGAATTCCTGGCCAGCACAGCTAGTGGTGAAGGCTTCTGGGAGTTTTAGTCCAGGAACATCTGGAGACCTAAGGTGGAGAACTTCTCTAGAAGAACACTGAATGTCATGGCAAGACGAGGAAGAAAGAGGGCCACAGGTGCCTTTCCCAGGCACCAGATGGTTTCCCATCCCAGAAGCTCCTGGCCAGAGGTTCAGTGCAAGGTCTGATGGAGCTGTCCATGGTTCTGAATGTATATTCGGCGGCTCCTTTACTGGGAGGAAAATGGGGTAGAAACAAACAAAAAGGAAACCAACAAGACATGGTCCATGATCTCAGATAGCTCCCTTAAAGTTCACACTAAAACCTGAAGTAGATTTACCATCCCATTGATATCAGAGCTAAGCAGTTTCCTCTGGGTTGGGAGAAGTTACGTCATGGCTATGTGATGCAAGTCACACTGCATGACAATCCACAGTCACAGGCTAACCCTTGTAGTCTGGTGGGCCATCTGGTAGGTATTGATCTTCTGTGTAGGAATTTGGTCCTTCGACACACGGATCTTTAAGCTGGACTTTAAAGTGTGCTGCTTACCTACCAGCCCACAGTGCCTAAAGCACTCTCTGGACAGTTTACAATTTCATTAGCCAAGCTCCACCCTGCCTTCCTAGCAAACTGGATTCTTAATTTATCAGTTTCAGAAGGACAGAAGGCCGTGTCATCCTGGAGCTGGTGACCTGGGATTGAATTCAGGACACGAGCAGAGTGTTGGCTGCAGTGCTGCAATTTCACCACTGCGCCACAAAACTAAATAATTACTCTACTCTATGCTTACATGCCCCATGATGCATCTTCTTTTGATATTTCCACCTCTTGATGTGTGGATTGTTAGTATTGGATTCACTTTTACTCATATTGATTGTTTTAGTTGACTATAGATTGTCCAGAGTAGTGCATCTGCACGAATGGGGTGGTGTACTAACTAACTAACTAACTAACTAACTAACTAACTAACTACCTGAGTCCCCTGCTAAACAATCCTCACACGTTGGCTTCCTGTTTAAAGACACAGGAGCAGAGCCGAACTTGGCCAATTCCCATGGCACCATGGAAAATACGTGAGTAGATCAAAGCTGGCTGAAAGACTGCCAGGTGGAAGGAGGGTGTGTGTGTGTGTGTGGGGGGGATTTCTTTGCAGCATCTTAAGCAGTTCCTTGTCAGCCTCCTCCTCCTCCTCTTCCTCCTCCTCCTCCTCCTCCTCCTCCCATCACCACATTGCACTTTCTATTATGGACAAGCCCATGAAAAGCACCTGGGAGTGACGTTTGTCATTCATTTTGGTATTTACAAGGCCCCTGCTGTCAATGCCAGCCATCTCAGAGCAGCTAAAGAAATAAAATAACTTACTGATATATTCTGTTTCTCGGCCGATGGGGCATAAAAATAAATCTGCTTGCACTTCCTTCTCTCCTTTTCCATTTCTCTTCTATCTGAGCTCACCTTCCATTGGACTCCTCTCCCCCCCTCTCCCCCCCTCTATTCTTTGTATCCCAATGGACTAAATATATGACTGCTACCCCCTAGTACCCCCCTCTATCTGCCCATTCAGACTCAAGAAGAGCAATAGAGGCTGAATCCTCAACTTTATGGCGACAGCAAAGGCGAGGGAAGAAAATTATAACACTCATTAGATGTGTTAAACAGGCATTGGAGGAAATCTAGGCTGGAAATTGGGACCTGAATGTCACTTAACGCAAGATCGTAGCTTTTTGACACCAGATTAATTCGTCTGAAATAGCCACCATTCACTCTTTGTGTGGGGAGAGGAGAGAAAATTCCTGTCTCTTAACTCATCTGATATTTGTAAGAGAATCGATCTGTAATCTGGGGGATTCTCACCTTAATCATTCTTTTCTTATCCCCCAAGATTGGTGTTCAAAGTCCATTATGGACGCGGGCCTTCAAACCCCTGATTCAAATTAAGGTCTGACCAGCCAGTCCCTGATAAAGTATGAAGGGGAATAACTTTCAGAGACAGAACAGGAAAAATTCACATTTCCCCCCTTCCATGGTGAAATTATAAAAAATTCTCTGTTACTAATAAGCAGGGATGAGGACTTGGGATTCATTGTCAAACCAGACTTAAGTAGTCTTAATGTGGACTCAGCTCATATTTCCTCCTCAATTACTCACACCCAACTTGAGACTTGGAACCCACCCCCTTCCCTTTTTCTGGGGGGAAACACTTGTTTTTAATAAGGATTTGGATGTGGGACTTTGGGCTAGGGGATCTCCCTTATGAGTAAAAGCTAAAACATTTGGGGCTCTTTAGTCTGGAAAAAAGGCACCTGAGGGGGGATATGATTGAGACGTACAAAATAATGCAGGGCATGAGTAAAGTGGATAGAGGGACGGTCTTCTCCCTCTCACAAAATACCAGAACTAGGGGGCATACACTCAAACTGAGGGTGTGGAGAGTGAGAACAGACAAAAGAAAATACTTCTTTACCCAGTGTGTGGTTAGTCTGTGGAACTCCCTGCCACAGGAGGTGGTGATGGCATCTAGCTTGGATGCATTCAAAGGGGAATTGGATAGATTCCTGGAGGAAAAGTCACATCACAGGTGACAAACCATGATGGAGATGTGTCATCTCCAGGCTTAAAACCGGGGTACTTCAAGGGCCAGATGCAGGGGAGTGGTATCAGGGGACAGAGATTGAGTCTTGTGCACTTGCAGATGCATTTGGTGGGGCCACTGTGAGATAGAGGAAGCTGGACTAGATGGGCCTTTGGCCTGATCCAGCAGGGCTCTTCTTATGTTCTTATGTCACCAAGTCTTGGACTCGAAACTTGGACCCAAAGGCTTACCAGCATCCCGGGAAATAAGTCCACTTAAAGTCAATGGAATTTCTAGGAACATGTGGCCAGATTTACAGCCTTTACGCTTCTTCACACAACTGCGTGGTTAGGGGCTGTCCAGAAGGTTTCTGCCAAAACTGCCTTAGAGGTGATTGAACAGTCACAAAGTGCATTGAAATACATAAGGGTGCTGATTGTTCTGATGGCCACCCGAGGGCGCTGCTGCTGAAGTTCACCCCGAAGGGCACCGGATGGTGGAATGGTGGGTGAGAGATACCTTCTAAACCAGGGAAGGAAAGTGATTCCTGGAACCTGACAGATCCAGAGTGAATTGGAAGATCCATCTGGCTTTCTGGCTGTCTTTCCACCCCTGCACGTCTTTGCCCTCATTTGAGAGCAGAGTTCGTTAACAGCATGTTGATTGGGCGTCTATCTTAAGCTTTGCCTTTGCCAAGGACACAGAGATCAAAGGGAGGCTCATCTTTTCCCCCATTT
Organism: Phrynocephalus guinanensis; assembly: GCA_037367245.1. Taxonomy (NCBI): domain Eukaryota; kingdom Metazoa; phylum Chordata; class Lepidosauria; order Squamata; family Agamidae; genus Phrynocephalus; species Phrynocephalus guinanensis. The sequence continues at coordinate 2,447,892 of CM074747.1, forward strand.
GGAATATCTTGTGAGCACTGCTCAGAATCAAAGCCCTGGCTGTGCTCCCTTGAGGAGGGGGCAGAGAGAGAGAGAGAGAGAGAGAGAGAGAGAGAGAGAGAGAGAGAGAGAGAGAGAGAGAGAGAGAGAGAGAGAGAGAGAGAGAGAGAGAGAGATGGAGGTGCAGAAGGGGCTTCCTCGCCTAAGCTTGATACATATTTATAAGAAGAAAAAGCCAACATTAAAACAAAAGGAACGCACGAACCCAAGCGCGAAAGCGAGGGCTCATGCTAATGTACCCAGGCATCACTTCTGCCACTTAAACACATGCGATGGGATTAACGAGGCTCCCCACCAGGAGGCTATTGGAGTGGAGAAATGGCAGGCAGGATCAGAAGCGATCTGAACAAGACCTCCATCTCAGCGTTGCACCCGGGGCCGGCCCAAATCCACTTGCAGTGGTTGTGGCAGGGTTGAGGAGAAGGCAATGGCAGCGAGGTTTCACTTCTTATCATACGCTGCATTCGAGACGGGCACAAACCAGAAAACCAGTGGTTGGTGATGGTTCGTGGGTCGCCACGAACCACGAACCATCAAGCCCATCCTTTGAAAAATGAACTGGTTTGCAGGTAGGTTTTTTTTGGGGGGGGGGATTTCCTACTGAAGGCTGCCCCTTCCCTGCCTCTGCCACCTCCCTACCTTGCCTCTTGCACACATGTTGCATTCCCATCTCCTTGCACACCTGCCAGGGAAGACCATTATTAGAGCAGCTATGGATCTCCCCTACCATGTGAGCTTCTCCAAAATACCGAAGCCGAGGTGGAATACCATAGAGAACCATGCAGGGAGATGAAAAGGACCAGAGGGAAGGAAGTATGGAAATCTCAGTACTTGGGTACATGTTTGATCTTGGGGCTTTGTGTGTCTGCAATTAAACTCTCCCACCGAGATGGAGAAAGAAGGCTTGTCCCATCTAGAAAATGATTCACCCAACTAGTGTTCTCCACCTTGAGATTCTGGCAGGATAGTGCAGTGTGCTGAGAGGTCAGACAGCTGATTCCATCATTCTCTGATTCTAAGTCAGAACAGACCTGCCAGCCAATAGTGATTGCTATTAACCGTTTATCCAGAATAAGGATGGTTGTTCATAGTTTTTACACCATTCCACAGCCACAATGATAGCACTCATGGGGCAGCAACTGCTGCTGATTCTGGAATCCCATGAAGAAGAAAAAACAGTTCTTGGATCAGAGCTATTGGTTTGCAGTATGGCACATCTCAGTTTCCCTTGAGTCCTCCTTTAATTATAAGGAATGTGCATCGAACAGATCAGCCACCTGGCATCTCCTCTCTCTTTCTCTCAATCTCACACAAACTCTCCCTCTCTCTCCTTCCCCTGTGCATCCCTATAATTTTGCTTCCTGTTGTGTGGAGAGAGAGGCTGGTTTGTTTAACCACAATGAAGGATGCAATCAAAATGAACTCTTGGCGATCCCAGGCAGGAAAGAAAGGGTTGCTTAATATCTCGCTGTGTTCAGGGCAGCCGGCCGTTGCCTTTGTCGTCTGTTTTATCTTGAGGGAAATAAAAGGGACTGCCGTGAGGTTCATCAGAGAGGATTATTCTATGGAAGGAAGCTGAAGACAAGGCATGGCCCAGTGGAAACTTATCAGCAGGTTGAGGCCGAGGAAACAGCTTGCAGGACCAGGAAGAAAACCCCGATGGGTGAGAGATGTGTGTGGAGAACCTCCACATGGAAGGATAAAAAGAAAGTTCTTCTTCTTCTTCTTCTTCTTCTTCTTCTTCTTCTTCTTCTTCTTCTTCTTCTTCTTCTTCTTCTTCTTCTTCTTCTTCTTCTTCTTCTTCTTCTTCTTCTTCTTCTTCAGCACTACATGCATTCTTCTTACCCTGCTGGCCAGCCAATAAAGTCTTCAGTTTCACCCTGACTTACCCTGCACAGCTGCAATACTGGGAACTTACCATTTGCTACTTTGTACATATTGTAGGTGGGAAAGGGTGTTTTATTTATTTATTTATTCCCCATACCGTACAGTGTCTAAGCACTACTTTGGGCAGCTGACAGCATTGAAAACATACCTACCCATCCCCACCCACAAGGATGCAAATAAAAAGGCCCGGAGAGCATTAAAAACCCAGAATTAGAGATGGGCACGACTTGAATTTTTTTTTTTCGAGTTGTCGTTAGTCGGGCCGGTCCCGTTTTGGCTTCAAGTCCTTCGTTTTTTCGTTGAGCTGGAGGCACCTCTGTGGGGTGGGTGCCTCCTCTGGCCCGCTATAAAGGGGAAAGTGGGCTCCTGCACCCGTGGGTTGCCATATGGATATTGCATAACAGTTGTGCAGACAGTGACTGTGAAGACTAGTGGATGGCACTGAACCCAGAGCCATAGGTGAGACTAATGTCTCACACAGAAGGGAATTGTACTTGCTGGTGTAGTGCAATGCAGGCAAGTAGATCTGGCTTTAAGGTCTTAGTGCAATGGCTAGGGTTAGGCTAGTGACGGGTAAGGTTACGGTGGGCTAGTGGGTTGCACCTCTGGGTGCCTCTCTGACCCACTAAGAAGACAGTCTGTGACGTATGGGTTCAAGGGTTAGGGTTAGGGCTAGGGCAGGTTTTAGGGGGCTTTTTTCCCAGAATTCCATGGCCATGGCCACGACTGGTGGGATGGCTACATGGTTGTCCACTCCCACATGGCTGGCCACTCGGCCAGCCCATCATTGCGCACTGACAGGTGTAAATAAAATAAAATAAAATTTGGAGGCAGACATTTTGTTGCAAGACCCACTGCACTGTGAAAAATCTGGCAGTTTATAAATTTTTGCGTGTGTTTCTGTTGTGCTTGTGTGTTTTTGGACCACGATTTCAAAAACTATTGTGTTCGCCGCCCCATCCCCCGCCCGCACGCATGGCATGGCGAAATGGCAACTCGAGTCCGGCTGCCCAGGACGGGGGGGGGGGCGGGACCCCCCCTCCAGAAACCACCCCTCCGGTAGGTGCCCTGCGAGCAGGCATTTTTCCGCCTGCTTTTTTGGCCTGGGAATGGGTGGGGGGAGAGTTTAAAAGTTTTTTCCTCTGCCGTCCGTGCCGCTTGCTTGCGCTTTAATTGTGGGCGGCCGGCTGGCTGCGAGCCTGCGGCGAGTCCCACCAGAGCAAAAAAGAGGCCGGGGACCTCCAGAAACAACCCCTCTGGTAGGTGCCCCGGCAGGCAAAGCCGGGAACCGGGTTTTTTTTAACTTTTAAAAACTTTTTTTCTGTGATATCGCGCGATGCAAGGAACGAGCACGACAAATCAGACCAAAATTGTTCGTTCGTCGGTTCGAGCTCGAAGTCTGGCGGAGTAATTCCCGTTACCGTTTCCGTAGAGTAACGGAACCGAGTAACGGAAACGGAAACGGGAATACCGCTAAGTCGTGCCCATCTCTACCCAGACTATCCAAAAAAGAGAAAGAAACCCAGAAAGCCAGTCAAAATGGATATCCGATTCCTGGTCTGATGAAGATGTCAATGGGATAAGATATTTCTGAAGGCCTCCTCAAAGAGTATCATTTTTGCATTTTCCCCAAAGTCTGGGGTATACTGGCAAGTAATATGTTCCATAGTGTTTGGGCCACCATCAAGAAGGTCTTGGTTCCTGATGACAGCTTTCCAGGTCTCTTTAGGGGTGACCACATTTGAGCATGGACCCTGACAGTCTTGGTTGGCCCAGGTGGACAATCTTAAGAAGAGATGCTCCATAAGGAAAAAAACCCAACAACGTCTGCATGCATTAGAATGCTTTTCACTGGAGCAGGGAAGACAGTGGTCTGGTGGACTGCCTGGCTTCTAAATCTGAGGTCCTGGTACTGCTCCCCCGATGATGGTCATCTGCATAGTTCCTAACCGCCCTCCTTCTGGGACTTGACCTTTCAGTTGGATGTGGGCTGGGGAGCCTTCCAAAATGGTAGCCTTCTTGGACTGAACCTTCAAACAGAAGACCGTCCTATATAAGAGGACATGTAACTAGCTTATCTGGGGCACCTCAGTGTATGCCTAGTTGTGTTTCCTTCCCCCACTGAAAATTGGCAGTGAATACTGGCATTTTTCTTCTCAGTCAGTTTCAGCAAAAAACCCACAGGCAACCAGATGTGACCCAGTTCACATTTCCTTGCTCTCTGTTTCCTGGCTGGATTTTTCTGTCCTGCCGTCCCTCTGGTCCTCATGGCTTTTCTCCTTCCTATTTCATTCTCACAATGTCCCTGTGACGTGGGCCTGCCCGAGACCCACTCTGACCAGTCCAAGATCCCCAAGCATGTCTGATGCTCAGCTGGAAATGCCAAGACTGGTCTGTTGAGCTCAACTCTGTAACCACTACACCGTGCTGATTTTGGACATCATTTCCCCCCCCCCCCTTGGGTGTCATCAGACCAAACGAATGGACCGGCTAGGGTGGCACTTCCTCACAACGGCGAGGCTCCTGGGATTTCTGTCCGCCGGCCAACAAACATAACGGAGACTGCAGGCTCCAGATGCCTCCCATTTTATGTCTCTGTCCATCTATTGACCGAGAGAGATCAATTTCACATATACTTACCCAGCTCTAATAGACAGTCAGAACAGGGAATGCAGCCAAACTGGACTCTTTGCGAGAGCATCTTCCAGTCTTTCTCGTCAGCTCCCAATGTGGCAACATTTTGGGAACTGTTGCCAAGAGATAGGATTTTTAATTTTTTTTTTAAAAAAAAAACTTTAATCATCACAATTTCCCCTTCTGGGAATTCTACCTGCCTTAAAGTGACCCAAATGTGTCTCACCTGGGAAAACGGCTTCAGTTGGAATGCTTTGAGGTTATTTATTTATTTATTTATTTATTTATTTATTTATTTATTTATTTATTTATTTATCCATTTTTATAGCAATTGAGGGTGGGAAGGGTGGTGGTCAAGGACTATCCTGCTTTGTTTGATATGCTGGGTGTTCAACCATATCCGGGACTTTGAAACAGTCTTAACACCAGTCTGCCTCCTGATACCATCATCCAGTGTATTCCATCTCACCAAAAAGATTCTCAGTGCCTGATAGACTACATCCTCTATCAAGATTGCATTTTTGATACAGTGCTTTGATAAAGATAGCAAGTTGCTACTTTTGAAAGTGTTTTTAACATGTCTGCCCATCAGGTTGAGCTCCCAGAATGGAGAATTATGGTATTTGTAGTCCTGAAATGATGGCTAATGGTTTTGAAAGCAGAAGAGGGCTTTATCTCCCAATGGCAGATAAAATGGAAGAACCACCTTCTAGGAGAAGGAAAACCCTGATTTTAAACCTTCACTTCCTTGTGGCCACATCTTTCTGGAAAGGGCTTCAGGAATTAACCTAGAGACAAAATCCAGAGCAAGAGTTCTGGAGACAGTTAATGGTTGTGTACAATAATGTTCTAGTGACTCTTGCGATGCAGCTGGAACGAATTGTATCAGCTCAGAGGTTCCATTACACTATTCCAGGAAAGTGGAGAGGGTTTTTTTCTGCTCCTTGGGTAACAGATTTAACCTCCATATTATTCTACCCAGGCCTTGTGCTCCGAGGAGGCCACTTTAAGCTTTGCATGCAGTGTGGAAACAACACAGTGTCTATACAGAGCATGATACCATAGTCTCTCAAGCCTGAAGGATGCTTATACTATAGTCCTGAAACATCTAAAATCTCCACCCCTAGCGCTGTTTTGGGGATAGTTCGTTCATGCTTTGCTTTGCTTGATTTTCTGCAACATTTAATTGATGATGGACACCTAAATGGTAAAAAAAAAATGCTTAAGGACTGAATGACCCTTGATGCAGAGTGTAGACCAAAGAAAGAAACTCAGCCCTGGTGAGCTCCATCTACAGCAGTGGTGCCCAAACTTCGGCCCTCTGGATGTTTTGGACCACAACTCCCACAGTCCTTTGCCATGGGCAATACAGGCTTGGAATTCTGGAAGTTGTGGTTCAAAACATCTGGAGGGGTGAAGTTTGGACAACCCTGATCTACAGGCTCTGCTCCTTCCCCCCAGCAGTGCATAGTAGGAACACTGACTATTACTTCTGCTCATGGCGACTGGAGGGAAGAGTTTGGATTTCCCTGCTTAATGTTGGAGAAATATAGCCATCCTTCAGTATGGTGGAGGGAAACCCTACAGTTGTCTCTCACTGGAGTGACGATAAGGACTTTAAAGCCTTCAAACTTTAAATATCTGGCTATTTAAATACCTTTAAAATTTAAAGGGAATTTAAACAGCTGGGTGTTTTAAATTTTAAATGGGTTGCATGCCTGAATGCCAACATCTAGACATGTATTCCCAATGGATCTGGGGACATATCAGTTTCCACTACATTTATTTTTGGGCGTGTAGATTTTGGGGCATTCTGCTATTCCTGGGAAAGGCTGAAGATATTCTGCAAATATCTGAGAGTTCATACTGTTCCTCTTGCCACCACCCCACCCAAACCTGAGCGAGGGGTGGAACTGGGGGCCTTTATAGTCCCTTCTTTATAGTCCCTTCATGATTCTACAGTTCTCTGCAGAACAAGGACGTTCTCCATTTTTGGACTGCACTTCTGAAAAGAGCTCAGCCGGCATAGCTAGTGGGGGGTTCTGGGAACTGTAGTCCAACTTTCCTAACTTCTGCCTTGTTGCTGTACAGTTGAGCAGCAGGGCCCAGCCCGTCACCTCCATCCCTCAAGGCCACCGGGCAACGGCCATGCCTCCCCTGTCCATCTGCTAAGCCAAAGAATGACCCGGACCCTGATACGCATTGCCGGAAAGCCGTGCTGTGGCAGTGCTTGGGAAAATAAATTAATTAGACCAATCAAATAAAAGCGGCACAAAAGCCCCTGGGGGGGATCTCTGCTAATGTATGCGCCAGTTGTGTTTGGGTATTAATACTCTGACAGAAGGGTTTTAATTATGAGCCTTTAATGCTGGCTTTCATTCTCTCCTTGGTCTCGGAGGCGAGCGATGGAGACACACTCGGTTCCCCCGGGAAAACATGCTGTCACATTCAGTCATTCTCTGGAGGAAGCTGCTCCCTCCTCATTGCCTTTCCTGGTCTCCTGGCTTCCCACAAATCTAAAGACGCTGCTCCTTGCCTGCTGAGGAGTCTGTCAAAAGTGGCGGGGTTAGGCCTTAGGAGTGCGACATGTCTGCCAGCAGGCCTCGTCTGCAAAGGGTGAAGGAAAACCGGATCATATGGATGCCAAACAAACCAGGATGAGTACACCCACACTACCAAAGAAACAAAGAAACAATGAAACAATGAAAAATCAGACGCCCCGTGCTCTGTGACCCACTATAGAGTGGTACCTTGTATAAAGGAATTAATTCATTCCCAATGAAATTCTGTTAAGCAAATTTTCCTTTATACAAATTTCCCATAGACATGCATTAAAAACAGTAATCCCTAATCGCAACCATTTTTATGTTGTATGGATTCACCCCATAGACGATTTTATTAAGCAAATTTCCCCTCTCTCTGGAATTTTTTATGTTGCATTGATTTTATGTTATATTTATTTATTTATTTATTTATTTATTTTCACAGTTATATACCGCACCTATTCACCACGAGTGGGACTCAGGGCGCTTTACAACCGATAAAATAAAACAGTTAAAAAGCTAAAACGTCACCAGTACAAGCACAGAGAAGTACAGTCAAGAGGGCCAAAAAAACTCTGAGGAAGCGGGCCAGGGAAGGAAAAAAAAAACTAATCAGTGCCAAAGGCATCCCAAAACAATAGCGTCTTTAGATTTTTCCTGAACGACGCCAGGGATGGAGCCTGCCGCAGCTCGCTCGGAAGCTTGTTCCAGAGAGAAGGCGCCGCCACTGAGAAGGCCCGTCCACGTGTGCTGGTTTTACGGGCCTCCCTCGGGGTGACGGTTCGGAGCGAGAGGGCCAAAGAGGAACGGGTGGGTTGGACCGGATCTAATTGTCGGGGGAGACGCTCTGCCAGATAAGCAGGGGCCAAGCCATGGAGGGTTTTGAAAACCAAAACCAACACCTTGAACCTTATCCAGGGGGCAACGGGTAACCAGTGTAGGCGGGCCAGGATGGGGGTGGCGTGGTCATAACGACGCGCGCCAATCACCAGCCTGGCCGCCGCGTTCTGGACCCGCTGCAATCGCCGGACAAGGTTCAAGGGGAGCCCCATGTAGAGAGCGTTGCAGTAATCTAGCCTCGACATGACCAGCGCCTGTACCACTGTCCTCAAGGAGCTCTCATCGAGGTACGGGCGAATCTGGGCGATGAGCCTAAGATGGTAAAAGGCTGACCTGGTCACAGCTGACACCTGAGTTTCCAGGGTCAGATCCGAGTCCAGGACGACACCCAGATTCCTCACTCTTTGCGCCAGCTGGAGGGCGGACCCACCCAGACTGAGAAGAGGGCCACAGTACCCCTCCGGGCCACCCCCAAAGAACAAAACCTCGGTCTTTCCAGGGTTGAGCCTGAGCCTGTGCGTCCTGGTCCAGTCCAAAACCACAGCCAGGCAACGATCAAGGGTCCGGACGGCCTCCACTGCACTGATGGAAAAGGAGAGATAGAGCTGTGTGTCATCAGCGTACTGATGACAGCAGCCTCCAAAACTCCAGATGAACTCAGCCAGCGGCTTCATGTAGATGTTAAAGAGCATTGGGGAGAGGGACGACCCCTGAGGCACCCCACAAGAGAGTGTCCAGGGAGCCGACAACTCACCCCCCAAGCTCACACGCTGGGTGCGACCCTCAAGGAAGGAACGGAACCAGGACAAAGCCAGACCCCCAATCCCCACCTCCGAGAGCCGCTCCAGCAGGATACCGTGGTCGACGGTATCAAAAGCTGCTGTCAGGTCGAGAAGGACCAGCAGGGTAGAGCAACCCCTGTCGGCCCTCCTCAACAGATCATCGTGCAGAGCGACCAGTGCCGTCTCAGTCCCATGACGCGGCCTAAACCCAGATTGGAAAGGATCGAGGACATGGTTCTCCTCCAGGAACGTCTGGAGACGCAGGGCGGCGACTCGCTCAATCACCTTGCCCAAAAAGGGAACATTGGCTATGGGACGATAGTTGGACATGTCGTCCACAGCCAAGCCAGGTCTTTTAATAATGGGCTTCACCACTGTCTCCTTCAGAAGACTGGGAAAGATCCCGTCCCTTATACAAACCGTTTGTTATACGAGGGTCCACCGTAGTTTCTAATTGCATGTTGTCAAGCCATTTCTGGCTTATGGCGACCCTTTCCAGGTTTTGCCATCAGAGAATCTTCAGAAGTACTTTATCATTTATTTATTTCTGGAGGTACCCTGGGACAGAGGCCGCTTGGTCAATGTTATACAGGCCGGCTTGTCTCCCGTGAGAAATCCCAACCTCTGGTCCCACAGCTGAGATGACCATACAGCAGGAGAGACATTAGGTACTGATTGAATGCAGAAAAGTGTTTGCTGTGTTGGACAACTCTGTGTGTGTGTGTGTGTGTGTGTGTGTGTGTGTGTGTGTGTGTGTAGAGAATGGACTGGTGTTGGTAATCTCATATCGCTCTGGGGGAGGGGGGAACGTGGAAAAATGATAAATAATAACCAGCAACTCCTTCCTCATCAATTTAATGTCCTCCTGTTATTACTGCAAATTGAGCTCAAGCAAACTTCAGCCAAAGGGGATGGAGGCCAGCGAGAGCCAAGACGCTCCCTGCAGATGGTGACAGCTGGGTTAATGCAAACATCAAGAGACAAGGACGGACCACTTCAGCGCCCTTCTCGGCCTCTCCAGTGCACCGAAATACTGGAGGATAGGAAGCACGCTGTCTCCTATCACCCTCCAATCTCTGCTCATTTGCAGTCCGTGGCTTCAGCTTTGACAAAAGCCCTGCATGACGGTGGGAAACTGATGCCTGATTTTGGGGGGGAGGAAACGGGACAGGGGGAAATCAGAAAAGACAGGCCAGAGTCATTTCATCAGCAACTGATAGGGTGGACTGGGAGAGAAAGAATGCCATAGCAGTCCAGCCCAGGCCAAACTGTAAAAAGAAAGGGCGCAGTATTTGCAATGCAGTGCATGTAGGGTTGCAGTGGGATCTGGTGCAATGCCACGCCTGGCGGGACAGGCGAGGAGACTGTGTGCTGGCATGGAGGCAACTGCAAAGGGACCCCAAGGCAGGCAACCTAGCGCTGAGCAGGGTGGAAGGTGGAATTTATTTATTTATTTATTTATTTATTTATTTATTTATTTATTTAACACATTTCTATACCGCACCGATTTCCCCATGGGAATAAAGGTAGCTTGCAGTCCGACGCAAAATCAGGGCAAAAATCATGGCAAAATGGCTGAGGGAGGGTTGAGTGGTTGCCCAGTTTAGTTTAGGTGCCAAACCGGATCCAGAGAAACAGATCCCTCTGCCCTGACCTGGACCCAGATTTGCTGCAATATGGCAGGACATACTGATGAGACCCAGGGGTGCGGAAAAATGCGGAAGTATTGAACACTGCACATTGCATGGTCTCTGTCTCCCTCTCGTGTTCAGTTCTAGTAAACACACCCAAGAGTTTCATGTAAATAGGCATCTCTGGAGTTTTTAATTTAATTTTCAGCCAACAAATAAGTGAATCGGTGGATTCACTCAAATCATCTGCAGGTGGGGGCATTATTGCTTTCAAAAATATCTGGATTCTTAAATGGGGGAGAACTGCAGAGGTGGTTTTGCACAGCATTTTAAAAGCTTAATTTTTTTATTAGACTCAAACTGATTTTTTGGGTGTGTGTGTGCATCCAGGATCATCCCAATCCACACCTGAGGATCAGTCAGAGGTGTTGCCAAATTAACACAAATATTTCCAAGTGAACCTGGAATTTGGGGCCTGACTGATGCCAGGCCTTAGCCCTGAGATGTCTCTCTCTGTGTAGACAAGATAGTGTGTGTGTGTGTGTGTGTGTGTGTGTGTGTGTGTGCGCACGTGCGTGCGTGCACGCGTGCGTGCGTGCACGTGCATGCTAATCTATGGCATAGGCACAGACACATATGCAATATGTATACATATGGTCTACTCTGTATGCTATGTGAATGGAGCAGATCAAAAGGCTTTGACTTTTAATTCCTCTGCCTGGACTAGTGCTTCCAAATAGAATACATCTCCTGGAAACTTCTTCTCTGCCTCTGTACTCCCTTTGATTGGAAGTGTTCTGGATAGAAAACAAACAGAAATTACAGCAGCTGTTCTCTATGCATGTGTGAGTGTGTAAATGTGAAGGGTCCACAGCAACTCCTCATGGCATGAAGCCCACCTCTGAGGTTTAAGCACTAACAACCTCTTGGAGTTGTGATTCCCCCTGACAAGCGCCGACAACTCAGCGAACCTGAAAGCCCTTCATATGTATGAAAAGGTGATTTAAATACAGAACAACAACTCTCAGCACTGGAGAAAATATTTCATTCTGTAATGATGACAACGGGTTGTGAGGGGAGAATGACACATCTGAAGAGTTGGTGGGTTTATAAGCAGGATAATTGCTCCCCGTGTTTCTGCAACTGACTAAAGCAGATGCCTATTAAATGCCATTGGGTTTGGTAGGAAGGAACGGGGGGAGGGGGGGCTGGACATACCTCCGTAACCTTGACCTTTTTTAAAATAAAGCAGCTAGCTGGATCTACTCTAGGGTGCATGAAAAGGGCCTCTGTTTTTTTCAAGAGGTTCTGGACAATCCAAACCACATGATTTCCTCTTCTTTCCTTTAAAACATTCACCAGTTTAATCACAACCACCAAAAGAAGTAATGGGTGCTGAAAAGGAGAGAAGAGAGAGAAAGAGAAAGAAAGAAAGGAGGGAAACACCAGCTCAAGTTCTCTCTTGTGCCTTTTGGCCAAGAATAAGGATGTGAAGCAGGAAGTGGGACCTCTCAGTTTATGCCCATCCCCTCCCTCCGGAATCTTCAAGTACCGCAACCACATTTGATCTTGTCTGATTTTGGACCACAAGCACAGCTGTGTCCAGCTGGGTCAGAACTTTGGTGGGAGGTCACCAGCAAATTCCAGCAGCTCCCGGTCGGGATAGAAAAGGAACCTCGGACCAAGTTTTAGCTGCTTGTCAAAGCTGACAACACCGAGCGAGAAAAACCAAGGCTCTGACTCAAGATCAAGCATCTCCCAAGGCCTCCTGATAAGAGACTTGCCTGATCAGAGGTACTAAAATCCCAGAATTCCCTGCACCAGCATGGTGCCTTGGTCACTTCTTACCTTCTTCAGATCCTTCTTCTCTTCAAAGTGGCCTCCGATTTGCACCTTGGCTTTGTCTCTTTCTCCCTCCTTCAGTGACCTCAGGACCTTTCTTCCTGATCTCTGTCCCCTTCCCCCCCTCTCCTCAACATCCCCTCAGAACCACATTGTCTCTCAGCATCAAACCTTACTTCACAGGAGGACCAGGGTAAGTTATTCTCTCTTTTTTTTTTGACTACTTAAAAGAGGTCCAGCTGGAGGGGTCAAAGATGGATAGGCGGCTTGACGTTCTGTTGCTGAAATGTGGGTCGTGCCAGGCTGGCCTCTGTGGGGAGGGAATGGAGAGTGAGGCCTGAGTTAGGGGACATGGTAGCCATTGTGGTGCCACCCTGGACCTGTTTCATCTGTGCGTCCTTCTGCTCAGGGAAGAGCACCGGGAGGTGTGAGATGTGCCCAGAGCAGACACCCTTCCAGTGTCACATTTTTCTACTCTCTAAATTATGGTCCTTGTGTCAAGGCTGTATAATAAATTCCTTGAAATGGACGAGAAATATAGAAGTAAATCTTGCGGTCGTGCATTGTCGTCCAAGCGGGACGGACTTATACTGACCCTAATAAGGCTTTCAAGGTAAGCAAGGTATTTGAGGAGTGGTTTTGCCATCCCCTGTTGGTGGGGTTCCCTGGCAGATCAGGGAATCAGACCCATGCCTCCTGGATCCTGTCCCATCACTTTGTCCACTATTCCACACTGGTTACCTCTTCCATGCCATACAGATTGATCTTCATGGAGCAGTCATGGTCTTCTTTCTTTCTTTATTAAACAGGAACTCTTTAATTAGAGGCAACCTGTCCCTATTAATAAAACCATACGTTACGACTATTCAGGAGACAAGAAGCAAGTATTTCTAAATGTGGCAAATGAGCTTCTGAAAAGGGAAAACAACAACCTTGAGAATAAGTCTTTCAAATATACAGCACACACTGCAACTCGTGTTCAATGGGTCACAATATATGCTCAGTGAAATCACAGAGAAGCAGTGGTTGAACTGGGCTCCCTGACTTTTATCTGCTATACTAGCATTTGAACCCCAGCTGCTGATTAACTTCTAAAACCTCTAGCTTGGAATGAGTCAGCTTTTCCCCTGTCCCATTTATTTATTTATTTATTTATTTATTTATTTATTTATTTATTTATTTATTTATTTATATACCACCAGTCTTCCAAAACCACCTCCCTGCCTGATATTTCCAGAGGGGTCTAGGCCTCTGAGGTCAACCCAAGGTCTTTCATCCTGCTGGGTCATCTTGGGGAAGACGGCCCACCGCTCCAAGGCCACCGTGGTCCCCCTAATTGAAAAAAAGAGGACTCATTCACACTAAGTTTTATGGGGCGATCTTGTTTATATGATGTTTCTTTGTGGAACAACACTCCCAGGGGACTCCTCGGACTGAAGCAACATGCCAGAAAGGCATATTTGCTTCTCACAGGTCTTAGCATGCCCAGGATAGCTCAAGGGTTTAGATCTCTGGCTGCAGAGCGAGAGGTTGGGAGTTCGATTCCCCAGGGGTAGGACTCATAGGATCCCTCCCAGTCCTGTGGTTCAAAGGTTGTTGTTGGAACACCACAGGGGAAAAAATGGCACGTTTCCTCTCTCTCCTCCCTCTGAGCATTAGGACGGTTTCCCTCCTGCTTGCGACAGGGGAGCACGCCGCGAGTCAAATTGCCACACTTTCGACTCCCATTCCCTTGAAGACAAGTTAAATGAATTAATCGAGTTGCACAAATGAAGTCAAATTACTCAACAGATAGCAAATTTCATAAACTCAAGCTGAGGGCTGAGGGAAGGAATTAAGGAAAATTGGATTATGAATGAGAAGCAGGGATAATTTAAAAACAACCAAAAATATATCCAAGAAAAGAAGCTGACTTGTTTCAAAGGCTCCAGGTAGGTCTCAGAGAAAGCTTGAGATGTTTAAGTTCTTTTTGGAATAATTTTTCAAGGAGGTTAACCCTATTAGTCTCTTAACTGTTTTTAGGGGAAAGGGTTAAGAGAGTTGCAGTAGGCAAGTGTCTGGGCTAGCTGAATAATTCTGTTTCTTAGAAGAAATGAACCTTTCCTCTCGCTGTCTTGGCTTGCCAACCTAAGGGTTTATCACCTAGGGAAGCCCCACATGACGAAGGAGGTCAGAGCTTCTGATTCTGGATCTGATGGCACATAGCAGGAGCTGGTGAACTAGATCCTTAAAAGAATTCATACATATATGAGGTGACATTTGGGGCTCTTTTGTCAGGAAAAAGGGCGCCTGAGGGGGGATATGATTGAGACGTACAAAATAATGCAGGGCATGAGTAAAGTGGATAGAGGGACACTCTTCTCCCTCTCACAAATACCAGAACTAGGGAACAGGCTCTCAAACGTAGAGTTGGGAGGGTGAGAACAGCCAAAAGAAAATATTTTTTTTTACCCAGTGTGTTGTTAGTCTGTGGAACTCTCTGCCACAGGATGTGGTGATGGCATCTGGCCTGGATACCTTCAAAAGGGGACTGGACAGATTCCTGGAGGAAAAGTCCATCACAGGTGACAAACCATGATGGAGATGTGTCATCTCCAGGCTTAAAATCAGGGTACTTCAAGGGCTAGATGCAGGGGTATCAAGACACAGAGATCTAGTCTCGTGTGCTCCTGGACACATCTGGTGGGGCCACTGTGAGATACAGGAAGCTGGACTAGATGGGCCTTTGGTTTGATCCAGCAGGGCTCTTTTTATGTTCTCATGTTCTTATGACATGCGGCAGATACTTGCATGGGGGTCATGGCACATACAACCTTCCAAATATCCTCCAATTTTCCTTGACCTACTTTAACCTCCGAGTGCTGTCTCTTCCTTTTCTCTTTCCACCTGCCGCATGGATGTCTGTCTCTGTTTTAATTATGGAACTCTCCATTTTTTCCCTAGATAACAAGGAAAATAAAAGACTGAATACTGAACAGCGATTTTTCTGTTGACTTGAATGGAAGCCATTCATTTTACCCTGGTCCCCCCCCCAAGGACAAACAAACATGTACACACTTCACCCTTGGGAGACCCTTGCCATTTGCCATTCAGAAAAGATAAAATGCCATCTGAGTGATCCATAAAAGGAGGAAAGAAGGAGATGCCAAACTAACCCATGCCCGGGAAGGGGACAGAGTGTGCCAACCATGTGCACAGCTGCTTCTATGTTTTGGGTGCCCTCTTGGGAAGGAGAAGCTGCGCCTCAGCTCATCTTCCTAGACATGGAGCCAGGATTGTCCTGCTGGAATGGCAGGCAGAGCTGTCGCCGTCAAAATATCCTTCCCATGTTCAGATGGGTTGGCGGCCTGCATGCCAAAACTGTGGAAGCTCATTCAGCACCAAGGACAGCAGAAAGCGGATGAGCTGAGAAGAACAGAAGGAAGACAATGGATTTCTCCTCTTACAAGGCTCTGTCGGAAGCATTGGGTCTGACAAATAGAATGGCCCTCCACAAGTATCCAGCAGCTAGGTGGGAGTTGGGAAAAGGAGTTTTAGAAAGCTAAGAATGATTCATCACAGATATATCTTTTGTGGAAGCATTAACTTTGGAGAGAGGGCCTTCAGCTGAGCTGGAAAGAACGAGTCGGTTGCAAATTCATGAGTATAATTTCTGGTTAATTGCTACTTTGAAGAGCGTGAATTCCTGGCATCATTGCCTGCAACATTTTCTACATTTGTTTTGGGCCATATACAGCATTCTTCTACATCTGTGTCTAGATGGAATTTTTCGTAGTCCTTCTGCCTCATTCATTATGCTTCATAGGCAGTTGCGATGATCCAGCTACAAAGAAGGCTATTGATCAGAAATGGACTAAGCAATTGAAAACACCTTACCCCATATTGGATTCTGAATGCTCCCATCCCTTAACTCAGTAACTTAGAACCCATCAAAGGAGCAAAGAAAGAATTGTTGTTGTTCAGTCGTTCAGTCATGTCCGACTCTTCATGACCCCATGGACCAAAGCTCGCCAGGCCTTCCTATCCTCCACTGACTCCCAAAGTATTGTCAAATCCATATTGGTTGCATCGATGACACCGTCCAACCATCTCATTCTCTGCCATCCTCTTTTCCTTTTGCCTTCCATCTTTCCCAACATCGGGGACTTGTCCAAGGACTCCTCTCTCCTCATGAGGTGACCAAAGTACTGGAGCCTCAGCTTCAAAATCTGTCCTTCCAGTGAATATTTGGGGTTGATTTCTTTCAGGATGGATTGGTTTGATATCCTTGCAGTCCAGGGGACTCTCAAGACTCTCCTCCAGCACCACAGCTCAAAAGCATCAATTCTGCAGCGATCAGCCTTCTTTATAGTCCAGCTCTCACTTCCATACATCACTACTGGAAAAACCATAGCTTTGACTATCCTGACCTTAGTTGGCAAAGTGATGTCTCTGCTCTTTAGGATGCTATCTAGGTTTGCCATTGCTTTCCTCCCAAGAAGCAGGTGTCTTTTTATTTCGTTGCTGCAGTCGCCATCTGCAGTGATCAAGGAGCCCAAGAAAATAAACTCTGACATTGCCTCCATTTCTTCCCCTTCTATTTGCCAGGAGGCCATGATCTTAGTTTTTTTGATGTTGAGCTTCAGCCCATTTTTTTCACTCTCCTCTTTTACCCTCATTAAGAGGTTCTTTAATTCCTCCTCACTTTCTGCTATCACAGTAGTATCATCTGTGTATCTGAGGTTGTTGATATTTCTTCCGGCAATCTTAATTCTGGCTTGTGATTCATCCAGACCTGCCTTTTGCATGATGTACTATGCATATAAGTTAAATAGGCAAGGTGACAGTATACAGCCTTGTCGTACTCCTTTCCCAATTCTAAACCAGTCAGTTGTTCCATATCCATTTCTGACGGTTGCTGCTTGTCCCACATATAGATTTCTTAGGAGACAGATAAGGTGGTCAGGCACTCCCATTCCTTTAAGGACTTGCCATAGTTTGTTGTGGTCCACACAGCCAAAGGCTTTGGCATAGTCGATGAAGCAGAAGTAGATGTTTTTCTGGAACTCTCTGGCTTTCTCCATAATCCAGCGCATGTTAGCGATTTGGTCTCTAGTTCCTCTGCCCCTTCGAAATCCAGCTTGTAGTTCTGGAAGTTCTCTTTCCACATACTGCTGAAGCCTGCCTTGTAGAATTTTGAGCATAACCTTGCTAGCGTGTGAAATGAGTGCAATTGTGCAATAGTTGGAGCATTCTTGGCATTTCCTTTCTTTGGGATTGGGATGTAGACCGATCTTTTCCAGTCCTCTGGCCACTGCTGGGTATTCCAAATTTGCTGGCATATCGTGTGCAGCACCTTTACAGCATCCTCTTTTAAGATTTTACAGAGTTCAATTGGAATGCCGTCACCTCCACTGGCCTTGTTGTTTGCAATGCTTTCTAAGGCCCACTTGACTTCACTTTCCAGGATGTCTGGCTCCAGGTCAGCAACTACGCTATCTTGGTTATCAGGGACATCCAGATCTTTCTGATATAATTCTTCTGTATATTCTTGCCATCTCTTCTTGATATCTCCTGCTTCTGTTAAGTCCCTACCATTTTTGTCCTTTATCGTATCCATCTTTGCACAAAATGCCCCTTTAATATCTCCAATTTTCTTGAATAGATCTCTGGTTTTTCCTTTTCTGCTGTTTTCCTCTTTCTTTGCACTGTTCGTTCAAGAAGGCCGCCCTGTCTCTCCTTGCTGGCATTCTTTGGAAGTCTGCATTCAATTTTCTGTATCTTTCTCTTTCTCCCTTGCATTTTGCGTCCCTTCTCTCCTCCGCTATTTGTAGGGCCTCGTTGGACAACCACTTTGCTTTCTTGCATTTTCTTTTCTTTGGAATAGTTTTCATTGCAGCCTCCTGTACAATGTTACAAGCCTCCATCCATAGTGCTTCAGGTGTTCTGTCCACCAAATCTAGATCCTGAAATCTATTCTTCACTTCCACTGTGTATTCATATGGGATTTGATTTAGATTATACCTGACTGGCCCAGTGGTCTTCCCTACTTTCTTCAGTTTAAGTTTGAATTTTGAGATAAGAAGCTGATTATCTGAGCCACAGTCAGCACCAGGTCTTGTTTTTGCTGACTGTATAGAGCTCCTCCATCTTTGGCTGCAGAGAACATAATCAATCTGATTCCGGTATTGTCCATCTGGTGATGTCCATGTGTAGAGCTGCCTTTTGTGTTGTTGGAAAAGAGTGTTTGCAATGACCAGCTTGTTCTCTTGACAGAACTCAATTAGCCTTTGCCCTGCTTCATTTGGAAATCCAAGGCCAAACTTGCCAGTTATTCCTTTTAATCACTTGACTCCCTACTTTAGCATTCCAATCCCCTATGATGAGAAAGTGTTTCTTTGGTGTCAGTTCTAGAAGTTCTTGTAAGTCTTCATAAAATTGGTCAATCTCAGACTCTTCAGCACTGGTAGTTGGAGCATAAACTTGGATTACTCTGATGTTGAAAGGACTGCCTTGGAATCGTACCGAAATCATTCTATCATTTTTTTAGGTTGTATCCCAGCACAGCTTTCCCCACTCTTTTGTTGACTATGAGGGCTACTCCATTTCTTCTATGGGATTCTTGCCCACAGTAGTA
Source organism: Phrynocephalus guinanensis (assembly GCA_037367245.1). Taxonomy (NCBI): domain Eukaryota; kingdom Metazoa; phylum Chordata; class Lepidosauria; order Squamata; family Agamidae; genus Phrynocephalus; species Phrynocephalus guinanensis. Next base: position 2,466,706 of record CM074747.1, read on the forward strand.
GATGTGATAGTCATCTGAACTGAATTCACCCATTCCTGTCCATTTAAGTTCGCTGATGCCCAAGATGTCAATGTTTATTCTTTCCATCTCACGTTTGACCACATCCAGCTTACCCTGGTTCATAGATCTCACATTCCAGTATATTTCTTTGCAATATTGGATTTTCCTTTCTCTTCCAGGCACGTCTGCATCTGAGCATCCTTTCGGCTTTGGCCCAGCCACTTCATTAGCTCTGGAGCTACTTGTACTTGCCCTCCGCTCTTCCTCAGTAGCATCTTGGACACCTTCCGACCTGAGGGGCTCATCTTCCAGCATCATATCTTTTAGCCTTTTGTTTCTGACCATGGGATGTTCTTGGCAGGGATACTGGGGTGGCTTGCCAGTTCCTACCCCAGGATGTCTTATTACAGGCCTTATTGTCACCAGTGTAATTAGCCTTACAATGATGAAAACACAGTTCAGCCTGTTTTATTTTGCAGCCTCACTGATCAACTGGGACACAAAAGTAGAAATGTGCCCCATTTATAAGATATTCCAGACTGAGGCAAAAAGAAAGAATTAATTTGCTTCTTTCCTCTCAAATGAAGTTAAAAAATAAATTTGTGAGATGAAAACCACAGGCTGAAATCCAGTATTAAGATGCAGGGATGGGCACGAAATGGAAAATTAGAGTTTCATTTTATTTTGTTTCTACTAGCAGTTTCATTTCATTTTTAAATGAAATTTTGTAAAAACAATTGTAACGAAATGAAACAATAATGAAACAATTCGTTACTCTATAAAATGGCTCCCCTGGGTCCTAGAGGCACCAGAGTTGGGGGGGGAGTTTTTTTTTTAAAGCAAGGGAGCCATTTTACAGAGTAATGAAACATTTCATTTTCAAAGGGAAAAAGAAGTGTTTTGTTTCATTTTGTAACAAAATGCTGTTTCCCATTTTGTTTCATTTTTTAACATTTCAAAAGCTTATGAAACAACAAAACAGCATGTCAGTTTTTGAAAGGTGCCCATCTCTATTAAGATGCAACAATGGCTGGCCCATTAAACCAAAGGAGATTTGGTTAGACACTTCCTCTAATTATTAGAGGTTCTAGGTTCTAATGATTCAACAGGCCAGTTGTACTTGTGACCTAAAACTGCATTTCAGCCACTGGGTGTAGAGAGAGACATTTAAATCTGTCAGTTTCACTTGACTGCGGTTTTTCAGCCTCATACCTGTATCCTTGGTATGTCACTGCTAAATTCTGGGTTATGAGAATAGTGAAATTCATGCATTTATCTGTTTGTTCCTGGCATATGGAAACATGATGGGCTAAATCCATTTTTTAGTTCCAACCCTAATAGACCCACTCAATAAATGGAACGTGTCATGGCAAGCTTTATGTACCCTTTGATTCAGCAAATCTGCCGTAGTGACGAGTTTGCCTCTCACATTTTATAGGTTTCTCCCAGCAGCCAGACTGAGTGCCTAATGTCATAAATAAATAAATAAATAAATAAACACCAACTTTTCCGGCATTACTTGCTTTGTGATTTGTGTCTCTACACAGAAGCTCTCATGATTTCTTGATAAAAAGATTCACTCCCAAGTCAGTGAACCTTGTCATGTCTCAATACACCTGATCAGCCAGGACTGCTAGAATTAGATTCAGATTCTGGCTTACTTTAGAAAGATTGTGGGTCAACCGTTTCAAAAACAAGAATAACATGTCTCCTACTGCCACCCCACTGTGTTTTCTTGGGACTTTCCCTTAGAGGTAGTCTCTAGTGTTCCTAATTTAATTTCCATTTGAAGAGATTTATAGCCATTTGAGTCTGATCTCTGTGTTAATACATTCAGGATGTGAACATGATGGAATTTGGTATTTCATCGTTCAAATTGTTTTGACTCTTAAAACCCCTCTCTCAATTACGGCATGTTCATGTGCACAAAAATGACTACAGACAGACACACACTGATGTGAATACTTAACCCATGTTCTTATTTCACACATTACTGAGGGTTTTTTTCTCTCCTCCAGTTTGTGTGTGTGTGTGTGTGTGTGTGTGTGTGTGTGTGTGTGTGTGTGTGTGTGTCTAAATTACTGCTTTGCAATTATTTCTGAAGTGCCTTGTTTACCAATATCAGTCTGGGATGTTGTTTGTCTTTTATTTTTAAAGTAAATGTTTGAAAACACAGCTCAGTCATTCACATTCAAAGCTACCTGGGGATTCCCTGTTACCTGCAACAAAGAAATAGGAAGTGTTGTTCAGGCCAGCCTGAAAACAATGTCGTATGAAAACCCATTTCTTCCCCTCATTCTGTGTGACAGAAGTGTTTGTGGTTCCTAAATGAATGGCCACTTTGCCCCATGCGATTGTCTTTCAATCATTAATGGGGCTGCACCAGGTTGTAATTCAATTAACAACACAACTTCCTACAAGGACGGTGAGATATTTGGGAAGGCATTTGTGTTGATGCCAAACACATATTTGAAGAGGTACGCTAGGTTTAGCTTGGAGACGACAAACCCACGCAGTGAAAGGACAGCCATCATTTATGAAGTGTTGTTGACTTATGGGAAATGGGCCAAACTCTGCTCGTGGCTGCGTTATATATTAGGTTTCCACTTCGGAAGTGCAGAGCTGGGTGCTTCACAGAATCCAGCCTCTTTTAGCAAGGCACAAGGGGTGGGGTGGGGGACCAAGGTCACTGAGCTATCCTGCAGTCATAATGAAAAGAAGCAAACCATTCTACTAGAATGAGGAGGAACCACTTGCCAGTAGACGATGTTTGACAGTGAAATAGGCTGTCCCTTGTTGGTGGTTTGGTAAGCAGAAGTTTAATATTCATCTGCCAGAGACGCATAAGCGATGGTTTCCTTCACTGGCAGGGAATCAGACACGTCAGTCCCTGGGTTACCCTCCAACTTAAGTTCTGTGATTCTACTGTATATATGTACAGAGTAGGTCAATCTGCTTCTTGTCTGATCCTGCCATAGTACAAGCTGGAGAGATGTTGGAATTGGAACTATTCAGCACAGTGTAGAAGAGACACACATATAATATATTTGTACAGCACGTGCTATGCATTTAGAAGATCCGTTCCAACCCTGCAATCCCCAATTATACAGTAACTGCAAAGTTTGAAGAAACCCTCGTCTGATGCAGGACCTTTCCTCCTCTTTATATGTTGCAAATGGATTTACTTCTTCCTCATGAATGGTCATGGGTGGGTGGGTAAACATTGAGCTTCACTGAGAAATCTGATTGCCCAGGAATGGAGCTTTGAAGGAATTATCTCTCTGGAGGGAAAACATGCCATCCACTTGGGCCAATGCCTCACCTGGTTTGAACCCACCTTGATATAACAGCACAAGCACATTCCTCCTCAATTTTACCTACCTACATATTGTATTCCTCCCCCCCCCCCCATTCCCAAGACTGTCCTGTGAAACACATCACCTTGATGTCCATTTTATACAGGACAAAACGGAGCTAACAGCGTGCTATGCAAGAAAACACAGTGAACCCGTATGAGAGACAGAGGTGGCGCCTTGTTTATTCTGACCTCAATTGACCTTTCCACCCAGTCACTTTCCCTTGACAGGGCGGAAGCCAGCACTCAAACATTCATGCCAGGACTCCCCTGCTTTCAAGTCATTTGTGACCAAATTGGTCCCTCATGTCCTGCATTTCCATTCTTTATTTTTGAAGAGACACGTCAAGCAGCCTAATCCGGAAATTGCAGCTGGGTCATCAGCATGCGATGCGGCAAGTTGGGGAGCTTGTCATAACAGCTTGATATTCATCTCCAATCACTCTAGCAAGCCCAAGACTGTCTGCTGGGTGTAAACAGGAATGAAAGATGGGTTCAACTCTCTCCTTTCCCGCTCTAGTGCAACAGAAGGTGGGATGAGGCCAAGGCGTTTCCACCAAGCAGTAGAAGGCATGAGATGAAACGGTCTTGTGACCATCTTGGTCAGCGGCTCAACAGGGAACCATGGCCAATCATCACTTTTGCCACAAAATCAGATCCAGGATCGCCACAGTTCTTTCCAGCAGTGTGGTGCTTGAAATTGTCCAGCAGAAATCAGCTCCCCATGAAGTAACGAACCTGCTTTTGTGTGTGTGTGTGTGTGTGTGTTGTGTGTGTGTAATCCAGGAGAAATTTTCTGATTTTTCATGACAAACGTTTTTGGCTTCTGCTGGAACTCCTGCAGAAGGAGTGTGACATTTAATTCCATCTTAATGTGAATGTCATAATTTCTTCTCCTTTTATATCCCACCTTTACTGTGGCTATCTATATGTAAAGTTGAGCACACACCTGAAAAATGGTGGTTCCTGATGGTTTGTGGTTTGTGTTTGCTCGTGAACTACGGACCATGAACCACCTGAAATGACCATAAACCAACCAGGCTGAAAGCCTTCTCCTCAAATAGGATCTTTCTCAAGCCCAAAGACCAACCCCAAAGTCTTCTCCTTCTCTTTCTCTCCTACTTCCTACTGTTCCTCTCATTTTTCTCTCCTTCCTTCCTTCCTTCCTTCCTTCCTTCCTTCCTTCCTTCCTTCCTTCCTTCCTTCCTTCCTTCCTTCCTTCCTTCCTTCCTTCCTTCCTTCCATTTCCTCTTCCTCCTCTTCTTTCACTTCCCTTTGTCTTTCTTCTTAGCATCTCCTGAAAATCCTCCCTGTAGAGATGGGCACGACTAGGGAAAATGACGTTTTCGAGTTGTCGTGTGTCGGAGGCAGTCCGTTTCAGCTCGTTTCCGTTTTTTGCGAAATTTCACAAAAATTAGTCGGTTCGTTTTTTTGTTTTTTCGTTGTCGTTAGTACTGGTTTGGGGGGGGGTAGCGGGCTCCTGGAGGGAGCTGCAGGACTCAGCCAGAGCCACAAGTGACGGACTGGCAGACTCTTTGCACCCGCTGTGTCTCACGTACTTGCATGTAGTGCAATGCAAGTAGATCTGGCTTAGGGTTAAGACGGGTTAGCGCAAGGGCTAGGGTTAGGCTAGTTACGGGTGAGGTTAGGGTGAGTATTGGGGTGCACCTCTGGGTGCCTCTCTGACCCACTTAGAAGGACAGTGTACTGGCGTATGGGTTAGGCTTAGGCTTAGGCTTCGGGTTTGGGCTACGATTAGTGGGCTGTTTATGCCCGATTGGCACATCCCAGAAGTCTCTGTGGTCAACCTGGCCAAGTGGCCATGTGATTGGTGGAAAATTTGCATGGTCCACTCCCATGGGCGAGCCCATCATTGCGAATGTGCAGGTGTAAAAAATAAAATAAAATAAAATAAAATAAAATAAAATAAAATCAACGGAGACTTTTTTTTTGCAAGAAAAACCCACTGCTGCTACTGTAAAAATTCAAGCATTCAAAATAGCTAATTTTCGCATGTTTCTGTGGTGCTTTGGTGGGGTTTTGGGCAACGATTTCAAAAAAAATATTGCGGTCGCCATTTTGGATCCCCCGCACTGCATGGCAAATGGATGCGCCCTCCCAGCCTGGTACAGTCAGCAAAACCTGGCCATGCGATTGGTGGAATGGCTCCAAAACTTTGCATGGTCCACTCCCATGGTTTTGGGCAATGATTTCAAAAAAAATATTGCGGTCGCCATTTTGGATCCCCCACACTGCATGGCAAATGGATGCGCCCTCTCAGCCTGGTACCAGCAGCGCAGCAGTAGCAATAGCCAAGGAGAGGGGGGCGGGGAAACCCCCCCCCCAAATAAAACACCCTTCTGGCCTGGTAGGTGCCCTCAGACAGTTTTCGCCTACTTTTAGGGCCGGGAATCGTTTTTTTTTAACTTTTAAAAACTTTTTTTTCTGTGCCGCTTGGCATTGCGTGATCGCCGCGATGGAAGTAACGAGCACGACAAATCAGACCAAATTGTTCGTTCGTCGGTTTGAGCTCGAATTCTGGCGGAGTAATTCCCGTTACTGTTTCCGTAGAGAAACGGATACGAGTAACGGAAACGGAAACGGGAATACCACTAAGTCGTGCCCATCTCTACCTCCCTGCCTTTTCTTTCATGCTAGCGATGCCACTTCCCCCGAATTTTTAACTGTAGGCAACTTTTCCTGGCGTCTGTACACAGGACCCCAGTTAAAGGCAAAGCCTGCCACTCAACCAGAGCATGAAAGCACCAGGGAACTATTAAACCTGCCATAAATTACAGAAGGGTGACCTGGTAAAAGCCTCATCAAGCTGCATATTTCGTATGATGGCATGACAGATTTCCCTTTCCTGCTTAGGGCCTGTTTCTCTGCCCAGGCTTATTCTCATATTAATCCGATATCTCTCTCCAGCCGATGTGGTCGTAAAAATAAAATATGGGATATTTGCTGTAAAACTTTATTGACGGGGATGGAGGGAGCCCCCCCCCCCAACCCCGAGGACGGATGCTCCCTTCATGCATGCCTATGTTTACGGATAGATTTTCCGCTTTGATAGGAAAACAGCCAATCCATTTCTGGAGACTGTGTGTTCATTTATAAATGTTCCCTTTGACATTTCCAATCATGCAAACATGGTAGCAATCTCTGAAGAGGGCCAAGACTTTTTGAATATTACAAGATTGTAGAGGGAAAGTGCTATTTATAACAGGCTCGGCAAAAATACAAATGATGTTTTCCCCATCGTGATGGGTGTAACGGCAGGCCTTTTGTTCCCCAAGGGCAGGGGGAAAGCTACAATCTAGCGCTATGTCGAGGTGAGTATGCACGACTTACACCTGCTTGTGTTTATAGGCTCAAAGATACCACTTTTTAGGGGAGCCCCAGATCAGAGAGCGATGATAAATATTCACCCAAAATAACATTCAGAAAAATGCATGGGTGATAAAAGATTTCCTCTTCTACTGTACTCCCCCCCCCCAAATCTTAAGTGAAAATGGAATGCGTTGATGTCTTACTGGTTCTGGTTTCCACAAAGCCATCTTCATGACTGCTCAGGATGCAATAAATCATAAAAGATGGTGTGAAGGCTGAGTTCAGCCACTTCTGCATGAGAGTTAACTCAGCATGGGCTGAACTCTGCTCTCTTCTTTGGAAATTGGATGGAAACCAGATCCTGGGGCACATGCCACTTATTACTGGAGTGAGTGCCAAGAGACAGAGGGCAGAGAGTAAGAACCTCTCAAAAAACTCTTGATCGCTGTTGAATGTGGGGGCCTTGGCATGTGCCACAGCCCCCTGCTGACTGTGAGCTTAGTTGAGTGATACCAACACCTTCCTTGATGCAAGCTCGAATAATTCCTTCTCACAGACATGAGGGCACTCACAAGTAAGTGGGACCAGATGTACTAGAACTCAGCCAGGCAGCTTCCTGAGGGAGCCTGTTTTGGGAGGAAGGGAGTGAAGGAGAAGATAAAAAAGACTGGAGAATTTAACTTGTACTGTACAACCTACCTGTCGCTCTGGCTTAAATTGATCTGCCACCTTTGAGGCTAGTGTCCCACTACTTACACCACGGCTACAAATGCAGTAAGGTTCAAATGCTAGTTGGCTTGTATGGATGGTGATCCATCATGCCTACTGCCTCGGGCATCTTAAAATATCTTGGGATGCCTCATCTCAATGGTACATGTTGTATGTGACACATTGGGTTTGCCAGTGTCCTTTGCTCTAGTGACCAGTTGTAGTAGGGGAAATTGCATCTGATTTAGGTCACCAGAGTGGAGAAATCAGCAGAAGAATGGCCAAGTATGTGTTTTCTATCACATCTTCAGTATCTTCACATCTAAATCTTCACATCTTCACATCTAAATCTTCCTTTTTAGAGAGGCATATGGCGACCTTACTACTTATTTTTTTAATTTTTTAATTTTTAATTTAATTTAATTTAATTTAATTTAATTTGATTTAATTTTTATTAATTTTTATTCTTTTATTTTTTTTTCTATTGCCGCCTGCGTCGCATCTTGTGGAGGGCCCCTCCTCCTTTACTTTTGTTTTCTTGTTTTCTTCCCTGTTGTTTTTATTGCTATCATATTTTATTGTAAACCACCCAGAGTTCCATCCAGAAGATGGGTGGTATATTAATATAATAAATAAATAAATAAATAAATAAATAAATAAATAAATAAATAAATAAATCTTCAGAAATCACAGGCTAACTACATCCTGCACCTTCCAGAAGCTGTCCAAGGTCCTGAACTATATTTTCTAAATTGATTCAGCACCCTGGATAGTTCCTTGACTGCAAAGCTGCAGCCATGTGGCTATATACTTGTAAGATGCACAGCCACCCCATTAACAGGCAATCTCAAAAAATGTCCTGATCTCCACAGCCCAGCTCAGGTCTTGCAAATGCAACGGTGTCTTCCTTTAGAGATCCAACCCATCTTGTATTAGTTCTTCCTCTTTTCCTGCCAGAACCCAACCTTTCCTAATCTCTGTCATCAAGCCTGCTTCGATGTGAGGTTTGCATGCCTTATTCCATTCATGAGCAAATCCTCTGATTTCCAATATTTGCTTCAACACAGCTGAGGAGACCCACTGTCAAAAATAGTGGGGGTCTCCTATTGTCGGCGTGGCTTCATTCAGCTGTGTTTTCTGTTTGGCACACCATGCTATCATTGAGGAAATCAGATTAGCACAGCCAAGAACAATGGCAGCTAATGAAAAGAAGATGGCAGTGTCTAGAAGAACAGGAGAGAAGTAACGGGGCAAGTGCTCACAACAGAGGCAGAAAACGGCTCCATGTGTGCATCTCACATTTTTGCTTGATCTTGTGTTCACAATCTCTTTCAGAGCTTGGAAAAGTTCTCGTGGGTGGTGGTTCTGGATTCTTGCTTGCTAAGTGGGTTGCTGGGAAGTGTAGTTCCATGTTTTGATCTTTTCCTGTTAAAGTCAAACAGTCAAACAGAGTACTGTTTTCCAAGGATGAAGATCCAAGTTGCCATCAGGTTGGACTCCAAGTTGCACCAGTGACTCAACTCAGGCACTGTTTTACATTTTTGGAGTCTTGAGTAAAAACAAAGAAGCTGGGTTTTACTTGGTCTCCTGCCCGCCTCTCCCCAATGTATTAAACGTTCTTCAGGTTAGGATTGCACAGTAAATTGTATGTTTATTCATAAAGGTTTTAAAAGAATTAAAAATCAGCTCTGTTTTTTATTGCAATGTCTTGGAGTCTATTTGCAACTTGGGACCCAACCATTCTTTCTTTATTTCTTTCTGGAGTAGGGGAAGCTTGTTTTTTAATAAGGACTCAGACTTGGTGTTTAGGATCAAAGACTTGGACTCAGGACTTGGATGAAAAGACTTCTCGACATCCCTGCTGTCGTCTATGTTTCCTACCCTGCTTTCCTGAAACCTCTCTCTTTGGAGACAAATGGAAGAACCAGTGAGACTTGCTTCTTAATTTTTAAAGTGACATTAAAAAAAGGAAGCCCAGGAGAATGGCAAACGCAGCCTCCACAGTTCCTGAGCAATTTCCAGACTTCGGAGAACAAAAGGCCGGTGCTGCATATGAAATTTGAATCTTAAAAGAGAATTAAGGAGCAAGGAGAGGTCCCGGGCTGCCTGCTGATGCTGATTTAGGCGCCTTAATTGTGCCGAACACCATCGCAGCACGTCAGAGCGAGCGAGAATGAAAAGGACAGCGATGAGGACAAAAGAAATGTGAGCCACAAGAGGAGCGAGCAGAACAAAATAACGACAGCAATAACAAGGCCAAGGAAGGGGTGGGGGCAGGCAGGTCATAAACATTAATGTTGGCATTGGCTCTTTCAGAAACGCAGGGATGAAACTAGCACCAGCCATGAAGGTGCATCATGGAAGTCCTGTTGTTGTTGTTGTTGTTGTTGTTGCTGCTGCTGCTGCTGCTGCTGCTGCTGTTGTTGTTGTTGGTGGTGCTTTGGCCTACAAGTCCCATTAGGCTTGGTTTTTGCACAAAACCATTTCATAGACAACCCCACCCTCAAGAGACCCTGCCGATGTCATTCCTCCTGGAAGCAATGGAACAGAACAAGCTGGGCTCTTCTGGATTTCTGGCCGGTGTGGCTTGTTTCTCCTGATCAAACCAGCCCAGCTACCCAGGCTATCAGAAGCAAGCCGTGCTGGCATCTAAGATCCAGCTTTTTCCAGGTGGCCACCTTTCTGTTACTAAGAGGACAAAGCAAGGTACTGGGGCGGGGGTAATAACATCGTAGAGAAGCAAAACTAGAAATAATTTATCATTTAGGACAGAGAGAGAGAGAGGCAATGCATCTCACTCAAGTGGAGAAGGCCGTGGGGGCTTGGGAACTTCTATTCTGCACCAGTCTGCTGCTGTCCACGTGGGTGATAGGCAACTTAATGGCTGCCAATCTCTCTCCTCACTCCTTGCTCTTGACCTCTGTATCAGCTTGGATTTGATGGCTAGTCAAGCAGGGAGCACCCTAGAAGCTAGGGAAGGGATTTTTTTATACTACTTGGACAACAAATCCCACAATCCCACTCCTGGGAGTTCCACATGATTGACACAAACCACACAGACACCTCAGCATTGCTCGCCTGGGTGAAAAGGCCTGTACTGGAAAGTAGAGATGGGCATGCAATGGAAAAATATTGTTTTGTTTCATTTTGTTTCTGTAGTAGTTTTGTTTTGTTTCATTTGCAATGAATTTTCAAAGCAGTTTTGTTACAATAGGAAACAAAGTGAAATGAAACGCTATGCTCCCCTAGGTCCTAAAGGACCAAAATGGCATGGGAGCTTCCTCAAACAATTCAAGGTAAGCTCCCTAAATTTGGAAAGGTTTGGGATTCAGGGGGCTAAATCTTTCTAACTGAGTCTGAACGGAAGCCAATCGGGTGAGCAATTAGCACCATTGTGGCTTGGCTTCCGAATCCAATTAGGAAGATTTTTTTCCTAGGGGCATCCCCTTTGGAGTTTAACAACTCACCCCTCTGACTCCCAAACCTTTCCAAATTTCAGGGATTTTCAGGGAAGAGCTTGAGCTCCCCTGCCATTGGTTATACGAACATAAGAACGTAAGAAGAGCCATGCTGGATCAGGCCAAAGGCCCATCTAGTCCAGCTTCCTGTATCTCACAGTGGCCCCACCAGATGCATTTGGGAGCACACAAGACTATATCTCTGTCTCCTGATACCGCTCCCCTGCATCTGGTCCTTGAAAAACCGTGTTTTGTTAAGCCTGGAGATTACACATCTCCACCAGGGTTTGTCACCTGGGATGGACTTTTCCTCCAGGAATCTGTCCAATCCCCTTCTGACGGCATCCAGGCTAGATGCCATCGCCACATCCTCTACGATGAATAGTTTTGTTCTTGGGGGTGGGGGGGGAGGTGTTTTGTGACAATATGAAACAAAACACGTCCTACCATTTCATTAGGTAACAAATTTGTTACCTAACAAAATGACGAAACAGTGTTTCATTTTTCGTTTCCTGCCCACCTTTCCTGGAAAGCATTGAGGCTTAGCTAGGCCACACTTCCTGTTCACGATGGAAGCTCCCAGCTATGACAGGAACAAGGAGCTTGGGTGGCGCTAGTTTTAGTTACGCCTCATAGACTTCTTGTTTTCCTTTGATGAAGGTGGTGATTTTTGTGCGACCGCAGAAGTTTCCTTTCCTACTTGTGCAAATCCTGCTCTTCTCCAAGCCTACATCACCTGCCCTCTAAATTTTCTCTTGCCCCGTTTTGTCACCATTTTTCTAAGCTCTTACCAACTGAGTTTGCAATTAGTTTTCCAAGTAACTATTTTAAATGACACTTCCTGATTTTGCCCAGTCTCCTCTTTCGCCACTGGTGGTCTTCTGTCTTCATGTTTCCCTGAGACAGAGTGAATGGAAGTCACATTTAAATTGATCAAACAGGAATAACCATCCAGGTAGATTCAAGTCTCTTCCTGAAACCTCACCAGACTTCAGCTGTTTCCTTTCTCTCTGAAACCTGCCAAGTAATAATGCTCAGAAATCTGATTTTAAAGGGCATTTCATGGCAGCTCCCATCAGCTTCCACTACTGTCTTTTCTGATACAACCAAAAGGGATGGGAATAAGGAGAAGTGAAGAAGGGCGTGGCGGTCACAGACTGGAAGCAATCCTTCCCACGTCACCTTATGAGGATAAAATGGATTGCAGAACAGTAGAGCCATGTTTGACACCTTCAGTTCATTGGAAGAAAGGTGGGTACATAAACGTAGACACAACAAATGCACACACACTTACAAAAGTCCTGGAGGATGGACTCCCCCCAAAAAAACCCACAAAACAAAACACCCCTGTGTCTCAGAGTCAAAACAAGAGCCCTCACAAAACAAAATTTGTTTCACAGATCAAGGACACATGTTACCTATTGCTGGACTAAAAAGATATAATAAATGGTGTGAAAGGGATGGAGAAGACAGAAGCAATTCCTGTTATGTGGCACCCTGTCATAATGGACCTAAAGTGACCTTAAAAGGGTTTTCAAGGTAAGTGAAGAATTTAAGGCATGGTTTTACCAGTTCCACACTCCCAGTGAGTCTCCTGGGCAGAACCAGAGAATAGGATTGTGTAACCTCAGTCCTGTCCATCACTCTAACCACTGCACCACATGGTTACCACAATAGAAGTAATCTTCTTCCCCATACCTGATCTATCTATCTATCTATCTATCTATCTATCTATCTATCTATCTATCTATCTATCTATCTATCTATCTATCTATCTATCTATCTATCTATCTATCCTATCTTATCTCTCTCTCTCTCTCTCTCTCTCTCTCTCTCTCTCCTTCCCTCTCTCTCTCTCTCTCCTCTCTCTCTCCTCTCTCTTCTCCTTCTTCTCTTCCTTCCTTCCTCTCTCTCTCTCTCTCTCTCTCTCTCTCTCTTCCTCTCTCTTCCTTCTTTTCCTTCCTTCCTTCCTTCCTTCCTTCCTTCCTCTCTCTCTCTTCCTTTCCTTCCTTCCTTCCTTCCTTCCTTCCTTCTCCTTCTCTCTCTCTCTCTCCCTTCCTCTCTCTCTCTCTCTCTCTCTCTCTCTCTCTCTCTCTTCCTTCCTTATCCCTATATATATCCTTCCTTCCTTATATATATATCTATATATATCTCTATATATCCTTATATATTCCTTCCCTTATATCCTTCTTCTCTCTCTCTCTCTCTCCTATTCCTTCCTTCCTTCCTTCCTTCCTTCCTTCCTCCTTCCTTCCTTCCTTCCTTCCTTCCTCTCTCTCTCTCTCTCTATCTATCTATCTATCTATCTATCTATCTATCTATCTATCTATCTATCTATCTTCTATCCTTCCTTCCTTCTTCCTTCCTTCCTTCCTTCCTTCCTTCCTTCCTTCCTTCCTTCCTTCCTTCCTTCCTTCCTTCTCTATCTATCTATCTATCTATCTATCTATCTATCTATCTATCTATCTATCTATCTATCTATCTATCTATCTATCTATCTATCTATCTATCTATCTATCTATCTGGTTTGAGAGAGCTGTGCTTATAGTATGCTCTCTGAAACAAACAGAAAGTGTTGGTCGTTCATTGACTAACTTCTTAAGTGCCATTGATTTTCGTGCTGAATGAAGCTGTTTGTTCCCACTTAATTTATTGAAGGCTGGAGGCATCAAGAAGACAAAGATTATTCTAGGACTGCAGTGGGAGGAAAAGACTGAAAACTGGACGGTATTGATGCAATGGTTAATTTCTAGAGCTACGAGGTCTAATTGGTTTAATTGGTAGATTAATAAAGTAGCTCCATTGATTAACTGGTGTTGAAAAATATTAAGCAGAGGATTTAGTAGTCAAAGTCTCACTTGTTTATTTTCTAAGACTTTGGCTGCATAAGGGAAGGAATGGAAGTTCTAGATAGGTTGTGGTGAAAGCTGTTTCGGATATCAGACTAGTAAGGAATGTCATGTTTGCATTCTGAAAAAACAAAAAAAATGCACGAAACAATTTGCAAACAATGAGAGGCAACAGCAGTTCCTAGTGTGCACTCAGATGCTTTCAGCAGTTAAAGGAATTTCTTTTTTTAAAATTGAGGGCTATCTACAATGCTTGCTTCTACTGTGAGTTTAATAACAAATGAAAATGAAAATAATTACAGATGGCCTTTCAAAGAACAAAATATTTCATCTCTCCTCTTTTCATCTCACGATGGTAAGCTTTTCAACTGTCCCTTCCCAATACATATGATTATTTCAAATGATTAAAAGGCAGATGATTAGCAGCCCAGTTCTATATATGTTTACTCTAGACACAATTTCATCTGTGCTTAGTTGTGCTTATTCATGCGTAAATGCATGCAAGATTGCAGCCTAAACCAACTAAATACGCTATTATCTGTTTAGCAGTCCTATTAATATCATCCAAAATCCCAGCCTGAAAACTGCTTTAAAATGTAAGGCCCGGCTGCGCACGTGGAAGTCAAAATCTGTTTGAGTCTCTCACCTTCCCAAAACTACATGATCTGGCTTGTTATTTTCTGCCAGGCAGGGAATGGATGTTTTCCTTGTGTTTGCATCAGTCCAAATAAATAGAGATGGGAATTCAGCAAATAGATTCACAATCACATGAAGTGTGATTACTTTCCTGCCTGAGTTACTAGTAAACCTAATTTAAAGCTCGTCACAAGCGACAACAGACACGATCCAGCAGAGGGATGTTTTGCATGGAGGACCGGGGCCTGGCTTTGCAGGAGAGGGTCCCAATTGCGTGTGCTCAGAGTTTAGGGAATGCAATCCCAATGCCGTGAGACATCTCACACTAGTCGTCTGAAATTCCCTTTTCCTCTAGATTCCATGGTGGTCCTGTCCTCCCCTCCAGGGCCAGCAGAAAACATGACCCACACAATGTCCGGCTGCCTTATTATGGTGCAGAAATGACCTTGAACTCTTGAAGGTAATGCCAGAGGAGCATAGGCCTCAGTTGGGTCTACCACAAGACTAAATCTTGGAGAATGGGGATTGGGTGCCTGCCATTTATGGAGGGAGGCTTTCACCATCATTTGGAGGTTGGCCACCATCGAAACATTGATGCCAGCGAAATAATAACAAACGCCTCCTCCTACATTTTTACAATAGAAGTGCAGGAGGAACAAACAGAGCATATGGGTTCCTCCCTGGCTTCTGTGGTCAATGGAACAATAGGAATGGGAACACAGTTTGGTGTTGCCACACTTTGTGGTTGCCAGCCAGCGTCTCCTGTCACCTTTTTGCTTTGCAGACCCTTTTGGGAGATATGTGAGTCTCTGCACTACCAAGAGAGACATGGTAGAAAAGATTGCCTTGCATGAGAATTATTTGGGCATCGAGGTTGACATTTCCTAGCTGTGAGTTGGTCACTTAATCTGTAGTTGTGGTTTGTCTTGCTGTTGAAGGCATTGCCCTCATCTTTTACTCCATCCTACAAAAAAAGAAGGCTGTTTTAATGTGATTTCCCCCCAAAGTCCTGCCCCTTCCAGTCCTGCTTTGATGGCCTAACCTGCATCTGCCTCCTGTTCCTTTGTGGTGGGACAAGGGTGGAGGTTAGCTGTAAACCAGTTGGCAGCAGTGGCACCAGTGCCATGAACAACCTGGGGAAAGCCTCCTTGGGATCTGATTGAAAGCACTTTACCAAGAGGAATTCCTTGAGGGACTATTGTTCAGACATCCTAGATCTATTCTTCACCAAATGTGGAGGAGGTGGGGAGGAGAGCCAAATCAAGAGTTAGTCAAAGTTTGGCACATATTGGAGTTAGCATGTCTGATTTATCCCACGTACATTAATTCTCAATGCTGAGTGATCATAGTTCACCATTTGTTTCCTTCTGGACAGGAGTCTTTCCCAAAAGTGTCCCCAAATGTACCACAAAATGGACCAGTTTGTGGGTTTGTTAGTTTGTGCGGGGTGGTGTTTTTGCTTCATGGTTCATTTGGTGTCCATCTTGAGTAGAAAGTGAAGGAAGATCAACAAGTCTCTCTACATTTTTGTTTGTGAAAGAAAGTAAAAGATGAAAAGGAATGTCAAATTAGAATATAAGCAAAAGGACTCTCTTTTGGAAGTTAGTCTCAAGAGCTGCTTGCTCCCCAGATAGGGCTATGTTCAGATATAATGCAATTATTTCAACAGAGGATGCTCCCCCACCGTCACTGTCTCCTTAAAAAGGAGATTCTTTCTGTCTTTCTTTCTTTTTTAAACAGGAACACACACACACACACACACACACACACACACACACACACACACACACACACACACACACACACACAAGGAGCAAAGAACAATGTTTTCAACTTGAGCGAGAGAATCAAAGATGACACGGGAGTGGCAGATAAAAGCTCAGCTTAGTAAAAAATGTAATAACTCCTTTTCACTCACAGAGCACTTTGGGGAATGAGAGAAATACCCAGGGAGATGGGGAGAAGTGGGGGAAATATCAACAGTCCTGGAAGGAAAAGTTAAGAGAAGAAAAATTTGAAAGAATAGAAAAACAGAGGAGAAGAAAGGGGAGCGGACACCTCAGCTGATTCAAAGGGATGGGGTGGGGGTGGTGGGAAAGAAGGGAGGAATCTGAGACTCATGGAAAAAGTCTCTAGGAAGGAAGGAAGGAAGGAAGGAAGGAAGGAAGGAAGGAAGGAAGGAAGGAAGGAGGAAGGAAGGAAGGAAGGAAGGAATCTGAGACTCAAGCTTTCTGGTCATCTAAGAAGGATGCCAGCTACATTCCCTTCTCACTAGAGAAGGAGGTGGTGGCGGCAATACCTGCCAAGAACATGGTGGTGGTGCTCTGAAGAAAAAGACCAAGCCAACTGGTCCATTTAACGATGTGGCACCAATGGTTTCCAGCCGTGATGGTGAAAGACATGATGCCCTCTTCTCCTACCTACATGATGAGGATGACCTATGGGGTGGTGGCGGAGAAGGTGGACATGGTGGCACAGTGGCATTGCTACATCTCTGAAGGAGAAAGCACTGGTAGTCCCAAGCACTGTCACCCCTGGATACCAGCTCTGCCTGTGTAGACCACCTGACGCTTCTATATATGCATGGCTCAGGAGGAGGCCTCTCTGAGACAGCCACCAAGGAAGGAGGTGGCTCTAAAAAGCTGTGCTGATCAACGGCTGCTCTCTAGAACAGCTCTTCCAGGATGTCGTGGGCAGGAGCAAATCTCCAGATACACATCTGGCTGAAACTCCTGAGAGCCACTGAGAGCCAGAGCAGGCAATGCCAGCTTAGATGGGCTGCTATGTTGGGCCAGTGGCCTGATGTGGTGCAGATCAACCCCCTGCAGAGGATTTTCATCAGGGTTCCCTGCATGGAAGTATATTTCATTTGCTGGGGCTACCAGGGAGTATTCTGCTCCATTCATGTTGGCTTCCCCCCTGGGATTCCTGATGAGCCGTGCGACATTACGATGAAACTGTCAAGACCACGGAAACTCTAGAGGCACTTGAATGCAAGCAAGGGTCGAGGGAAGGGTGGAGGAATGTCCTTAGAGGATGCTCAGAGCATTAGCTGAACATGATGAAGAGCCTTGGGGCATTAATTTGCTCTGTTCCAAGTGGCTTGCAAGCAGGGATTGGGTATATGATGAGGCGGATAAATTTCAGGGAAATACATGCGACCAGTGGCCACAGGCACTTGGGCCTCTGCATGGCTCAGCTGAGGAGCAGGTCACCTTGAGGATTTCTAGCATGGCTTACACTGAACACCTTTTGGGGAGGAGAAGTTAGCTCACCTGTGGCTGAAGCTATGCACTGAGGGAGTCCCTAAGAAAAACCCAGGGAATGGAGCGTTCAGACCATAGTAGGACCTGTCTCCAAAAATTAATGTTTCAAGATATCTGGAAAGGAAACACCTTGGAATTCAGGGGATCTTTCAGCAGAAGCCTTTTGGGGTTTGCTCCAAGGAGCACATCCAGCGATCTGTGGTCTTCCATCACAGTCTCCTGACAAGGTGATCTGCATGTTACTGTATTTTCTCAGGCCAGTTCATTGCATGGAAGCGGGGTTTCCATTTCTAGTTAACCTCCTTTACAAAATGGCAAGGGCAAAGACAACCTTCACCTGAAGATTTATTTATTTATTTATTTATTTAGTTAGTTAGTTAGTTAGTTAGTTTATATCCCACCCATCTTCCCACGGGGAACTCTGGGCGGTTAACAGGGCTGAACAAGTCAGCATACCAACAGACAATTAAAAACAAGCAATTTAAAAACAGGAAGGCAACTGGGCATCATAAAGATGACCGTCAAGGCTGAGGACCTCTCCCGTTTAGGGTCCCAGGGTGGAAGGAAATATTTGGGGAACAGCCTTGCTGGCGGATCTTTGGGATGTGTCTAACATCCTATCCAGCCTCTCCTTAAATGTCTCATTCATGCACTGAAGCGGGATGTCTGTCATTTCCCAAGGCAGAGAGTCCCTCTGTGGAAGAGGTTAGGAGAACATATCTCCCTCCCATTTCAACTCTCTGATTCTTGCGCTGCACTCCAGAGCAATAGAAGAAAGCCTGTTTCATCTTTTGTACAACCACCTTTCAGGTATTCGAAGGGAGCTGTTATATCACTCCTTACGTTCCTTTCCCTCAAGGCTAAACTCTTCTATATCTAATTTTGCGAATCTTTCTTTAGAGAACTTGGTTTCTGAATACCTCAGCATTCTTACTGGTCTTCTCCAGACACAGTCCAGCTTCCCACTATCTTTTTAAATTTTATTTTAAAGAAGGCTGCAGCCAAAACAAGAAGCGATGGCCCAACCATCCTACAACAGAGTGAAACTATTGTGTTCCAAAGTTCCAGGGGCACCATATTGGTCATGAGGCAGATTCCAAAATCCATGTTGTACCAAAGCGTTTTCATTAGGATCCCCGTATCTGTGATGAATTGGTTTCAAGTCCCCCATGGATGCTGAAAAGTACAGATTATAGAGAACATGACACAGTAAGGGCTCTGTCTCCTACTAGTGGCCAGCTCTGTAACCTTTGTTGTTAGAAATATATATTTCTAGGAAAGAGATCTTGGGGTGCTGGTGGAGAGCTCCATGAAGGTGTCTACCCAGTGTATGGCAACAGTGACGAAGGCCAATTCCATGCTAGGGATTATCAAAAAGGGGATTGAAAATAAAACACCCAACATTATAACGCTACTGTACAAAACGATAGTAAGGCTGTACCTGGAGTATTGTGTACAATTCTAGTCACCGCATCTCAAAAAAGGCATAGTGGAACTGGAAAAGGTGCAGAAGAGAATGACTAAAATGATTACTTTGCTGGGGGACCTCTCTTAGGAGGAAAGGCTAAAACACTTGGGGCTCTTTAGTCTGGAAAAAATGTGCCTGAGGGAAAATATGATTGAGACGTACAAAATAATGCAGGGCATAAGTAAAGTGGATAGAGGGACGCACTTCTCCCTCTCACAAAATGCCAGAACTAGGGGACATCCACTCAAATTGAGGACTGGGAGAGTAAGAACAGACAAAAGAAAATATTTTTTCATCCAGTGTGTTGTTAGTCTGTGGAACTCCCTGCCACAGGGTGTGGTGATGGCATCTGACCTGGATGTCATCAAAAGGGGATTGGACAGATTCCTGGAGGAAAACTCCATCACGGGTTACAAACCATGATGGAGATGTGTAATCTCCAGGCTTAAAACCAGGGTACTTCAAGGGCTAGATGCAGGGGAGTGGTGTCAGGACACAGAGATCTAGTCTCGTGCGCTCCCAGATGCATCTAGTGGGGCCACTGTGAGATACAGGAAGCTGGACTAGATGGGCCTGATCCAGCATGGCTCTTCTTATGTTCTTAAGATTTTTCACTTAATACAGTATTGGTAACATTTTCAAATGGTGGGTAAAATAATCAGGAGATGCTCTCTGACCCCATAAGTAAGCGGGTCTTTGGTGTGTTAGGTTAACCCACCATGCACACAATTCTCCTTGTGAGCTTTTGTGTTTTTTCTTTTAAAAATTGCCCCACGAGCAGGACCTTGGCTCAGTGAAAGCAAGCTTTCTGAGCAGTTGGACTATTGACTCTCATGCCACTTGTCATCCATTTTGGCACCTCTTTCTTTTCCACGTGTACCACTGTCAGGCTAATTGTTCCCCTTTCTGAAGCTATGCCTTTTATTTCGTCTATTTATTAATTCCTTTAGTCCTTAAAGCCTGGCAACAACATTTATCTCTGTTCCATTTCATGTTGTTGGTTTTAGCCCAGATTTCTAGCCTGTCAACATCATTTTGCATCTCGTGTCTTTTTTTTTCCTGTGGTGTTAACTATCCCTCCCAGTGTCATGTTATCTACAAAACAATCCTCTCAGACTTCAAATGTGGAGTCACGGTGTGGCGTGTTGAATTTGTGTTTTGGCAGCTCCCTCTCAGGCAATCAACTTGATGAGGAAAAATTGAGGAGAGCTTGAAAGCTCTCCGAGTTGGCCCTAAGAGAGGAACGCCTAAGAGTTGTGGAACGGAGACCCTTTCTTTGCTACTTAAGGCTCGTTTATGAACAACGAAGGAGCAATGGGTGGGTCCTAGAGTTGATCAGAAAGATCTTACCATGATTTTCAGTGGAATTTACCATCTCAGCCACAGTGACAGACAGCTATAGCTTAATATGCCAAGTGCCAACCATCACGAGGACTGAAAACCATATGTTGTGTCATAGGCAGTACTCCAGCACTGGAATATGAATCAAACCAAATACGCAGTGCATCATAATAGAGTCCAGAGTAGACAAGGCAAAAAAAAAAAAAAGGACAATTGCCTACACAAGCCTCTGAAAATCAATCCTCAATTCATGCCGGGCTACATCATACAAGAACCAATTATATGGATAATAACAATTCCACTACATATGTCACCATTTTATAATGGATGGAGGTCCCGTACGCGGAGCCAAAGATAAATATAATGAACCAATTACAACATCCGCCGTCCGCTGCAGAAAATCCATGCCCGACGGTTCTTTTGAGTTCTGACTCCTCTCTGAAACAAACGAGGCACAGTTGGGGAGGCTGTTTCTTGTCCAATCATGAATTTGCCCGGCATTGCTGTGGGAAGCCACCATATCTACCCCTCTTTCTTCTCCATCTGGAAGGTTAGATCCACAGGAGGAGAGGCGAGTGCCCCCTTTTATACAATTCTCTTCACCATCTTTGTAGTTCAGTCACATCTTTTGCGGAGGCCGCTCTGCGAAGCAGCTTTGAACATGTTTCCTGCAGCCCGGTAGGCACTTTGTAGGGCATCTTGATCTGGGTAAAGCTGCCCCTTCATCTTCTGCAGGACTTCTGGCCCATCCTGTTGGGTGTGCGCCTGACGTTTATTATCACTTAATGAACCCTCGTCGCTTCGTGCTTGATCTTCTATTAAATACACACAAGCAAGAACCCCCCCCCCCAAGATGCTTCTGTTCTGATGAAATTCTGTTTTATCTTCCTTCACACCTGACTCCAGTACAGCAGTGGCAGCTGCAGACAAATCGGAGGAAACAATTGGAGTAGCTGATGTAATCTGGAATATCCCACATATTCTGCACCTGAGAAGAATGGGGAAATTTATGATAAAAGCCCTTTGCTGATAAGAAACACCATTAGCGAATTATCCTATAGCTGGAGTGAGGGTGAGAATCTACTGTGCTTACACCCCTGCGGAACATGGAATTGACATGTCCCAAAAAGTAACATGTTGCTTGGAGGATAAATACAGAGCAATAGCAGTAAAGTAAAGTAACAGTACGTAAAAATACTACTCTTTCATTTACTGGGAAACATCTATTAGTTGCTCTTAAAATAAGTTGCTTTGGGAAGTCATTTGTGGTATATGGGGAGATTTGGGCATTTTGAAATGCATTTAAGAAATGACAATTAAAAAGCAGCTCACTAAGCAGAGAGTCTTCTTTCTTCTTCTTTTCCTTAGCGTCTATCCCTCTTGGTGGTGGGGTCTGCTAAACTAACAGTAACAGAGAAAAACAAATCCCATGCTGATAAATGGATGCAAGTATTGTGGTAATTCTGAAAACGGAAAATGACGTCTTACTTCCCACAGATCCTCTGACTATAAACATTAACTGCTGAATTTGAAAGATGGTTAAGTTCTATATTATGCACTTATATTCAGAGAACAATCCAAGGCGTATTTTTGGAACACATGAATGCCAGAGAAGGATGGGGAAAAAAAAATCTTAAATACTGTAGATTGGGTTATATTTCATGCTGCAAGGATTTTGTTTTGGTCCTTGAGAGGATGAGATGGCTTTTGATAACATTAAATGACCATTTTTATTGGGGGCCTTGAAAGCCTTTTGGTTTTCCACTGGTTCTTTGAAGGATGGCCCTACAAATTGAGAATGCTTGCACGTGGCTCCAGAGACATTTGCGAGACGTAACTCGTGGGCCCCTTGTATCCCCTGCTCAATAGTTAACCAGCACTTTGGTAAACACCCTTGATTTTATAGGACTACCTGTCAGAAGCTATTCATATTCTGTTGCAGAAAGGATTAATCTGTGCAAACATGATAGGTGGAAACAAAATAAAAATAAGAAGTAAAAAAAAACCAGACAAAAGTGTGGTGGTGCCTTAAAGACTAACTTTTATGTTTTCCCATGTGAGCTTTCATGGACAAGTCTACTGCATCAGACGTAAGAGAAGGAGATTTCCTATGAAGTAGGCTTGTCCATGAAGGCTGACATTAAAAATACAAAAGTTAGTCTTTAAGGTATATCATCACATTTTTGTCTTTTTAAAACATTTTAACTGTTAAAACTTTTAAAACTTTACTTACATTCCAGTTTCTTTTGATTAAATTGCTGCCCCAGCAAGGTGGCAAGAAGTAAAACCTTTTATTATTTTTTTGAATTGGTGTGACTACTGGTAGGAATGTCTCCAAAGGTGTATATCTTCTCTCTTGTGTGTTTGATCCAGGCATAAAAGGATTAGCTCATCACTACTGCAGTCTCCTACCCTAGACATTCGGAATTTTCCCCTTGCATTGTGAACTTATCATTCCTATTGATGCATCAGCCAACCTCCGAGGTGAGCAGCGGCAACAGACAGGCCACACAGAGCCTGTATGCTGTGAGCTGCCCACACAAAGCCCATACAAGTATGACAGTTAGAGAATCACACACGCACAGACACAGAGTAATACAGTGGATCCTCGTATAACAAACGGTTTGTATAACATAAAATCGGCACAACATAAAAAATTCCAGTGATAGGGGAAATTTGTTTAACAGAATCGCCTATGGGGCGAATCCATACAACATTAAAATGGTTGCAATTAGGGATTACTCTGTTTCCAATGCATTCTTATGGGAAATTTGCCCTGCCCCATGGTGACACTGGATTCGCCAGATATTCCTGATTTGGTCTGATTTTGCTCTTCCGTCTGAGGGCAGGCGCATACGAACTGAGATGAAACCCTTACTCATCCTTGGCTTCTGCTTGAGACACTGGTCGGAGTGAGATTCTTCTGTGGAAGGAGGGCCATCCAAAGGAGAGGACCATGGTAGGATGCGATGGGCAGACTCCTCATTCTGTAGAGTTGCCTTGAGACTGATTCATTGACTTTCCCCTCTCCTGTCCAGAGTTGCAGTGGGATCACCTCTTGCTCCTCCTCCTAAGCTGGTTGGAAAGAGGGAAAGCCAGATCAGGGAATAAAAGGCCAGATCAGGGACTTGCACAGAGAGGCGACAGGGAGTTCCGCACAGATGCTTGCCTTGCAGCCCATGAGTTTATGAGCACATTCTCCACCTCCTCTAGGTTCCCTGTGTGAAGAGAGGACCACCTGAGTCTTCTGTGTTTTGAAGCTGTGACTCAGGCACATCCTCTGAAGGAGGCAGGAGAGGAGCAAAGAGGAGGAGGAGGAGGAGGAGGAGGAGGAGGAGGCGGAGGCGGCAGTGAGTCACCCCAGGAATCTCAAGAGATTTGATACGATAAGGCAGGAGGCGGCAACGGGAGAAGGTTCATTGTCTGGCCTTGTTTATCCAGGACTCCCACCGACACAGCACATGGTAAAAGGAACAGAGAGAAATGGTTACCTGAAAACAGTGGCCCGCGTTATCCACCTTGTTATTTAAAGTGGATAATGCGGAGGGAACAAGAGTCATTAAAATTATAAAAATGCCATCAGAAATGTGTCATCGAAAATGCAAAACATCACCCAAAGAAATTCGCAGAAGTGGAGAGTTGGATCTGAATCACACATCAAGTGGACTTTGTTGTTGTTGTTGTTGTTGTGTTGTGGTGGTGGTGGTGGTGGTGGTGGTGGTGGTGATGATGATGATGATGATGATGATGATGATGATGATGATGATGATGATGATGATGATGAGCATTTGTTAAGGTGTCCAGCTGGCAATCCCTGAAAGCTACCTACCTGAAATTTCATAGGCTTAATTCACTGAATGCCCCATATCTTCACACTTCATGAATAGCAGTGCAAAAACAAACTTATTACAGCCTGTTTGGTTTTTTCATAAAGGGAAGGCTGGCAATCTGAATTTACACAGACTGATTTAGAGGCGGGTCACACATCAAACTGGAGGAAGCCGAGGCCACTCTGAGCTGAGTCGGGACCCATGAATATGAAATCACATCCACCTCCCCTTTGGAAACCGTTGCTCTCTTCAATAGGAAGGGTGGGTAGTTCCAATGTATTTGGAAGGTGCCATGTTGGTGACATTTTGCTGAGCCAAGCTCTTTGCAGATTACCAAATTTGGCTTAGAGTGAAATCCAACGTTCTTGGATGGACAAATTATTCAAGGAGTTGCAAAGGGAAACTTAAAATGCTGCAAGATGAGAAGTCCCTTAGGAGTTTTGCCTGTACGGCTCTAGTTATTAGCACGCTATGCATCCGGCAACTACAAACGTAGCATTCGGAGGATCAGTCTTCATTGATCTTGATGCCTGCTGCAACAAGAACGTGTAAGGAGAGTTCGGGCAGGCTGGGTCACGAGTGCAGGGTAGCTTGCCTTCTTTTTCAAACAGTGGATAATGAAATATTCCCTGGAGACCCAAGAGCAAGGCATGACCAAGCTGCATGCAGAGTTCTCTGCTCTGAGGATTTGAAGTTAAGAGATACACTGCCTCTGAGCACCAATTGCCGTTCAGTCTATTCCTTCCTTCCTTCCTTCCTCCCTTCCTTCCTTCCTTCCTTCCTTCCTTCCTACCTGCCTGCCTGCCTGCCTGCCTGCCTGCCTGTCCGTCCGTCCGTCCATTTATCTGTCTGTCCGTCCGTCTGTCTGTATCTAAAATTAATTTTCTCCATTGATAGGTGTAGACCAGGCACTAATTAGTACGCCCCCTGATCCTGATCCTGATCCTGATCCTGATCCTGATCCTGATCCTGATCCTAATAACTTTAGAACTGCACAGCTGGAAGGAGGACAGTGGGGAATCCACCTTGCAACCTCTGGCTCTCCAAACCACGGAGCCCAGGGCCCACCAGACCAGCTCTTCTCCCAGTAGGTGAACTGCTATCCTCAGGCTTTGCTGCCAGAGACCTAAACCATTCTGCTGCCTATCAGTTTGATTCCAGACAGAGACAGGGGACCACTGCTCGTCCCTAACCATAGTGATAGATAGACAGATGCTCCGTAGATTTTCTAATCCTTTTTGAACTAGAATACTAGCCATCAGGTGATCCTGCACGGCGGAGTCCTGTGTGCTTTGCAAAGTTTCAAAGGGAACAACGGCAGAACTTAAGAAATACATGAAGGGAATAGAGAATGCCTTCCGCTTCTGATCTGCATGCTTCTAAATCAACTCCTTTCAGGCTAAGAAGTTTCTTATTGCTGCTTCTGTCTTCTTCTGAAAAAATATCTCTTTCCAGCTTCTGTTTCATTTTTTTTAAAATAGTAATTGCTCCCTTTTCCTCTGATGGGCCTCTGACAGGCCCTTTTGAGTCTGAAGAGCTTCATAATTCACACACAATTCTCCTGATACATCTTTTCCTCCTGCCACTCCCCTCCTATATAAAAAAGAGAAGAAACCAGCTAATGGGTCTCTATGAAACACACACACGTGCCTGCATACATGCGCACACTCATAATTGCCGCTGATTTCCCCAAATTGCTGAAAAATGTATTAATGACACTTTCCAGGACAGAAATAACACCATTTGCATATAAATGCACTTCATCTTTGCAAACTCGGCTCCCTTAGGGTCTCCTTCCCCCTCACTTCTCCCAGCTACACCCCTCCCCCCCACACACACATACACATCAAGTAACAAAACTTCATAGCTGTCTCCTGAAGGTGGGACATGGGAATTTTCTATCTCTGGCATACCTGAAAGCCAGGTAATGACCCACATGCAAGGACTTGGAGTCTTTGGGCAGCCAGGAGCGAGAGAGGAAAGCAACTCTGGGTCAACCTAAAGAAGAAAGGCAGTCAGTCCATCATTCCAGCTAGCATCCATGCTCCGTGGCTTAGATCTCTGGTAGAGGAGCCAGAGTTTCCTGGGAGTTCAATTCCCACTGTGTCTCCTTGACGGGAGATAAACTTCACGAGCCATTGAGTCCCTTTGAGCTCTGCAGGTCTAAGGTTAGGGTGACGCTCACAACCCAACATGGAGGCTGGCTCCTCAACGTCAACACCCCGGTTGCATTCTTCAAGATGGCTGCCCGGATGCCTCTTCTTTGGCTGAGAGAGGCTTCTAATGAATTGCGGAGAAACCATGCATGCAGAATCACTCCCATTCATTCCAATCAAGGAAATCGTTCATGTTCTTACCAGATAATATTCTTTGACCTTGTGGATGCTTTTCATGGTTGATGTCCGGCTGTTTTGTGCAGCCCTCTCTCCAGCTGGGTGGCAGAGAGGAGCTTTTTATGCTCTGAAAGATTTTCTCAGAAGAGACACTTTTGAGCACGTGAATGAGCGGCTGTTTCTCAATCTCTCTCTCTCTCTCTCTCTCTCTCTCCATCTCCTGGATTAACAGGAGACCCAGAGGTCTCAAAGGCGAATGTTTGCAGAAGACCTGGAGGGCTCTAAATGGGACTCTAATTAGCACCTTCTAAGGACTCCACACTCGGCTTTGCTGACAGATCCTCTTCCAAAATTTACTTTCCCGCTTCCCTCCCTTCCTCTGAAGACATCAAATGAGTCACCAGAGGCTTGCTCAGGGCAGGAGATTGTCTATAGTTAGAAAGGTCCCTATCATGTTTGAACTGCTGGGCATCAAGTGGGAAAGATGGCCAGGTGTCAGTCAAGCAGAACTCAATGACCAGTTCAGAATCATTCAGTGATTCAGTCCTTGGGGACTTCCTTCCTTCCTTCCTTCCTTCCTTCCTTCCTTCCTTCCTTCCTTCCTTTGTGGTTGGCTTATCCAAGGATATTCACCCAGGCATAAATCCATGGCCACATGCTCACTTTTCTGAGAAAGCAGGGTCCTTTTCAAAGGTTGGGAAAGTTCCTTTTCCTGAATAAATCCCCTTTTCTTCTGGTTCCCAATGAGCCAGGTTGGCTCAGGGATTTCAGGACACAAGGAATGTCCCCGAGCTGTCTAGACTCTGAGTCTGTGCCCTACTGCTGACATCCACATTCCTTTTCTTGAATCCCACCTTTCCCCATAAAGTCGCTTCATGCCCAGTTTTGCAGTTATACACTGGCCATGGTCCTTCTTGATCCTTGGACGGAGAAGTCCCCATCCTTCAGAACTCCTGGCGCTCATCTGATCTACCTATCTTACCCGATCCAGTTCGTAGCACTTTTTGAATCCTTGAACTCCAAGGCTCATTTTCTAAAAAGGGGTTGTTCACTCATTGCAGGACATGGGGGGGGGGGGGTTCCACCCCTTTGCATCAGGCTGACTTCCCCATCTAACTCACTGGTATCTCCTTTCATATCAGTAGCAGAGGGTCAGAATCCCTGTCTGAGCCCCCCCCCCCAAGATGGGCTTATGAATAAATCCCCTTTTCTTCTGGTTAATGAGCCAGGTATATTTATATATACTATATATATATATGAATATATAAATATATATATGCAGTTATATATGGTATATATATATATATATATATATATATATATATATATATATATATATAGTTATAGCATATATACTATATATATATATATATATACTTATAATATTTATATCATATATATATATATATGGGGCTTATATATATATATATATAGCCTCTTGGCTCCATTGGTGGTGATGCATCTATTGAGGACTGCCTGTTCCTGTGCCACAGCTCCCACCCCCACCTACTACCCTTACTAGGACTTCTTTTCTCTGCTTTGTGAGAAGCAGATACATAAACTGAATGCCCCTGGCCAGCTGCTAATAGGAATAGCTTTGGTTGCTGTGATAAACACCCCACCCCCACCCCACCCCAAGGATCACATCAACCGGGCACTGCTCGCTTTAAAAAAATTAAACACTGGTGGTCTGCTCATAATTGCTTAATCAATTTTGTGATGTGTGTATTATTGTAATCAGGTTTGCTCAGCCAAAAGGTCACAGCAATCAATTCCTACATTATAATACACCAAATGCAGGAAAACAAAAGGCTGCAATGTAAATATGACACAGCAGCAGATATATTCGAGATGCAGTACATGACCCACATGAATTAAACCTCCTGAGGGTTCTCAGGGGTCAGTGGAACAACATGACACATGGTATTTATTTCTAGAAATTAATTATACCTTTGGCGTAGCATTACTAATAGGAAGAGGATGTCACAGCAAGTTGTTAGCAACACAAGGGTTTTCCCCACTTGTTCCAGATGGACAGATTTCATGGATTTGATCCCTGGGGATTACTATGGGCTGTCCCTCGTCCCCAGCACTGAAATTCATCAATGATTAACAAGGTCAACTACTACAACCCCAACCCCAACCCCCCCCACCACCTCCACTACTACTACTACTACTACTACTACTACTACTACTACTACTACTACTACTACTACTACTACTACTTAGAGATGGGCACGACTTGAAAAAATTTATTTTCGAGTTGTCGTTAGTCGGGCCGGTTCCGTTTTGGGTCGTTTCAGTTTTTCGTGAAAATTTGCAAAAATTAGTCGGTTTGTTTTTTCGTTTTCGTTAGTACTGGTTTTTTTGGGGGGGGGAGCGGGCTCCTGGAGGCACCTCTCTGGGGTGGGTGCCTCCTCTGGCCCGCTATAAGGGAAAGTGGGCTCCTCGAGGCACCCGTGGGTGCCTCCTATCCTCACCCACTAGGAAGGGGAAGCAGGCTCCCAGAGACCCCTCAACATGGGGGTCTCCCCTCCTCACCTGCTGCTGCTGCAAAATGCTATGCAATAGCCATATGGATATTGCATAACATAATGTGCAGACAGTGACTGTGAAGACTAGTGGATGGCACTGAACCCAGAGCCATAGTGAGATGCCTAACTATGGCTCTCGCACCACCATGTCTCACACAGAAGGGAATTGTACTTGTGTGTAGTGCAATGCAAGTACATCTGGCTTAGGGTTACGGTGGGTTAGGGTTAGGGCTAGTGTTAGGCTAGTGACACGTAAGGTTACGGTGGGCTAGTGGGTTGCACCTCTGGGTGCCTCTCTGACCCACTAAGAAGACAGTCTGTGACGTATGGGTACGGAGTCAAGGGTTAGGGTTAGGGTTAGGGGGCTAGGGCAGGTTTTAGGGGGCTTTTTGGCACATCCCAGAAGTCTCCATGGCCAAGTGGTCATGCGATTGGTGGGATGGCTCCAAAAATTTGCATGGTCGTCCACTCCCACATGGCTGGCCACTCGGCCAGCCCATCATTGCGCAGGTGTAAATAAAATAAAATAAAATAAAATCAATGGAGGACAGAGGAGGAGAGGAGAGACATTTTGTTGCAAGAAAAAACCCACTGCTACTGTGAAAAATCTGGCAGACTGCAGTTTATAAATTTTCGCGTGTTTCTGTTGTGCTTGTGTGTTTTTGGACCACGATTTCAAAAACAATATTGCGTTCGCCGCCCCATTTTGGATCCCCCGCCCGCACCGCATGGCATGGCGACTTGAGTCCGGCTGCCCAGGATGGGGGGGAGGCGGGACCCCCCCTCCAGAAACCACCCCTCCGCTAGGTGCCCTGCGCCCTTAGTCAAGCAGGCATTTTTCCGCCTGCTTTTTTGGCCCGGGAATGGGTGGGGGGAGAGTTTAAAAGTTTTGTCCTGTGCCGTCCGTGCCGCTTGCTTGCGCTTTAATTGCGGCGGCCGGCGGCCGGCGAGACTGGGCTTTTTGCTGGCTGGCTGCGAGCCTGCGGCGAGTGGCGAGTCCCACCAGAGCAGCCCAGGGGGGGGGGGGAGGCCGGGGACCTCCAGAAACAACCCCTCTGGTAGGTGCCCTGAGGCACGGCAGGCATTTTTCCGCCTGCTTTTCGGCCGGGAACTGGGTTTTTTTAACTTTTAAAAACTTTTTTTCTGTGCCGCGTGCATCGCGCGATCGCGCGATGCAAGGAACAAGCACAACAAATCAGACCAAAATTGTTCGTTCGTCGGTTCGAGCTCGAAGTCTGGCAGAGTAATTCCCGTTACTGTTTCCGTAGAGTAACAGAAACGAGTAACGGAAACGGAAACGGGAATACCGCTAAGTCGTGCCCATCTCTACTACTACTACTGCTGCTGCTGCTGCTGCTGCTACTACTACTACTACTACTACTAGTAGTATTGCTGCTGCTGCTGCTGCAGAGCAGGAAAGGAAGCAATGTATCATCATCAAGTCCAGCCCCTTTCAAGGAGGCCCAGTGTGGGACTCAAGCTCCCAACTTCTGGCTCTGCAGCATAAGAACATAAGACCATAAGAAGAGCCCTGCTGGATCAGGCCAAAGGCCCATCTAGTCCAGCTTCCTGTATCTCACAGTGGCCCCACCAGATGTGTCCGAGAGCGCATGAGACTAGATCTCTGTCTCCTGATACCACTCCCCTGCATCTGGCCCTTCAAGTGCCCTGGTGTTAAGCCTGGAGATGACACCTCTCCATCATGGTTTGTAACCTGTAATGGACTTTTCCTCCAGGAATCTGTCCAATCCCCTTTTGAAGGCATCCAGGCCAGATGCCATCACCACATCCTGTGGCAGGGAGTTCCATAGACTAACAACGCGCTGGGTGAAAAAAATATTTTCTTTTGTCTGTTCTTACTCTCCCAGTCCTCAATTTGAGTGTATGTCCCCTAGTTCTGGCATTTTGTGAGAGGGAGAAGTGCATCCCTCTATCTACTTTACTCATGCCCTGCATTATTTTGTACGTCTCAATCATATTCCCCCTCAGGCGCCTTTTTTCCAGACTAAAGAGCCCCAAATGTTTTAGCCTTTCCTCATAAGGGAGGTGCCCCAGCCCAGTAATCGTTTTAGTTGCTCTCTTCTGCACCTTTTCCAGTTCCACTATGTCTTTCTTGAGATGCGGTGACCAGAATTGTACACAATACTCCAGGTGCGGCCTTACTATTTTTTTGTATAATGGCATTATAATGTTGGCTGTTTTATTTTCAATCCCCTTTTTGATAATCCCTAGTATGGAATTGGCCTTCTTCACCGCTGCCACACATTGGGGAGTAGAGATGGGCACGAATAGAAAAAATTATGTTTCGAGTTGTCGTTTTTGGGGACGGGTCCGTTTCGGGTCGTTTCCGTTTGTCGCGAAATTTTTCAAAAATTTGTCGTTTCGTTTTTCGTTTTTTCGTTTGTCATTTCTACCCGCTTTTTGCGCGATTTTAAAGCATTTCCAGTCGCTGCCAGACCTTTTTATGCCCTCTGTGGCTGCCAGACCTGCCCAGTCTGCAACTTGGGCATGCTATTGGTTGAACATGATCCCATCACATGACTTGCCTCCATTTTGTGGCTGGAGTGGCTGGGGACATCCGTTTTGTCATCCTTAAAGTGAAAAGAAAAATACATCGCGATGGGAGAAGACAAAAACAAACGTTTTAAGGACCCCAACCCGCCGGTAGTTAATAATTTCAAATAATTCTCGCATTATCGCTGCATTTTAATGGATGTCCAGGGCGTTTTAATACCAAAGAAATCAATAGTAGGCATCTGGGAGCCATTTTGGGTCAATGTCCCCAACTCCCCTTAAAGGAAAAAAAAAATTCAGTGATTTATGAAAAGACATAAATGCATGTTTTAAGGACCCCCCACCCCCTGATAGGTATTATCAGACAGTATAAATAATTATCGCTGCATTTTTATGGATGTCCAGGGCGTTTTTTAACATTTAAAAAACAGCTCATTTCATTGCGGAAACGAAACTAACGACCACAATTTTCATGGGTCATTTCGTTTCGTTCAATTTCCAGCTCAATTTTCATTTGTCGTTTCGTTACGTAACGGAAACGACAAACCAAAACGGAAACGAAAATTTCGCCGAGTCGTGCCCATGTCTATTGGGGAGACACCTTCATGGAGCTGTCCACCAACACACAAATATCTCTTTCCTGATCCGTCACGGATAACTCAGAGCCCATGAGTTGATAGATAAAGTTTTGATTTTTTGCCCCAATATGCATTACTTTACATTTGGCTACATTAAAATGCATTTGCCATTTCGTAGCCCATTCCCCCAATTTGGAGAGATCCTTCTGGAGCTCTTCACAATCTTCTCTGGTTTTTACCACACGGAAAAGTTTTGTGTCATCGGCAAACTTGGCCACCTCACTGTTTATCCCTGTCTCCAGGTCATTTATGAACAGATTGAAAAGCACCAGTCCCAGGACAGATCCCTGGGGCACACCGCTTTTCACCTCTCTCCATTGTGAAAATTTCCCATTGACACCTACTCATTGTTTCCTGGATCTCAACCAGTTCTCAATCCATAAGAGGACCTGCCTTCTTATCCCCTGACTGTGCACTTTTTTCAGCAGCCTTTGGTGAGGGATTGTATCAAAAGCCTTTTGAAAATCCAGATAGACTATATCCACCAGTTCACCCAAATCTACATGCCTGTTGACCTTTTCAAAAAATTCTAAAAGATTTGTCAAACAAGACTTACCCTTGCAGAAGCCATGCTGATTTTCTCTCAGCAAGGTTTGTTCTTCTATGTGTTTTAAGATTTTCTCTTGGATGAGGCTTTCCACCATCTTCCCTGGGACAGATGTAAGGCTAACTGGCCTGTAGTTTCCTGGGTCCCCCCTCCTTCCTTTTTTAAAAATTGGTGTGACATCTGCTATCCTCCATTCCCCCGGCACTGTGGCCGTTTTAAGAGACAAGTTGCATATTACAGTGAAGAAATCTGCAATTTCATTTCTCAGTTCCCTAATAACCCTTGGGTGGATGCCATCTGGGCCCAGTGACTTGTTAATCTTCAATTTATCAATTAGTCCTAAAACATCCTCTCTTTTAACCTGTATTTGATTTAATTCTTTAGTCAAGAGGGGCCGTTCAGGCAGCGGAATCTGCTCAAGGTCTTCTGTCGTGAAGACAGATGCAAAGAACTCATTTAATTTCTCTGCAATTTCCAAGTCCTCCTTAATCTCCCCTTTTCCTCCCTCACCATCCAGAGGGCCAACTGGTTCTCTGGCAGGTTTTCTACTTCTAACATATTTAAAGAAGCCTTCATTATTACCCTTTATATTGCTAGCCATGCGTTCCTCAAAATCTTTCTTTGCCTCTCTTATCATCATCTTACATTTCTTTTGCCAGAGTTTGTGTTCCTTTTTATTTTCCTCATTTGGGGAGGATTTCCATTTACATAAAGACCTCTCCTTGCGCTTTAGAGCCTCTCTAACTCCACTCGTTAACCATGCCGGTGCCCTCTTAGACTTAAATAAGCTCTTCTTTCTTTGTGGTATGCACTTGTGCAGGGCCTCTGTTACCATTGTTTTAAACAGGTTCCATGCACTCTGAAGAGATTGGATTCTTCCAACCTTCCCCTTTCAATTTCTTTCTAACTAGTTTCCTCATCTGAGGGAAGTTTGACCTTCGAAAATCAAGGGTTTTTATGTCTGATTTGCTTGACACTCTTCCTCCAACATGCATGGCAAAGGAGATTGCAGCATGGTCACTGTTCCCCAGAGGCTCAGTGACATTCACATCCCTGACCAGGTCCTGAGTATCACACAGTATTAGATCCAGAGTTGCCTGTTCTCGGGTGGGCTCCATGACAAGTTGCTCTAAGGCACAGTCATTCAGCAAGTTGAGAAACCCAGTTTCTCTTTCTTGCCTGGAGCTCGCATTGGCCCAGTCAATGTGGGGATAATTGAAGCCCCCCATGATTACTATCCTATCCTTCTGAGACACCTCCATGATTTCTCTCCTCATTTCAAGGTCCCCCTCAAGTTCAACACTGTTCAGAAGGGCCTTTTCACACAACCCCTAAAATCCGCAGCAAATGGCTCCCAGATCCGGAGCTTAAAATTGTTTTCCCACCAGCTCCGGAATTTACAAAAAATTAAGTGTGACCATGCCCACGTACGTGCGTCCCAGCGCACTTTTCAAGTACCTGCTCTCCGGGGGTGAAAAATTCCTGATGCGGATGTAACGTATTGAGTGCTGGGCTCTCCTCACTTCTGTTGTTTTTTTGCCCCCACCCCCCTGCCCCTTTAAGTGATACTAAGAGACTGGAAATACTGCCGGGAGCAGAGCGAGACTGCAGAACGGAGGTGAGCCGGCATTCTTTTCTTTCCTTTTTTCTCCCTCCCCTCACACAGACAGCAGCCAGGAGTGTGGAGGGGGTGGGAACACAGGAACAGCGACAAACCCCCAAGATCTCTGGTCCGAATTTAAGTGGCCAGTGGATCTTAGGGGTCATGTGAAAAGGCCCAAAGTGGCACTAGAAACCCCACCGAAGAAGCATGTTGTTTTTCCTTGAATGGAGTTCCTCTGGTTTCCCCCTGATGTCCAACAGCAAAGCCCCCTGAAGTCACAACCGGAGAACCATATGAATAGTCTTAGTCTGACATACAAGAAGCAAGTAAAACATGACAAGCCACCAGGTGCTGGCTGTGGTGAAGTTTTCAGCTGGTTTGTAGGACTCATTCCAGAGACAAACCATTGCCAGGGTGTGTGGAGAACACAACAGGGCCTTCTCCTCATTCCACACATCTTGGTTGGACTCAAAGACCTCCAAGGTCCCTTCCAACTGTATTAGGATTCCATGATCTTCAATTGGGAGACTGATTCTGTCTTATTAGTCAGTTTGAGCAAAGGGATCTGTGCCGAAAACTGTCCCCTGTGCAAACCCTTCGTTGCTGTCACCCCACAGCACAAGCTTTTGGAGAATTCTGGCCTACGGTTCCTTTACTCCAGTGAAAGGAGCCCCTGGAGCCGAGGAACACTGAGTGCTTCTCTTTACTTATGTTTATGACTTTCTGCATCCATATTCCATCTTTCTATTAGAAACCATTATGTCCTCCTTCAAAATAAGTGGCTCCCAAACAATGAAGCTGAGAGCAATGCCCGCAGGAGGCCAGATTCCATTATGAGCCTGAAGACGCCTAACAGAGTCTCACCAAAAAAAAAAAAAAAATGGTGAGCTCAAAACGAAGGAACAAAGCAGAACAAAATGTTATTGGGAAATTTGGCCTCAGGATCTGAAAGGAAGCAGGAGAACAGCTGACTGAGGTTTTTTAAAGCCAACAATCTGTTCACTGCAAATACGTGCTTGAAGCTACTGAACAGAGGGCTGAACATGTGGACATCACCAGTTGGTCAATATAGAAATCAAATAGACTATGTGATTGGGAATGGGAGATGGAGAAGCTGTATTCTTTCCTCCAGAACAAGACCAGGAGTAGATTGTGGGACTGATTTTAAATTATTAAGATACCCATCATTAGAGTAAAGCTGAAAAGGGGCACTAAAAGAATCAAAGTGCCAAAATATAATTATAAACAACATTCCTGATTTAATTTGAACATATTTGTATTATTAAACTCAACTGCCTGTTAATCAGAACTGTGGATTGAAACCAGATATATTATTAAGGAAGAATGCAAAAAGGCCTATCATAAATAGAAAAGAAAACATAGATGGATGATGGGAGATGATGGATGGCTTTTTTCCATCTTGCCATGGACTGAACACCTAAGAAATAATTCCTGGCAAATCCATCTTTTGCCATGTTGTTACCTATTGGTACTGCTCTTGAGGAAGGGGGCTTGCCCTTGAAATATTAGCAATGTTTTGTTATTTTTATAGTAGCCTAAAGGTATCACCTGTTCCACTTTGTATTTGTCTTTTGTGACGGCTACATGGCTCCTTGAATTGTTTTGCTTCAATTGGAAATGCTTGTTTTGCTTCAATTAAAATTCCTATGGATACCTGAGAGGCAAAAGTAAATTGTGGTAGAAATGCTGGCTCCGTGGGTGCCCGTCGCTCAGCGGAGGCGTTTTGCCCTCTCGCGAGGGCGAGTGAGAGGGGGCAGGACGCATACGAGCATCCAGAGGGGAGGGTGAGGAGCGCCCTATAAAGGGGCGGCTCCGACCCCCTCCAGCAGGCAGTTGATTTCTGGCATTCAGCAGGCTCAGACCTGCTGGACGCTCTGCAGGCGCTGCCATTTTTTTTTCTGGCTGGAGGTTGGCACTCGCAGCATATCCCTAAATCAGGAGTTCTGGGGCTTTGAAGTGATTGATTCTGAGCCTTTTGCGGAGGGAGACAGTGGTACATTCGTAACTCTCGGGCAGGGTCCTTCGGGTAGTGGGCATGGGAGAGTTGAGGTTTGGCACTCACTCCTTCCGCATTGGGGCCGCCTTGACTGCAGTAGCTTTGGGGTATGGGCAGGGGGACATCCGCCGGCTAGGCAGGGTCCTCCCGATGTTACCAGCGGTACGTATGGCCACTGCCAGCACTCTAACCTCTTCCTTGTGTCTTCCCAGGACTGCTTTATCGAGCTTCCTGAGTGAGAGTGGTGTTTATCGGCCACAGCTATGTTTACTGGGCTGAGAAGTTCGCCCGCAGTTCCGGCTGGGGACCCAACCTGGGGCTTGGTAACAGGGCTGTACTTGAATGGTGGGGGAAGCGGGGGATGAGATGGCAGGAATTTCTCAGTGCGGCATCAGCTGCAGCTCTGGGAAAGCCCCCTGATATTCTCTTGGTACACCTGGGGGGTAACGATTTGACCAGGCAAACGGGCAAGTCGCTGGTACTGGAGATTTTACGTGACTTCGAAACTTGGAAGGCCATGCATCCGGCCTGTAGGTTTGTCTGGTCAAATATGATACCCCACCAGAATTGGGGGGGGGGGTGATTGCAATCCCCAGGAGTTGAATCGCTCCCGGCGGGGGGTGAATAAAGAAATGTGCCAGGCTGTTCACCGGGGCTTGGGGTCAGTGGTGGGCCACTCTGATTTTAATGTGGGCAGGAATGAGTTGTACAGGCCGCATGAAGTACACTTGTCGGACAAGGGCACCGAGCTGTTCCTGCAAGACCTGTGGAGGGGCCTGGCCACTGAGCTGGCTTTGCTGGATGGGGAACCGGGGCCATAGCAAGGCTAGGCCCTGCAGTAGTGGCGCCAGAAGCTGATGGAGGGCAGCGGTGAGTATGTAAAACATCTGTCCCCAAGTACTCAATAACCAAGGCACTGCCGATCAGGAGGTCACAGTGTCAGGGTGGGTACAAGGGCACATCTCCCTGCGCTGGGGAGAACCCAGCTTTATGCTATCAAATGCAGGGAGGGATAATGACACCAGCTGGCCTGGGGGGTGCTGTCGGCTGACCACACCACCCGGGGGTCATTTCTCGTACTATGCTGCCCGGTTGGAGGGGTTCCAACCATGAATGCTAATGCCAGGCCCCTCTTGTTGTTGCTGTTGTTGAATTAAACTTGCATTTAATAATGTGTGGCCCAGTTAAACAGGAAAAATAAAATTGAGCCTAGATTATTTATATCTATATTTAATTATTTTTACATTTTTATACCGCCTGTCTTCCTGATGGAACTCCGGCAGGTTCACAACAATCAAGATATTAATAAAAAACCAATATCAAACATATAATTCAATAATTATAATAAAAGCCAAAACTATCAGGGAAAACATCTTTATAGGTCAACCAAAGAGGCACAAAAAGTATAGATTTGCATGTAACCATTACAAAAACGTGCAAGCTTTTGAAAGTGTTATCTCTTCATCATATGAGATGTTGAAAGAAAACAGGGAGGGAATACCAACAGCAGCAGCAGCAGCAACAACAACAACAATGACAACGACAACTACAACAGACTTAGAACAGCCCAGCTAGGAGGGATCCTATGAATCAGCATGTCAAGCCCCTCCTAAGGAAGCACAGTGGATAATCCATCCCCACCTCCACTGCTGGCTCTGCAACCAGAGACCTAAACTTCAGAGCTAGGAATTGGCAAACCACTTCAGTATTTCTGCCAAGAAAACTCCACAGGCATGGGGTCACGAATAGTCAGTCACAAATGTAACAACGCAAAACACACACACACACACACACACACACACACACACACACACACACACACACACACACACACGTTTCAGTGACGTCCTTCTGCACATCTTGAAGCACCAATTTCCATGAATTACCCATCAATGTTTCTGCCACACTAGTGGTCAGTTTGGACACTCTGCCCAGAGCCCTGTTGCTTATGAACATTGGCGTAAGAGCAATGGTGCAAATCCTGGGGAATGAATTCCCACCAATTAAGGAGTTGCCGTTTGTATTCCTTGTTCTGTGTCAGACAGGAGGTTGGTACATGACAAACAGCCATGAACCTATTCAGACTATTGTCCACCTAACAAACCTATTCAGGCCCTTGTCCTACTTATGAGCCTATTCAGACAGGGGTGTGTGTGAAATCTAGGTGAACTTTAAATGGAGCACTCACCACTAACTTTTGTCAGTTTGGATGAGTAGCAAAATGTTTCAACCTCTCGAGAAAAGAAGTCCAGTTGCTATGACTCAATTTCCAGGTAAAATCACCTGGATGACTGAGAATCTTCACAGATATAGTACATGACAAAATATAAGCAGCGACTCTTTAACTAGGGGCAAATGGTCCATGTGATTTACACTGTGGCACCTGTGATGCTGTACAAACACAATAGGATTTGGCTGTAGTCTTTTGCCCAACCCCCATCCCTTCTGCTCTCCCACTTATTATCATACATGATAAATGCAATAAAAGAATGTTGGTGAACTTGTATTCCTGAAGATGGAGAACAGACTTTTTTTAATTCTATCAGTATGGGACTTGGGGCCTTCGCTAAATGATGGGTAAGCGGTAAAATGCCCCCGATGAAGAGAAGAGCGGTACTCCTTCCAGCTCACTTACTGACAGTACATCTCCAATTGCAGGCTAGTGAGAAGATGATGGATGGGCAAATATACTCCCGGCAAGTACAGCTGCACTAAAAATCACAGTAGAACAAACATAAAGCAGGGTGGGATGAAATAATATGAAGTAAAATCAACAGCAAGGGGTAAAGACAGTGCTGTGCTTAAGAAAGTTAAAACAATCTTACTTGCAAAAACAGCGGAGAAGAACTAAAATAGTTCTCAAATCCTTTGGAGGAACTGAAAAAACACCAACCCAGTCTTGAGCAGATGCTGAAAAGACTGTCCCACTAGTGCTAGAGAGGTTCTTTGGGGTGAGGTAATCTCAACAATCGACTACCTTTGCGAGGATTCAGGGTTCTGGTCAATGTGTCCAGGAATGACTCTGCTTTTCTGGTGTTCCAGCTGAGGAAATGAATGTCGGGGCGATTGATGGTGGTGGTGGAGAATTTCTCCTCAATATTATCTCAGGTAAGAAAGGGTGGATGGGCCAAGGTACATTCAGAAAACATCGCCTTGACTGTGTCACCTTTCTGGAACTCCAAGTGTGACTTCATTTTTATCAAGCCTTGTGAACAGAGTACTTATAAAGGCCATTTCTCCTTGACATTTGTGAAAATGAGTTGTGATGTGTAATATTTGGGTTGACATTGATCATGTTGGCCAAACTCACTGTCCCTCCTTCAGCTTCAGGGTATTGGAGTTACATATAGTTTCAAAGGACCCTTCCTTCCTTCCTTCCTTCCTTCCTTCCTTCCTTCCTTCCTTCCTTCCTTCCTTCCTTCCTTCCTTCCTTCCTTCCTTCCGGCACTCTAAACCAGAGATGGCTGCCTTTCTGAAACTGGAATGAATTTGGAAGGTCATCCAGTTAGGTCATCCACATTGGGAAGCTCCGTCTCGTCTTCAGTGGGGCTGAAGAATGTCCCGACAGAGGACTGATCCACCAACAAATCATTGCTAGGACCCATAAGTGTCACTCTTCTCTGCCTGAATGTTCAGGGTCAGAAAAATCTTCCAGAAAGCTAACCTTTGCTCTGCTGAACTTGGCATATTCCACCACTATGGCATTTTGTGCATTCTGAATGCAGAGTTGGCAGAGCGATAATAGAGAAGCACACACGAGCCAGGGAACCTGATTAAGGGATAAATAGACAGAGCCCATTTCTATATTTGTTCTGCACTCATTTAGCAGTAATTCAGGGGCTTCAGTTCGAGTGTTAACTGGCCTGCTCTGCCATTCATGCAGCTGCTCTGCTGGTTGTTAGGAATCCATTTCGTTATTGGTTCCCAATCTCTTGCCAAAAAGGCTTTGGATACAATACGATAGACGGCCTCTCCAACTCCTTGCAGCCTCAGCTGAATTCGCTCCCCCCTCCCGCCTTCTCTTCATGTTGGGAGGATTCAGCAAAATTTATATGAAGAGGAAAAGATGTGTTCCAGTGGTAGAAAAATATCAGTATTTATTTCAGCAAGCCTGTGAGGGTATAAATATTTATAGCTTGCATTATAG
Source organism: Phrynocephalus guinanensis (assembly GCA_037367245.1). NCBI lineage: Eukaryota > Metazoa > Chordata > Lepidosauria > Squamata > Agamidae > Phrynocephalus > Phrynocephalus guinanensis. The sequence continues at coordinate 2,507,280 of CM074747.1, forward strand.
TGCAGCCATTGAACTGCAACTGGGGAGAAAGCATAGGTATCATAGTGCTTTCTTGGGTCTTATTTTTACCTGGATTTTATAGCAACACTATTCTTTGTTGTTTAAGTAAAGACACAGTCAAAATGTCACTTAAGAGGCTTTTCTCTTGCTTTGTATTCTCTAAAGATAGTGCCCAATCTCGGATGGAAACGTGGGCATGACCCATCCTCTTTGTTCTTGTTATGATAATTTTGACATTATTATAATCACCATGTAACTGTGCCCTGGAGGCGGCACTTAAAATGGCCTCCAAATTGAGTGGAGGCATGACACAGCTCCGTTTCCCAGCCTGGAGGTGTCTTTGTAAAGTCATGGTGATTGAACATCGTCTGCTGGGTCACCGACTCCTAAGCGTGCAAGGGGACAAGGGCCAAACCTAGTGAACACCTCTAAGTAGGATATGAAACAAATGGAAGGAATGGAAAAGAAAAGAAAAAAAACACACTTTCTCCTTTTGAGACAAAAAAACGGAAATGTTGTTGTTTAGTGTAATAAGCTACCTCTAGAGGAGGTCCATAAAATCAATAAGTAATACAGTACTTAATTACCAATAGAGTGAGCCTATTGAATCAATACTTAGTAGTAGGTTACCTCTAGAGTAGGCCTGCTGACCCCAAAAGGTAGTAGTAAGTTACCTTTAGAATAGGACCATTGAATCAATAGGTTACTACTAGAGTGAACTCTTTGAATCATTAACTAATAGCAAGTTACCACATAGGCCCATTAGGTCAATGGACGTTATGGAGGAGGTGGCTCACCAAACTGTAACTGATTTGACTGGTTGGCTTTAGTTGTGATTAGAGTAGGACATGGACCAGTAGTTTGGTGGTTTGGGCCTGCGTGGGCAACAACTGTCATGTGCCCCACCCTTTCTGGTGGGGGACCACTGGGATGCAGTGCCCTGTCCCCCTGCCTGTAGGTGCTACTTCCAAGTGGGTTCCTGCTGGGCGGGAGGGCGGTAACACTGAACACCTGTTGGGCTATTGGTTGAACCAGCAGGAACTGCCGAGCCAGCAATCCGTGGCCGTTTCTAGTTGCATTTGGATAGGCTAGGCAACAGGATTTCACCCACCAAGCCAGCATCAGCAAGTTTGCAGCCAGTGGTTTGGCCTCTGCCCAGTTGAGTTTGTGGTGCTTGGCATACATGGCATGATCCTGAAGGAACAGAGTGGGACAGGGTATAGGTGTCCCATACCTGTGTTCCTCTCAGCCCATCTGTTCTGTGTGTTTCTTTCTAGCTGGGGATGATTGGCTGGAGATTGTACTCTCCCCTGGGCAGGTGGCTTTTGCAACCTTCTAGCACAGGCATGTCCAAACTTCGACCTCCAGATGTTTGGGACAGCAACTCCCACAGTCCTTTGCCATTGGCAATCTAAGCGTAGAATCCTGGGAGTTGTGGTCCAAAACATCAGGAGGGCTGAAGTTTGGACAGGCCTGTTCTAGCAGGAGTACCAATGGGCGAGGTCTTCCTTTAAAGGAGCTTTCCAGGGTGCTGAAGCTGTTTGAGCGACCAGTTTCCAGGACCATGAATAGACCCTGTGATTCCCATTGCACCCTCCCCCAGCAATCTGGGCACACACAATTTATTGAACTCAGAAGGACGAAGGCTGAGTAAACCTTGAGCCGCCTTCCTAGGACTGAACCTAAGTTGGCGAGCTGCGTTTTGTCCATAATCCTGTGGTTTAACCACTGCACCACAAGGCTCCTTCCGTAACACCTAGCCATAATACATAATACCTAGCTGTAGATCTGGGCCTGCTCCTAGCCCTCTCTGGACATACACGGTACATGCTTCCCTTTTGTCATTCTGAGCAAACATGTGACAGAGGCAGAAAAGGACATTGGCAAAGGGATGGCGTCGAGCTGAAAGCTTTTCCTGCCAGACCTTTGCTATGTGTGTGGCTCTGCTGGGAAAACAAACAGAATGTGGAGATGCACAGAGAATGTAACTGAAGGATGCCCATCAGAAGTGTATTTCAACACTGCAGTGGGAATCGTTGGCTAACTGAAAGGATGGCCGGTTTTCTTGGAAACACGCGGTTGTCCCCAGCACCTCTCCATGTCTTATGAAAGTGGAACAAAAGGGTTGAATCAGGAGCAGGTAGAAAGGACCGGGAAGGGGCGAGGGAGGAGGCATGCTCTCCCATGTGGAAAACCTGAACTCCTGCAGTAAAAATGCTCAAAAACCTAGCGCACGGGGGAGCAGTGTAATCGCTCACTTTGCTCCCTGCTGTGCTGCTTTTTTCTGTTTGTGCAGAACGTGTCCTTCATGTTGCTGATGACAGGAAGGCATGGAAACTTGCCGGTCCTCTGACACTGGAGGTAAAATTCTCTCTCCTCAGCTGCGTTATTCCGTGACATTGATTGGTCAGATACAATGAATATAGCTTAGTCCACTAGGTGTTGCTGCTTTAGAGACTTAATCTCAAAAACTGGGGGCATCACGTGTACCCAATGGTACTATAGTAGAATTTAAATTGTAGAGTTTGCATCTGAATGGCAATTAGTGGTAAAAGCACCTATGGGTGGGAAATTTGACCTGTTGAAAAATTTCCACTCTGAAATTGTAGAGGTTGATGCCTGGGGTCAAATCTTCCACTTTTCATCTGGATCCCAGCAAATGCTACCTGTAGAAAACAACACATGGTATCTAGACACATGTCATTAGAACTGAATAGATAATTTAGTGGCCGTGGACTCCTGGAGGATCACTGGTGGCTTGGCTTTGCAACTATTTAGATAGCTAAACAATAAGATCGCTTTTACATGACCTCTAAAATCCACTGACAACTTAAATTTGGACCAGAGATCATGGGGGTTTGTTCTGCTTCCTGTGTTCCCACCATTCCACACTCCATTGCTCCTGTCTGTGGTGAGGGGAGGGAGAAAAGAAGGGAGAAAAGAATTCAGGCTCACCTCTGTCTGCCATCGGAGCAGCCCCGTAGGGATCCCAGGCTGTTAAAGGGGTGGTGGGGGTCAGCAAAAACAAACAAAAGGCAGGAGAGCCCGGCATCCACAGCTTTACAATCTGAATTGGAATTTTTTTTACCTCTGGAGACCAGGTACTTGTAAAATGTGCTGGGGTGCGTTTAGGTGGGCATGGTCTTACTTAATTTTTTTTTAAAGTCCGCAGCTGGTGGGAAAACAATTTTAAGCTCCGCATCTGGGAGCCCTTTGCCTCGGATTTTAGAGATCGTGTAAAAGCAGTCTAAGTCACCTACATTTTTCAGGGTAGATATTTTCAACTTCTGCAGGACCTTCAGTGCAAGTTATTCTGCTACAGGTGCAGGGAAGCCTCAGATTTATTGACCCAGAACGCACCGTCTTTGTCTCAGTTATGAACTCTCTAGGTAGCCTTAAGAAATCATTTTGCTCTCAGCTTTACTGTCTCTAAGATGACAATAATGGCCTGCTTCACTGGAGAGTTGTAAAGACTGAGATAATCTCTGCAAAGTAGATGCTTGTCCTTATGTACTAAATGGGAAAGCTTATATACCTTTGTTTCCCCTTTGCCAAGCAGTGGAAAGAATATTTATCGCCCTTCCCAGAGAGCATTTGTGTATAAATGTGTCTTATACAGATAAATGTGCTCTTCTTTGTAAATTTGCAAAATTTGCAAAACTTAAAACTATGCTAAATTGCTGGTTTGATGCATTGACTTTTTAAAAAGCAGAAGCACTTTGTTGTCTCTGTGCGCCATCCGCCTGCCTTCCTCTGCTTGTTGTGCAGAAAGGGTGCTAGCAACCCCTCGGGGAAAGAAACAGAAAAAAGTTTGATGTCTTACTCATGAGCTGCAGGTGAGTGCTCTGGTGGGGGTGTTTAAAAATCCTCCCTGCCTGGTGGCAGCCTTCCTTGCCAGGGGCAGAAGCTGCTTCACAGTCCTTCCAGTGAGATCCTTTGAGAAGGAATGAGGGAGCCGAACGGATGCAAAACAAGTTTGTGTTGCGCACATCCAATGTCCAACATGGAAGGCTTAGACAGCAAAACCCAAAAAGTCCTCTCAGACGTCACACTCCCAAAGTCATTTCTTCACTTCACTTCACTTCTTCACTTCCACCTCTTGGCATGGCTTTCAGGTAACCTCCCACACAAGGGCAACACGAGAGGTTAGAGAGAGCTCTTCCTTAGGCAAAATCATCCACTTAATCAACACAAGCCATTTCCCGAGCTTGGGAACCCACTTTCTCCCGCTGAATCGCAGTAGGGGCTCCTCTTACCAGTGATGGAGCATAAATGTTGTCATTTGCTAAATTGCTCTAGCTTCAGTCTTCAGCAGAGCAACTGGCTACACATTTCCTTCGGCTACAAAGGCAGATTCCCACCCATCACAAAACATGTTTAAAAACCACCACCATTAAGAAAGCAACTCCAAGAAGGCTCTCTTTGAACTGTGGAGTAGGTTGAATGCATAGCATTTGGTTAAACTTACTCACAAGTAAACAGTATGCATCGAGAACTAACCTTAAAGGAGGTTGCCATATCCAAGGACATGGAGGGATTATTGGGGCTGTGACCATGTGATAAAGAGTGATTGATTGACACTGCGGGGAAACCTCAGGTAGTTGTAAAAATTCTTGAGATCTCCAGATGGCAACAGACATGTCAGGCAATCAGAAACGGGTGGGGAAATCTGAAATTTGTGAGCTTTTAGTAAAGTATTGGAGCATGTATAATTCCTTCCAAGCTGGTAGCAGGACCCACTGCTTCAGCAGAAAGGTTTGCCTGTCCTGCTTCCATGACATTATTATTATTATTATTATTTATTTGTTTCATTTGTATACCACCCATCTTCCAAAACGGAACTCTGGGCGGTTCACAGCAAGTTAAAAACAACAATGTAAACAGAAAGAGGGGCAAAACTCTCAGCAAGATGCATCTGGGGGCAGGAGGAAAAAAATCTTAAATTAAAGGTCGCCATATGCCTCCCTGAAGAGCAAGGTTCTCAAAGCCTTCTTGAAGGTGGGCAGGGACTGTGCAAGGCGCAGCTCACTCGGTAGATGGTTCCACAACGAGGGGCCCACAACAGAGAAGGCGCGGTTGCGCGTGACCAACTTCCGTGCCTCCCTAGGAGTGGCCACCCTGAGTGAGCCACTATCCACCCTTATGCCATCGGAAGAGCCCTCCTTGGTGACATCACAAGGGCCTTGAGTGCTACTCAACTGGTAAAACATATTTCTAAGCCATCCCTGCCCATGGTGGTGGTAAGAAGCCAGAACTGCTGAAGTGAGGATTCCTTTTTTTGAAGTATCCTTCCCATCGGTGATAAATTCATTAGGGACTCAAAGGCAGAGAGATCCAAGCCTTATTGATCTGCTTCCTGTTGCATCATGCAGGTTGGAGGTGTGTTATGCTTTTTTATTCTCCCCCGACTGACACCTCTTCCTCTTCTCACCCAGGGAAATATCAATACCCTTGGGCTTGGCCTTTATCCAACTGGCTTGTTTCGGTTTTGTTTTTGGGTTATTTGTTCATTTGATTCATTGTGTTTTCCCTCCCTTGCATTAATTGTGCTGCTTGACATGCATTGTTAATGAAACTCAGTAAGTAGAATGTGCTGTTTTTAAAACAGGCACAGAGCAGAGAGAGAGAGAGAGAGAGAGAGAGAGAGAGAGAGAGAGAGAGAGAGAGAGAGAGAGAGCATCATGAACAAGAGCAAGCAGGAGTAAATGTGTGAGAGGAGCTTAATGAGGAGCAAAGCTGCTGGAGATCTCAGTGGTGGAGGTCTCTGTTTGTGGAGCTAGGGGTTGGGAGTTTGATTCCGCACTGTTGTCTCCTTGACAGGGGCTGGACTTGAAGATCCATAAGGATCTCTTTCTTTCTTTCTGACAGTCCAAGGTAGCTGGCTGGGTAGCTCAGTGGTTAAGGGATGAGGTCAGGAGTTTGATTGCGCAGTGGGACCTCCTGGGTGAAGAGACAGCCTGGGTGAACCTAAGAACATCAGAAGAGCCATGTTGGATCAGGCCAAAGACCCATCTAGTCCTGCTTCCTGTATCTCACAGCGGCCTCACCAAATACCTCTGGGAGTGCACGAGACTAGGTCTCTGTCTCCTAATACCCCTCCCCTCCATCTGGCCCTTGGAGTACCCTGGTGTTAAGCCTGGAGATGACACCTCTCCATCATGGTTTGTAACCTGTAATGGACTTTTCCTCCAGGAATCTGTCCAATCGCCTTTTGAAGGCATCCAGGCCAGATGCAATCACCACATCCTGTGGCAGGGAGTTCCACAGACTAACAACACGCTGGGTGAAAAAATTCTTCTTTTGTCTGTCCTTACAAAAAAAAACCAAACCAATCCAGGATGTTTGTGCAAATTTGCTGCTTCCTGTTGGTTTGGTTTGGTCCAAACCAGAAAACCAGAAGGTTTCCAGAACCAATGAACCTTGGAAACAATTCCTGAGCCTCCTCGTTCATTTTGCTGCCGTTTCCTCCTCTGCCACTCCACCATCAAATCAAGCAAGCAAGCATCCCATCTGCCTCAGCTGAAGGGGTTGGTTTGGCTTGTTTGGTTTGGGTTTGTTTGAATGAACTGATTTCGTGGTTTCTTCCGGAAAGTTCAGAAGTTCGAGGTTCACACACCCGGACGAACCACAAACCAAGACGAAGTGCCATTTTGCTGGTTTGTGCCCATCTCTAATTATTATGCTAGGTACATCCCATTCCCCATGGACCAACCAATCAAGGACATACAACTCCTAATATAAATAGGCATCCAAATGCCATTGTCTTTGCTGCAAATGAATTCTTTCCCCGTGGAGCAATGGATGTCTCGCTTCTACCTGCACAGGGGTAGATCCCGCCGCCTGTTCCACCACCCTGCCGAGGAGATAAGGAAAGGCCGATGAAGGCTTCCTCCTTTCCCTTGGCACCAGCTTTCCCTTCTGTCGGTTCCAAAAACAGCTTGCCTTTGAAATTCAAATGGCCTCCCCTCCCTTTCCACCCTCACTCAGCTTGCTACAGAAATATCTCCTTTTATAATGCAACAGTAATTAACAAATGAACTTAACGTTTGTGAACACAAATTAAAATTCACAGCCAGAGATGACCTTTGAAGCTCTCACTTCAGTGCATCAGGCATAGCTGTGAGTTTATGATTCCTCCCTGCAAAACTTTTGTTGGGGAAAAAGTTTTTGTTTTTTCGATGCCATCTTCACCATATCTGATTTAACGGACATGCCTCATTTTAAAAAATCTGCATAGATGCTCATTTCTTCTTCAGAGAGAGAGATCATATTGTTTTACTCTTTGGGCTATTTTCCCAATGATGGAGTCGGAAAGATGCCAAATTTTGGAAAGTCCCCCCCCCCACACACACACAATTTGTACAACAGGACTGAAATTCTCAAATCAGAAACAGACTTCCTTGAAGTTATGTTCGGGGAAAAAAGCCCAACTTGGCCCTGGAGAGATACCAATTCACAATTTGTGGCCTTCAGTTTATATAACAGGTGATAACAGAGGTCATAAATGGAGATATAAGTTGTCATTTGCCTCGTTGTCATTCACCAGAATGAGAAGGTGCAAGATTATTTCCCTCAACCTGCAACAGGATGACATATTTTGTGGTGCTTTTAACAGGTTGGGATGATGAGTGTGAATTGAGAAAAGCAACAAAAAGCAATACATCACCCCCATAGTGGGCAGTTTACATTTTTTTAATTACTCAGGTTACACACTGCTTCCCCCTTTCGTAGCAAGCTGGGTAATCAATTCAATGACTCGGAAAGATGGAAGGATGAGTCGCTCTCAAGATGGCTGCCTGAGCCTGTTTGGGAGAGAATTCAGCTTGTGAGCAGAGTCTCAACGACAGTGCTGCAGTTTAATCAGTGCACCAGGGGGTTCCTCAAAACTGTACACAAAGCAAAAATGATGTTTTAGTGAACATTATGCTTTTTCCTTTTTTTAAAGGGCAATAACGGCTGGTTGGTAGCAGGATCTGAGGTGCTGCTTGCTTTTAAACAGTCTGTCACTTGTGTTGCATTTGGACTGCCTCCCCCTGTGCTTTGCTCCTCAACGGTAACAGTTAGGAACTGTCCGTACCGTACAGATGGTTCATTCAGAGCCCTTTTATACGACCCCTAAAATCCACTGCAAAACACTTACAGATCCGGAGCATAAAATTGTTTCCCCACCAGCAGCGGACTTTTAAAAAAAATAAAGTACGCCCACGCCCACTTAAGCACGCCCCAGCGCACTTTACAAGTACCTGGTTTCCGGAGGTAAAAACAAAATTCCGATGCGGATTGTAAAGCTGTGGATGCCGGGCTCACCTTGCTTCTGTTTGTTTTTGTTGTCCCCGCTGCCCCTTTAACAGACAGGAATCCCTACGAGGCTGCTCCGACAGCAGACAGAGGTGAGCAGAAGTGAGCCTGCATTTTTTTCTCCCTTTTTTTCTCCCTCCCCTCACCACAGGCAGAAGCAACAGAGTGTGAAAGGGTGGGAACACAGGCAGGAAGAGGAAAAAACCCCACATGATATCCGGCTGGGGGATCTGAATTTAAGCTACCAGTGGATCTTAGGGGTTGTGTAAAATGGCTCTGACATTCTGGCATTGTTGAGGAAGCAGCGTTGCTACAGAGGCCCATTCTCAGTTGGGGGAATGAGAGCTCCACATTTGCCCATCCTTCTGGGTTTGCCATCTGACAAGACCTCCTCACTCCTAAAGTCAGGCCTCACGGGCAAGAAACTGTGCCCCCCCCCACCCAGCCCACTGCTTTTCTGAGTTTAATTCAGGGGATGAATTCTCCTATTCCACTTTCTCACTCCGCAAATGGGGTGGGAAAAGGCCAAGAGCCCCATGTCCAGAGCAATAGCGTTCAGGATATAAAGTCGGCCTCTTTTTCTCTGTGGCTTGGTTGGAAAATCCATCTCCTTAGCCTGAACTTTGTTTAACCTCTGTTAGTAACACCTAAGTGGTTTGTAATGGCCAGAGTGCTGGCGCACATTAACAAATTACAGATTAATGAAGTGCAAACGAACAAACGGGGGAAGCCAATGGCGTGCAAAAATGGGCATGTGCACACATCGGGGGCGGAGGGGGGGAGGCTCGTAAGAATCGGAACATCGTCTCCTGAACGGGCTCTCAGGAGACCTTATCTGCGGAATATTTGTCAATAAAATGATTACTGCCGATGCCTGAAGGACTCTGGATCACAGAGAGGAGGCTTCAGAAGAGGATCAGGCATGAGTTTTTGTTTCTATCTATCTATCTATCTATCTATCTATCTATCTATCTATCTATCTATCTATCTATCTATCTATCTATCTATCTATGACATGGCTCCAGGAGCCCGCTCCCCCCCAAAAAACCAGTACTAATGAAAACGAAAAAACGAAAAAACGAACCGACTAATTTTTGTGAATTTTCACGAAAAACGGAAACGACCCGAAATGGAACCGGCCCGACTAACGACAACTCGAAATTTTTTTTCAAGTCGTGCCCATCTCTACTATCTATCTATCTATCTATCTATCTATCTATCTATCTATCTATCTATCTATCTATCTATCTATCTATCTATCTATCTATCTATGTTCATTTTACCTCTGATTCCAGACTGGCTGGCTTGGAACTTGAGTCATCCTGGAGCCTCTCCTAGGAAGCCCATGTGGCGAGGGTTGGGCAGAGGGTTGAACTGGGTTCAAATCCCTGCTTTGGCCATGAAGCTCAGTGGGTGAATTGGGGTGAGCTGTGGTACCTTGGGGTCATGCACCTCTCAGGGGTATAGTGAGGATCAAACTGGGGAGGGAGACAGCCACCTCTGTTGTCTTGCGCATCTGGGAGGAAATGACCGATGCAAAGGTGCCAAATAAATGTATGTCCCCATAAGACCCATGTGTCTTATATTCTCCACTGTGGTGGCCCATGTTTCCCACCCACCGGGTGTAGAAACAAAGGCGCTCCTTGCGGCCACTGTAGGTTTATGTTAGGGTGGAGTCCTAGTTCCTTCTATAGATGGACCCTTCATATTCATACCTCAGGGATACAAATATGAACCGTGGCCCTAGATTTGCCTGTGGACCGCAACCGACTACTTCTTCACTGCCCTAGTATACATTCAGCTAAATATCAGGAAATATCAGGAAAAACTTCTCAACTGTTAGAGAAGTATCATGATGGGACCAATGACCTTGGGAGGTGGTGAGAACTCCAACACTGGAGGCAATCAAGAGAACATTGGGCAAACCATCACCCAGATCTGGTTTGATCTGTATTCCTGCACTGAATGGGGGTTAAGTTCAATGGATGTATCAGCCTCTTCCAACTCCAGGATTCTATGATTCTGTAGTTCAATGGTTATTTTAAAGGTAACTAGGGCAGGTCTTTCTTCCATAGAGCAAATTTCAGCAGCAGTCGAGGCAACAGAAAAGACAAAATCAAGTAAACACAGTTACACCCATGTTTGGTTGCTGTCGTGAAAACAACTTTAGATTTTGTCGGGACGGATAGCTGGCATTCTGGTAATCACCACTGAGAGAAAGAGAGAGTCCGTGAGAGCGAGAGCGAGCAGGTAATAACTGACCACCGACTCAGCCAGAATACTGAATCCCATACAAGCAGGTGGTGTTCTGGGATTTTAAGCAAAGAGAGGATGATTGAACATCTGGAATTGCTCAAGAGATCCTGGAGGATAATTAATTTGAAAGTGAACTTTGCTCGGTGTTGAATGAGAACACATTTTATAAAAAAGCTGTTGGTTGGGTGAGAAGAAGGAGGCAGATGAAGTCGGATGGTAAACACTTAATTACCTGTTGAGCTTAGCAAGACACACAGCATGGCTTTGGATTGCTTAGCTGGATCAATACAGATATTAAATCCCCCATCTGGAATACACAGCCTGGCAATGCTCCCCCCCCCCTTATAGCTTCTCTCTGTGGGAGGGTGGAAGGGTATGCTACGTGTGGGATCACGGGGAGAGGAGGCAGGAGAGGGCTTAGCATCTTTGGAAAATTAATTGCATACAATCATGGGTCGGTAGCACATTTCCTCATTTCCTCAAGGCTCCTTTTCAGTGTTCAGGAGAGGGCAGAATCGCTCCCTTTCACTGTTTGTAACCTATCCTCGCCTGCGGTACAGAAGAGCTACTAGTATCAACCTCCAATTTAATTTGAAAAGTTAATTGTATTCCCAAGAGGTTCCACCTGATGCTTCCATTTTTTAAAACCAATCTTGTAGGGAGCTATTTTTCAAACCTGAGCATCCACTTCCCAAAATAAAAGGGGAGGCATTTATTTATTGTTTGCTAAAGTGCCAGAGACTGGAAAGGAAATGGCATCCTCCTTCTCCCATCCTGGTGTCGGGTTACAGGAAAATGAGAATCCATCAAAGCAAAGCCAGGCAGGTCTCGCCTGCACCATTTCCCCATCCAGCACCCAAAGTTATCCCAGGGAGAAAATCTGGGAAAGAGTCCGGGGCCTGCACTACCCACTGGAGATGGTCACAAAACAAAATAAACAAAATGTTGTTTTGTCATTTTGTTAGGTCGCAAAATGAAAGAAAACAAAATTAGGAAGCAGCATTTTGTTACAGACAAAACGAAACAGTTGTGTTTGTTGTTGAAATGAACTGTTTCATTCCATCTCTAAAAGGGGTCCCTTATCTGCTGGGAGCCACCACCACTGACGCCAGAGCCCAAGAGGAGGTAGAGGAGAAGGTGGGTCCCCACCACTGCTCCGGCCGTCCAACCACCTCATTCTCTGCCGTCCCCCAACATCAGGGACTTTTCCATGGAGTCCTCTCTCCTCATGAGGTGGCCAAAGTAGTGGCGCCTCAGCTTCAAAATCAAAATCTACTTCCTACTCCCTAACCCCCTTTAAGCAAGCAAGCAAGCAAGCAAAATGTCGCACCCGAATCTGTTCATTTGAAATCTTTTTTTTTACCCTGCCTTCAGGAGAATATGGCCGCTGTCACATTCAAATGGGACTGTGCTCTATATTTGCACTAGCCGACCAACCTGGATTTTCTCATAGATAATTATATCAGAAACATACAATGTTTATTCGGAATAATGAAGTAAACAGAACTAGATATAATAATGACAAAATGCAGCACACTCACACTGACTAGAGCATACCAGTCAACAAAACCGAATATGACAGGAAAACCTCAATCTAACAACAGTAAAGCATCGAAGAAATATCTTCAGCATTGCTGGAATTCAGGAGGTCAACATGAACTGACTAGGATCTGTCCACCGTGTGATAGAATCTTCTTGTGATATTGTCGTGCCTACCAAAGAGCGTGTAAGAGAAATCAAACCCAGCATGTCCTGCCACTGTAAAGGCATTGAAACAGATTGGTTTCAATGGGAGCTGCTGTGGGCTAGGATCCCTCTCCCCAGAGGCCCGTGGAACATAATGTGAACATTCTGAAATAAATTGGCAACCCTTGAAGATGGCACACTTGCCGTGCAGGATGGAAGAAGCTAACGTGGTGAATGCTTTACCAGACTGCCTGCTGCCTCTGGTTTGCTCCCAGGTCTTCTTTCTCTGGCCTAATGTTCTTACCGGAGATGGGAAATGTAATAGAAAAACAATTAACAGCTACTTAACAGTTCCTGAGCTTTTCCTGAACTCGCCAATAGTTCATTAAAATGTGAACCCTTTCCCCTCAAGCTTCTCTTTTTTTGAAACTCGGCTTTCAGGGTTCTATGGTAATGGAGCTTCCCAACACCAAAAACGTTAGCCCTAGGGACACAAGGCTCAAAATTGTGCCAGGTGTTTTATTCTGGCTGACAAGCTGGGTTTTGGAAATGATTATGACCTACTTTTGACTGTTTACAATGAGGGGCAGTGTGGCGCAATGAGCAGAATGTTCAGTCTGGATTCGGGAGACCTGGGTTCGAAGCTCTGCAATGGAAGCTCAGGGGAAAACACATGGATCCTTCCTTCCTTCCTTCCTTCCTTCCTTCCTTCCTTCCTTCCTTCCTTCCTTCCTTCCTTCCTTCCTTCCTTCTTTCTTTCTTCCTTCCTTCCTTCCTTCCATGAATTTCAGATTCCTCCCTTCCTTCCTTCCTTGCTAGAAACAAACTCAGCACCATTTTGATGCTGTTTAAACCAGTGACTGAACATCGATGACTGACACTGCTTACAAACAGACAATTTGATACATGGATACATTTTTCCAATTTATCCAGCTAAAACTTGCAAGGAAATGTAGCCTCTTCATGCAGACGGTGCCTAGAAGATAGAACATCCTTATGAAGGGTCTGGGAAATGCAATGAAGTGAGCCATGTGTGCACTGTTTAAGCTCATAAAAAGCGGCTAATACAATAATAAAATGATTAGTATCAAACCTGCTAGGGGGACTGCTGGTGGAGGACTGACATTCCCGGATTATACATCTTCCTGGGCTTCTAGAAGTAAAAAAGAAGTTACAGCTTGTCTCAGATGTTTGAATGCTGAGCGAATTTTACCCAAAAGAGGTAGGAGAAAGAAAAGGGGTGGTATAGAATCTAACCAACACAGAGACAAGCTGCAATATTTAAAGCTTTCTGGAAACTGCTTTTAAACAATAATAAGTAAACGAGAAAGAGTTCTAGGAAGCAGTAACACCACATCTGCTTCTTCTAAACGGTTCCCTCTCTTGTATCTCCTGCAAATGAGTATTACATCCATGCAAATGGGTAGAAAAGATGTATGCATTTCTATTTATTCAGAATTCTGCTCTCTGCTGCAATGCAAGCCAAAGTAGGGAAACCAGAACTAGCCACTGTGTGAGGAAGAGTAAAGAAATCTATTGGGGTGGAACTAAAATATGGAGCAAATACATTATGCCAGGTTTCAGGGCACAGGTGGAGATGTAGTATAATTCTCCAGGCCACCAGGCAAGGAGATGGACAAGCTGCCTGAGGGGAGGACAACAAGTATGAATGAGAACATAAGAACATAACATAAGAACATAAGAAGAGTCATGCTGGATCAGGCCAAAGGCCCATCTAGTCCAGCTTCCTGTATCTCACAGCGGCTCCACCAGATGCGTTTGGGAGCGCATGAGACTAGATCTCTGTCTCCTGATACCACTCCCCTGCATCTGGCCCTTGAAGTACCCTGGTTTAAAGCCTGGAGATTACACATCTCCATCATGGTTTGTAACCTGTGATGGACTTTTCCTCCAGGAATCTGTCCAATCCCCTTTTGAAGGCATCCAGGCCAGATTCAATCACCACATCCTGTGGCAGGGAGTTCCATAGACTTACAACGCGCTGGGTGAAAAAATATTTTCTTTTGTCAGTTCTTACTCTCCCAGCCCTCAATTTGAGTGTATATCCCCTAGTTCTGGCATTTTGGGAGAGAGAGAAGAGCTTCCCTCTATCCACTTTACTCATACCCTGCATTATTTTGTATGTCTCAATCATATCCCCCCTCAAACGCCTTTTTTCCAGACTAAAGAGGCCCAAATGTTTTAGCCTTTCTTCATAAGGGAGGTGCCCCAGCCCAGTAATCATTTTAGTCGCTCTCTTCTGTCTCTACAATTTAGTCACTCTCTTCTGTCTCACTCTCTACAATTTAGATATCCAGTTTTAGCCCAAGCACTGTCCAGCTGGCCCCAGGAATAAATGCATTCTGCAGGGGCATCCACCATTTTGAATTCCTCCTCCTCCTCCTCCTCCTCCTCCTCCCCCACCAAAAAATGGAAGTTTTTGAGACGGCAGTTGTGTCGGCTTATGGCAGGAGAAGCTGCAAGGAGTCTCTGGGAAAGATAAGGTTTGTTTGGTGTAAGAATTTGTGACCTACAGTGGTTTTATCAAATACATGGGTATGCCTTGGTGGAGCTGAGCTGAGACATGAGCAGGTGTGATAGCCAGAGAGTTACCTGAAGACCTGATCTAGAGAATATAGGGTCTTATCACCACATCCCCCCCAAAAAAACCCAACAACAACAACAACAACAACAACACAAAAATGCCCCAAACTGCTTTGTGGTGGCTGGAAGTGTTTGCTCCATAAACAAAGTGACAGCTGCTCCCGTGAAAGGTGGGTGGGAGCCTGGATGTTGAATTTTAATGTTTTTGCAGTACGCTCCACCTTCCACCCAACCCTCAGCCTCCATTATGTGTGTCTGTTTCCTCAGGGAAACTGTCACTTTGTTATTACAAAATAGATTAAGCAGCTGTTTCCTCTTAACGTTTTCCCTCAAAACAATCAGCAATTTTATAAGGCTCTCGTTCCCACCCCTCCGCCCCCTTAGCCAGCTCTTTGGGTGGAGGGGAAAAAAGCATTATTTTTAATCCTTGGAAAAGAAATTGCTTCATCGCTGTAAATATGTGAGGGGTTGCTTTTTTTGGAGGAGAGGCCTGGCCTGGCCAGTGGATTCCCAAAGGCTGGCAGGCACAAGGGCAGAATGGGGTACCCCTAAGAACTAGCCAGGTGTCCATTCCAAAGTGGTTGACCATAGGAAGAACGAGGCTGATCAGGCCTGCTTTTCATGGGGCAAGGACATCTCAAGGCGTCAGCTGATTCCCCAGGAAATTGGCATCTTCTCAGATCTCCAGATGGAGAGAGAAGTATCAGTGATCCTTGCTTCCAAGGTATCTTCAAAAGAGGCATCCATTCTGTTCTATCTGGAACTGGCCCCATGGCTCCCTGGACCAATGCAAAGCCCTTTCTCGGTGTCTTGTACAATATTGGAATAACAAAACAAATCAGGAGTTGGGCAGATGGAGCTGCAAGGCAAGCTGCTGGGTGCCTGTCCTTGGGTCCATCATGCAGTTTAGAGAACTGTTGTAGAGCTCGGTGGTTTGGCTCTCTGGCTGCAGAGCGGGAGATTGGGAGTTCAATTCTCCACTGGGCCTCCTTGACAAGGGATGGACTTCATGATCCAGAGGGTTCCTCTAAGCTCTGCAGTTCTCAGGTTATTATGATTGTTAAAGCAACACCAGGAGTGGAAAGCTTTGTGTCCCATTGTGTCCCTCAGGCCTTCGAGAAATTATCTTCCCTTTCTAAACATTGCTTGCCTTGTTGGGACCTCTTCCAGGTCTCCCATATTTTGCCCTGGCCTGATGGATTCTTATTATGAGATTCTGGCTTGATAAAAATTATTTTTATCATGCCAGCAGGCATGGCGGCATGCAGTTATTAAGGATGTGTGTGGAGGTTACCTGCCTTCCAATCCTTGGCTGCCTCACCTCTGTGACATCACAAGGCTCCGCCCCGTGTTAGACCTAAGGTCCATTCTTTGGGCTCAGGTTTTGACCTGGAATCTCCCGTCGTGGCCACTGCTCGCCTGGCCATGAAAGTCCAAGGAGAGGCCCAGAGAAGCCAAAAGCTGGATATGAGAACTTACGTACCTGTACTAGGTAAGTGGAAGTTACTTTTTTGGCAAGTCTGGGCATCAGCAACAGGCACCGTTCTGAAGTGTGGTTTTCCTCAGATGCCATCCTCGTTCAGATGCCATTACTTCATCAAAATTGTATAATTACCCACTTCTCAGCTGTTCTACCACCAGCAGCAGCAGCTTTGAACTGAAGAGCTGGAGGGGACCCCCCTAAAGATCATGGAGGCACAAGTGGGGAATTGAACTCTCAGCCTCCAGCTCTGTGGCCAGAGACCTCAACCACTGAGCTACCCAGTAGTTCATTAAGGATAATCACAATCGTCTAAGAACTGCAGTTCTGGAAGGGACCCCGTGGATCTTGGAGTCCAGCCCGTCAAGGAGGCACAGAGGGGGAATTGAACTCCCGACCCCTGGGTCTGCAGCAAGAGACTGAAGCCATGGAACTATCAGTGATCACCTTTACCCAAGTATGTAATGTTGGGATCAAGCAAATGCTACATTATCTTGGCCGGCCAGTTTCCAAGTGCAGGGTTAGCGTTCAAACATCTTTGGGTCATACTGAAAATTGGAGTTTGTTATACTCCCCTGGGCCAATGACCCTTCCACTGGCCAGGATCTCATCATCCTCTGAATCCTGGCTAAAAAGACGGGGTTCTACCCTGCTTTCCCAGTCTTCTGAGAGAGACCATCAGACTTATGCATTGGCTTCTTCCAGCTGTGAAGGAACCATCTCTTCCACCCTCCAAAGACAACTCAGCCAGGTAGGGCGTGACAGAGTCTTACGGATTTAGAAAGTCTATCTGGGGCTAAGATTTATTCCAAAAGGAACATGTTCTTCTTCCCTCCCCTTGCCCCAGCCCCATTATCTTTCTGCAGGCGCATAACATGTTATTTAAAAAGGAATATTCAAGCAACCATGGCCAATTGACTGCTGCTTCTGCTCCGGGTGTCACTTGCTGTCATTTAGGGGCTTAATTTTCTTAAGGAAGTGTTTTTTTTTTTAATTGTGTTTTAAATTGTTTTAAATTGGGCTTTTGACTTAATTCTGTTTTAATCATTGGACTTGTTTGGTGTTTAAACGATATTATCTTTCGTAATTTAATGTTACTCTGCACTGGGCTGGTTCCTTCCCTTGAGGAAAAGGCAGAGAACATTAGTCCTGTAAACAGACAAATACCAAACTATCTACTCCACTGAAACTGCTATTTCCAACCTGTAAATTGAAAGCAGATACAATTTAGATACTACCCTCTTCCTGTCCCAGTGATGTCTCTATGGTCCCATGGAAAGCAATTTCCTATAGTCAAGATATCATGTGCCACAAATACCACAATTCCCGCTCACAAGCCATGCAGGAAGCCATAATTTAAATCATCGGGAAGGCACATTTTCCTCCCCCTCGCAATGCTCTGTGTATCCAGATGTCTCCCAAGTGAGACCAGACACCTTGTGCCAGTGCCCTGTGCCATTTTCTGAAGCAAACCAGCTGCCGGTTTATGAGTGGGTCGTAAACAGTTTTTCTTTATGTTGGCTTTCATAGCTCATGCCTGAAAGGTTATACCTCTGATGTATGCCATTGTGGCTTTTGTCCTCCTCTCTATAACGTTATGGAATGAGGAATTATTTTAAGGGCAACGAAAAGGTGGAAGCTGGTATGGTGCCATGGTTGGAGTCATAAGAACATAAGAACATAAGAACATAAGAACATAAGAAGAGTCCTGCTGGTTCAGGCCAAAGGCCCATTTAGCCCAGCTTCCTGTATCTCACAGTGGCCCCACCTGATGCGTTTGGGAGCACACAAGACTAGATATCTGTCTCCTGATACCCACTCCCCTGCATCTAGCCCTTGAAGTATCCCGGTTTTAAGCCTGGAGATTACATATCTCTATCATGGTTTGTCAACTGTGATGGACTTTTCCTCTAGGAATTTGTCCAATCCCCTTTTGAAGGCATTCAGGCCAGATGCCATCACCACATCCTGTGGCAGGGAGTTCCACAGACTAACAACGCGCTGGGTGAAAAAATATTTTGTTTTGTCTGCACCAAGGAAGCTGAGGGCCTGGATTTCCAGAGAGTTCCAGAGACCGAGCAGGAACCCAGTGTGCTGAAGCTGACCCTGAGCTGACCTCACTGAGGAACCCAGAAAAACAAGGGCAGTCCCGGATATCAGGACACAGCTGGCCTGTGACCGAGCTCAAAGCTTCCTTCCTCTCTCTTTCCTTATCAATAACCCCTACTAGCTAAGTATGTTCCTCCCAGATAGGGTGCATTCCCCCCCCATGTAATGCATTACGTAATCAAGAGCATCCTTCCTTTGTCCTATTGTGTGTACTTGTTTACTTTTATCAATAAAGGCTTGGGTCCCAGGCAGCTCTCACAGACACACGCACACAGAGAGACACTCGGACAGACACACACACTCACTCAGCTCATGAGGACATGCAGAGACACAGAGGGACACACACACTCACGCAGACACTCACAGAAATATGCAGTCTGGGACCAGAGATGGTTGTACCCCAAACTCTGTATATGCGTAATTAATAATGCTACAGTTGCAAGAGGTATTTTTGGCTTGGAATTTTTCAGGTAAAATAGTATCCATTGTCTGCAAAGCCAACAGAACAATCCCATAGAAGGCCACTTAGAATCATGGGCTTTACAGCTAGTGTGATTTTCAGGGGAGTAGCTCTTACTCCCAGGTAGGTGGTTTATCAGGTAAGTGGCCACACTTACACATAAGTGGGATTTTGATGGGCCTTACGTCCATGGTAAATAATTGGGATTTCAGCCTGAAGTGCTTAATTGCCCATTGTGAGTCTCCACCTTGCTCAGGGCTGATTACAATAATGAGTAATAATAATTAATAACTGCTGCCACCCCAGTTTCTCGGTTGAGTCATCAAAGTGAGCTAAAACAAAGAGAGAGAAAATTGCTAAGACGATGAACTTCAAAGACGGGATGCGAATCAGACAATTTTCATTGTTTCGGCGATAATAGCTTTCGGTATTTGATAGGGCACTGTGATTTGTGGTTTGTGTACCTTTTTTTCTGAGACATCTTTTACAATTCTTTGACATTAATCCATTTACAGAAAGTACTACTGGGATAATTTCAACTTCAGATAATTTATATGCAGATATTTTAATTTGCTTTGCCAGTGCAGTGCGGTTTTATGAAGGTGTCTGCTTTGCAGCTTTAATGTAGTTATTCATCTGGTTCTCCCTAGGATGGCTAGGAACAACTCTTGTTTTCCTTCATCTTCTTTTTAACAAATCTAAAGGGGCCCTATCCTTTGAGAAACTTCTCGCCTGCAAGATGTTTCCACAAGATCTGCAATAACATATGTATGACGCGGGAGACACAGTATCGGAGACTGAGCCTGGAAGGTTGCATGGAATAAAATTACATTGAAATAAAGGAGAATTGCGAACAAAATGCAAATATAAGAGAAGGGGAAAGCTTTACAGATCACTAAAAGAATTATAATGCAATACGAAAGCTTTCAGGGATTAAAAACACCCCTTCATTGGGCTTATACCAATGTGAATTAAAGTCCCAAAATTCACAGCAAGATAGATTTTGCCAGGAAAGTTGTAGAAGGGGTAGCCATGTTAGTTTGTGCAAGCATGATTGGTGAAAACAAGATAAATGTAAAAAGTTTTTAAAAAGAGTCAAGAACATGGTGGCACTTGAATGACTCACTTCCATATTTTGTTAATGTGAGCTTTCAAGGACAAGTTCACTTCTTCAGTCCACATGATTGGCAGGAAAATTGCTCTAAAAGGTAACACAGCCTGTGCTTCTTTGTTTGAAGAACTGGGGTGTGATTGTCAATCCCCAGCTGTCTCAGCTGTAACCTTCAAACAGCGACAACCATTTTCCTGCATCTCTCCCAACTAAGAAAGATGTGCGAGGCAAAATCCATCTCACTTCATTGTGCACTTCAGTTCCATCACACTGGTGTAAGCCCGATGTTTTTATCACTGAAAGCTCAGATATTGTCTGATGCTTCTTCTAGTGGGCTGTAAAGTTATTCCCTATTATTGCATTGGAATAACACTAGTTACGATACCTGGAAATCTAAACCAATATACCCCATGGACATGGGAATACATTCTATGTATGTTCACTAGAAATTCCATTTTGGAACATTGGTTTAATTCCAGAGTCAGATCCAGGGTTGAGTCTGGAGAACGTCTACACTACCTTGAAAGTAATTTGATACTGGTTTAATATCCTTTCTCCATCCTGTGGAATCCTCAAATTTAGATTTGAATGAGGGACGTTGAAATGAGGGATCTGGATTGTTTTTGGTCCACTGTGTGAAAGGGAAGACGTGGGGGACTCCCCCCCCCTATATGTTGATGGATGACATCTCCCTTTGCTATTGTCCTTGGACTCATTGCTGGGGCCAGACGGGGAATTGTCCTGCAACCTCTTGAGGAGATCCTGGTGCCAGACACGTGGTCCACAATATCAGGACCAAAAATTATGGGGACCATCGGATTCTGCCTGGATCCTAACTCAGGAATGGTGTCTCCATGACCCAGCTGGACCAATAGCAAAGCACGGAGATAGGAATGAGAGGACATGAATGAACATGGGAGATGCTCCTTTGTGGTTACTCAGCTGAGCTGATCATGTGGAAGGCTAGGATGACACTGTCTCATGAACACCTAACAGAGAATTTGCTATCTCTGATGTTCTCTCTCTCCCCCGTTACCTTTTATTCCCCCCCCCTCTGGAGATAAAAAGAAGGATGAGGACCTGAGCAGAATTGGAAAATAGAAAAAAAGAAAAACCCAAATGCATGGGATGGTGGTGGTGTTTGTTGTCATCTGTCAAAAATTGGAATTGGAATTGGAATTGGAATGCAATTTATTGTCATTGTATAAATACAACGAGATTAAAAGTGCCATCCAGTCAGTCATTCACACAACCCAGCATAAAAATCCGAGACGTAAAATCTACAATTTAAGAACAAACCATCTATATACATACTCCAACATTCACATGCCGAACATCACTTACACTCATTTAAAACTGACATAAAAACCAAACACACACACACACAGCCCTACACTCTTTCACCTGGCAACATTCATACCCAATCCATAAAAACTACAATTTAAAAAACAACAGCCATACACAATCCCCCATACAATATATGTGTAACACATTCAACACTAATATTACCTGTCAAGTTAATTTTTAACAGAATTTAGCATGGTTACTGCTATTGGGTAAAAACTATTTCTGAATCTTTCTGTCCTTGTTCTAATAGATCTATACCTTCTGCCTGATGGTAATGGTACAAACAGAGAGTGTCCAGGATGAGAAATATCTCCTACAATATTCTGAGCTTTCTTAAGACAGCGGGAGCTGTGTAATTCCTCCAATGTGAGGAGTGGGCATCCGATGATCTTCTGTGCCATATTGATAACCCTCTGGAGCGATTTCCTCTGAGCCACCGTGCAACTGGCATACCACACACATATGCAGTACATAGATGTGTTTCCTGATGCTTCAAAGGGTAGAGCTTGAGTGAGTTGAATCAAACTATGAGACAGGCAATTCTGATTAAATGTTAGGAAGAAACCCTTTTGACAGCGGAACAAGCAACCTTGGCAGGTGGTGGCGTCTCCTCTGCTGGACGTTTTCAGACAGACAGAGGTTTGGATGGGGGTCTGTTTATTTGTGGCGGATTCTTGCATTTGTAGGAGCTGGACTACAGTAGATGATCCTTGTTACCCCATCCAACCAGACAGTCTGATGACTCAAGGGGGCACAGCATACTAATAGGGTTGTGGACTGGTCTTTTGGCATGTGACACTTCCTTCTTGTGTGTGTGTGTGTGTGTGTGTGTGTGTGTGTGTGTGTGTGTGTGTGTGTGTGTGTGTGTGTGTGTGTGTGTTTTAAGTACACCCCACAGTTAAAGTGAAATGCAGCAATTGATGGAATTAACAGCTGGCAGTGTTGAAGCACATTAAAGTTTCTGTATCGTGCCTTGATCTGTTCAGCCCACACTGTAAATCTAGAAGGAACCATTGATTTTGGCAAGAGACAGGGATGTACAGAGGCAATGGGATCCCTATTAACTCGCAATATTCATCGTTCTCCGGGGGACTACTCAGGTGAAACCTGTTGGTTGTATATCTGAAAGAGGCCGGGTAATTTTCCAGCCCATAATAAGCTTAATGCAGACCAGATAATGGTAGTAAAATACACCCATTCTCTTTGGAAAGAGGTGAGAAACAGGTTTGCACTACTCAATTCTCCCCTCGGAGTATTGATATGCTCAATGTGATCTGTGAATATTTTAGTATTTAGCAAATACATTCTATTCAGTATCAATATTTGATGGGAGGCTTGGCCTAAAGTTGCATCAGAGGCTTGGGAGGAAAATCCCATTTTAAGGTATGATGCCTCCGTTGAAACACCCCTTAGCTGTGCTGGGCAGGTGCTCCTTTTCCATACTTTGAATGTCCTTGTGCCAGGCCATATATGCTCTTAATCCATCTTGCACATTCCTGTCTGTCTCATAATTCAATGTGGCGCCTACCAGATATGTTCATTAATCACAACATCCGTTTTTCTTTAACGGTGTGCCTTGCATTTAGCCTGCTTTGTTTCAGGCACTGGTGGCTGCTAATCAGATACAGGCTTAATTCGGAACTCTGGTGGCCAAGGCAAATGTGAGGACATTTCGAGTAGGAAGGAAAGTCTAGTTGGACTCGTCAGCTTGTTCCACCTGGGCCTCTTTGCCTTGAGATCAGAAATGAGTCCTTGGCCCCAGGAGCCCTTAGCTGGCATGTGGGGCCTCCATCATAGCTACAGAAAAAAAGTTCCCACAGTAAACATAACGGTTTCATTGCCACCAAGGGCAGCCACTCTGAGGCACCATTCCACGTCTGGTTGGTGCCATGGCAACCGCGGGCAACTTATTTCATTACAAAGGAAGGTTTTGTCCTCCATAAGCATTTCTCCACCTCCCTGGGAGCTTTCCGGTTGGAAGGGAGTGCAACAGAAGGAGTCCCTCAGAGTTCGCAGGCAATAAATTGGACCCATAGGGAGCCCGGAGTTAGTAACATCTCGGAACCCTCTCTGTGCGAGAGGACTTCATCGGGGTGGCAGGAAAATGAATTGCAGGTGGAAGAAGAAAATGGTGTGTGTGTGTGTGTGTGTGTGTGTGTGTGAGAGAGAGAGAGAGAGAGAGAATAGAGGTTTTTATGTGGCTTCTGATGGAAAAATTAAAATAATTTAAAAAACAAACAAGCTCCAGCGTATGATCTGGAAGGGTCCTGTCTCTTTGGATTAATTGATCTTCCCTTATGGTAAGCACCAGATTACAGATGAAGCAGAAAATATAAAAGGTGTTGGCCTTGCCTGGTTTATTTCAACCAAGAACTCACCTTCCTCCCTTCGCTTGAGGAAGTGGCAGGTGGGAGATAAGAGGGATGCTTCGCTCCGGCCTCACCGCTCAATAGTCACACATGCACAGACGCACTCACACATGCCCCTGTAAGCTGCTTTTCTCTCTGCAAAGGAAAAGTGGGGGTACAGTACCCCCCCACACACCTTCCACCCCCACTGGCTGATGGGGAAACAGCTGATCAGGGTAGGGACGATTTGAACAATTCAGAAAGCATGGCATGCTCAGCATGTCCAGTTGTACAGCATTCTCATGGAGGAGGGGGATGATTGAATACAGAACTCATTGCCTGCTGCAGAGCGCTACCCTTTCCCTTGCACCAGCCTGACTGGCTTCCAGCGAAGAGCATCACCACCGAATTCTCAAGAATAATATTTTTCTTCCCCTGCAATTGCTGAAAGGCGGTTAGCAGAGATGGGATTAATGGGTAGTTTTGGATCAAAAACAAAGTCCATAATTTTCCATTCTGGGCATCCTCCCTGAGGGACAGATGCCTTACAGATGCCTGAATGTGGCTCATCTGGGAGGAAGGCCTGAACTGGATAGTTCTAAAGCCTAGCTTGGCCCAGCTTCCTGTTCAGAAAGAAAGATACAAAGGAGGAGTACCAGGGCAGGAGCAGGAAACTTGGTTGGAGCTAGGTCTATCCCAGTGGTGGTGAACCTTGGGCACTCCAGTTGTTTTGGACCACAACTCCCAGAATCCTGAGCCTGTATTGCCAGTGACAGTGGGAGTTGTGGTCCAAAACACTTGGACTGCCAAAGGTTAGTCCCCACCGGCCAAGCCTCAAGGCCTTAGCTGAGGTCATTTCTCCCAGCTGATCCACATTTGGGTGTTTGGAAGTGGGGAGGAAACACAAAACCGGCATAGGAAATTATGGGATTTGTAGCCCATGGCATCCAAAAACCCCATCCCACATGGCTAGAGAAGGTAGCTGAAGCTGCAAAGACATCCATGCTTCTAGTCCTTCTTATGTTAACAACCCATCTCTCCATATCTCTTGCCCTCGATCGTGGCTTACCCCTTTGGTGCATAGCTGCCAACCCCTTGTCTTCACCCTCTATTGTTCACCACATAGGGCCAAGCCCACCCCCTCCCAGAAATCCATGGCCCTCTCTTCTCGCAAGCTGTTCTTCAAAGCCCACCATTTCCCCGTCACCTCATTCCAGGACCATCACAGGCACAGCGTGTCATTTTATGACTCTAAAAGCTGTTTTCTATGTGTGCAGCAAAGTGTACTAGAGAAATTAATTAGCCACTAACAGGCCACCTGCCTGCCTATTAGCACTAGGCAGTTCTCATGCTTAAGGGGTGCCAGGTAATGAATAATGATTATTTCTATTACAGGGAAATGCAGTGCCTGCAGTGTGAAAGGTGGTGGCAGTTGGCGCCCATGGTGGGGTGCCTGGGATCTCACTGATGAAGTGCTGGTCTGGTTGCAAGGATTTTGATCTCTCTCTTTAGTCCGCCTCGAGGGCCCCGTGAGAGTTCATGGAGCGCGATAGCCAAAGGGACTGAAGCTGCCTCTCCGTGGCAGCGAGGCAAAGAGGGAGTCCTTCTTAAGCCTTGGGGGATTGGGCCTCGGATCCTGCCTCCATCCTGGACTCGGGTCTCTGTGAAGCATCTCCTGGAGAAAGACCCATCACGTTTTGCAAATCCAAGCAACCCCCAAAAGTCAAGCAGGAAGCAGGAAAATATTGTTCCCACTCCATCCAAGGTCCGTGGTGCTTGGGTGGTGTACAGCAAGGACAGGTAACGGTGGATTACATGTGTTTTGGGTGTTAGACCAACACTCAGGTCTTTTCTCAACCCAAAAGATCACAGGATTCACCTAGCTACTCTCTCATCTGGGACATAGGTCGCCTGATGGTTTGCATGAAAGGCCAGCACTCCCCCTCCCCACTTCTTCTTCTTCTTCTTCTTCTTCTTCTTCTTCTTCTTCTTCTTCTTCTTCTTCTTCTTCTTCTTCTTCTTCTTCTTCTTCTTCCCTCCTCCTCCTCCTCCTCCTCCTCCTCCTCCCAAAAATGGTTTTAAGGATGTTAAAACAGAGAAGGGAAAATTACATGTACCTTGCTAAAATATCATCATCATCATCATCATCATCATCATCATCATCATCATCATCATCATCATTACCACCACCACCACCACAAATTACTTTTTAAAAAAACAAATAAATGCAGTTCTCTCAACCTCATAATTCACACAGTTCTTGTCCAAGAGAACCAAAGCATTTGGGAAATTTCAGTCTAAAAAGAAACTTTTTCAAGGCCTGTCAATCTCGTAAGGGAAGAGGGAGACTGTATCAATAAGGACGTCCAGGTAAAGTCTCTTACCCTGCATAGATCATTCTGCAGCTTTGCTGTAATTTATCTGCTTCCCACCCACCCCTCATAATTGGGATGCCAAGGTAGCAGGAGCTCTGCAGCGAATTGAGTTTCTGCTTCTAAGTGACTCTGCCACTTTTTTCCTCTTGGGTGAGATTTCAGGAGGTATCACCCTGTACTCGTGGTGGCCCAAGGGGCTGAGGGAGAGGGAAAAGGCCTTTAAAAAAGACTCTCAGAAAGCTGAGTTTCTCCAGAAGCCAAATCTGAGGTCCACTGCTTGCTTGTTGCTCTTTTTATGCACAGTCCCAAAATTGTGGCACAGATGGTTTCGCCTGTGCCCCAAAGTCCAAGAGCAGATGCGCTGCTGCCACAGTGCTCATGAAGCAAATGATTCTGAATCGCTCGAGTAAGGAAGCTAGTCATCCAACATAATGCATAGCAGACCACTGGCTGCTGATCTCCATGTGTCGATAGCCTGGAAGAGGGAGGCCCGGCTTTCATTTCAGGAAATGGTACTGCCTCCCTAGCAGCTGTGCAGGACAAATTTGGAAGCGCAGTCCTCCTAGAGACATCTGGATCGGGCCGTGTCAACAGATAAGGACCATGTTAACTAATGAGAAGCGGAGCTTTTGTAAAGCAAATGGCTCTTAAATGCCCATTGGAGACCAACCTGCCCTCCAATACTTTGCATTGCAGCAAAGGGGACTTGCAGCAGTATTTTCCTCCCAACGGTTGCGAGAGTTGTAGCTAAACTTAGAGAGAGCACAGAGGCCTGCTGGGTAGGGAGGTTAATAGTATCATC
This sequence comes from Phrynocephalus guinanensis, assembly GCA_037367245.1. Taxonomy (NCBI): domain Eukaryota; kingdom Metazoa; phylum Chordata; class Lepidosauria; order Squamata; family Agamidae; genus Phrynocephalus; species Phrynocephalus guinanensis. The sequence continues at coordinate 2,534,156 of CM074747.1, forward strand.
ATCATCATCATCATCATCATCATCATCATCATCATCATCATCATCATCATCATCATCATCATCATCATCATCATCATGTCTAAACTCTGGAGCTATCCAGCCAGCAAATAATTGTGTGCTGTCAAATAAGTTCTGACTTATGGTGACCCCTTCCAGGGTTTTCCAGGCAAAGAGTCCTCAGAAATGGTTTCCAATTCCCTTCATCTGTGGGGTGCCCTGGGACTTGTGCAGCTTGCCCAAGGCCACCCCAGGCTGACCCTTCTCCCAGGAGGGGCAGAGGGGAATCCATCCCCCAACCTCTGGCTGTGCCGCCAGATGCCCAAGCCACTGGCTTGCCCAGCTGTTCTAATGATAACATCATAGACCAGTGATGGCGAACCTCCAGAAGTTTGGGACTACAACTCCCACAGTCCTTTGTCATTGTCAATCTATTCTCAGAATTCTGGAAGTTGTGAGAATTCTGGAAGTTCTGGGAGTTTTGGGAATTCTGGGAAGTGGGAAAACTGGCATTCTTCATAGGGCAGAATACATCCAGGGCTGATGGGGAATTGTGGTCCAAAACATCAGGAGGGCCGAAGGTTTGCCACCACTGTCATAGACCCTGCTACCCAAGAAGTCCTGGGGCTTCCTATCCCATGAGCCCTGGATGTACTCCACCCTACGAAGAATGCCAGTTTTCTCACTTCCCTGGTCCTTAATCTCCTTCTGGATCCAACTTTCTCTGGGGCAGAAGGATACGTCAACCCACGACTGCGGAGAAAGTTTGTGCTGAAATGCTGGGAATAGGCCCCTTTGTGATATTCTGGGAAAGTGCTTTCTCACGGCTGTTGTATCTCCATAATCCCTGGGGTCTTTGGCTGCACACAAGTGTGTCACAGTAGCAAAACACCCCTGCTGTTGAGTAAAGAGCCTTTAATAAGCAAACACAGATGCAGTGTCAGTCGGAGAGCTGATAGATCGGGTGTGTTCGTTGGAATTTCCAATCTGTGTGTTCCATGAGGAAACACAGATTGGAAGTTACTTTTCCCCCCATTAGAGTTTCCAGAATCGTTGCGCTGAATCTGCATGAAATGTATGGTTCCCTTGGGTTCATGCCCACTCCTGTTTTTTCTTGAGCTCTGAACATATTATTTGCAGAAGACTTTTCCTCATTTTGAGGTTATCTCCTAAGTGGTTGTCATTGTCATTTGCATCATCATCACCATCTTCATCTTAGAATTTTAGAACTGGATGGGACCTAGTGGGTCACGGAGTCCAGCTCCTATCAAGAAGGCCCAGTTGGGTGAGGGGGGTCAAACTCTCAGCCTCCGTCTCTTCAGCCAAATGCCCAAACGATGGAGGTATCCGGAGATGAAGGACCAGTCAATACTATTTATGGATATGAAATATCTTGCTGCATTGCTAAAATTTTAAATGACCCCCGCCCCTAAGACACAGCAACTCCATTCCTCTGCAGAAGTGTGTCGGGACACACAAAAACATTATATGAAAAATCAAAATGACTTAATCTTCAAGGTGATACAAGATGTCTGGTTTCTTTTTTGCTCTAACAGGTTAAGGTGGCTACTATCTAGACCACCTTTCCTGCGATGGGCTTGCTATGTTTTTTAATTCTCTCACTGGAAAGCATCTATTCTACACCTTTATACACCCGTTTGTCCAGTTTAACCAAAGTATGCCTTTTCTCCCATTGCGCAAAGCGTGCTTCCCCTTTCAAAAAACAATTGAGGCCACGGTTTTCTATGTAAGCTGCTGGTACAGACTACCAATTTCTTTTGCTTCAGGGATGCCCAACTGGGTCAACAGCCCCCCCCCCCCCCACTGCTGTTGGTTGCTTAGAGGCTGGGACTTGATTCTTAAAACTGCTGTAAGAGATTCCCCTCCACTGGGATGGAGAGGAAGCCAGGGGTCATGCATAGGATGATGGGATTCTGGGCCAGCCACCATGCACAGGATGATGGGATTCTGGGTGAAGTTGCTAGATTTTAGGATGGTAGCTGGGGCCTTGAGGGAAGAATACTGGAATGCGTGTGTACTCTGGAGAGCCTTTGAGTTCTTGTTTCTCTCCTTTCCTTGGTCAGGTTTGTGTATGGCGTTGTACCTAATTGGTGAGATGCTGGGCAGATCATGGCTTGGCACTCAGGCAGGCAACTGGGACCCAGCTTGGCCACTTCTTAATTAGCCACAATTGACTGCTGTCCACCTTCTGCAAATGCCAGTAGAATTCCAACCCATTTTCACTTACATAAAAGGTTTTAAAACAAACGAACAAACTTGGGATTGATTTCCAAATTGCAGAGGGTGGGTAGCCTTATGGCTTCTCAAATGAAAAAGAAATTCTCCTGACTCCTGCCTTGTTGGTGTTTCGTGTCATCAAGATTTATTTCCACAGGTTCACCTCCCATAGCAGCCACCTGAAGGAATGCTGCTATAAATGATACTAGCAGACGGGAAATTAATGATCAAAGCCAGGCATGTCCAAAAGTCAGCCCTCCTGATGCTTTGAACCACAACTCCCAGAATTCTAAGCTTAGATTGCCAATGGCAAAGGACTGTGGGAATTGTGGTCCAAAACATCTGGAGGACCGAAGTTTGGGCATGCCTACCTAGTCAAAGCTCAGCTCTTGCCAACTCAAGCCTGTCACTTCCTTTAGGGAGTCGGTTTGTCTCATATTTGGCCTTCCGCTTTTCCTGTGGGCTTCCCCCTTTTACCGACATTTTTGTCTTTTCCAGAGGTGCCCAAAGTAGGACAGCCTCCATTTGATCGTTTTTGCCTCCAGAGAGAGTTCAACCTTTGATTTGAGCTAGCACCCCCTTGGTTGCCTTTCTGGCTGTCCAGGGTATCCACAGAGCTGTCCTCCAGCACTACATTTTCAATGAACCATTGCCGGCTGCCTTAACTGTTCAGTTTTCACACCTGTACCGGGTGGTTGGGAGGACATGAATGTAGACGGCCCTACCTTAGACCACACAGATAGTCCTTTTGTCCGTCTTGTGGCCTCCACTGTACCTTAAGCCCCCGAATTCTGCTCCAACACCACCAAAGGAATGGAGCAGCATCCTGGGGAGTGAGCCCTGCCTCTGCATGGATGATTTAAAGCCACTCCAAAACCATTGTAGCCGGAACCATCACTAATGAGATTAAACTGGGTGTGAAAGGCATCTCACACAATAGATTTGTCTCAGTGCTTTTCAACAGGAAAGGAGAGTTGCCTTGTCTCGTCCCTCCCCACTCCCCTTTGCTTCCCACCCCCAAGACATCTGCTCTTCCTTTTGTCTCCCTTTCTTTCTTTTAATGTCATTGTCTAGAGCTCTGCACACATTTCCCGAGTCAGGGTTACTGCAGCGGGGTTGACGGGTGGGCGTAGGAGGAGGAGGAGGAGGAGGGGAGGGGCAGAGCTTTTCTTGAGCAGGAATGGGGTGCGGAGGCGGGGAGGCAGCAGTTGTGGAGAGCCAAGCCAGAGAGTGGCGGAGCTTCAAAGGGGAGGGAGAGGACCAATCGATTCCAGGCACGCTCGGGATGGATGGAAACGGTCCACGACCAGCGATTATTAATTAATAGCTTCATTTAGTGTTATTAATAATAATTGCTTCTGGTTGTGTGACAAAGGCTGGCCCGGGTGCCCTCCGTGGATGAGCACAAAGGGAGGGTTTGGCCAAGGTTTCTGAGAAAGTGCATTGCCGGCATTCACAAAAGGGCTGCAGACACCCCGGGAATGGGGGTTGGGGAGTCGGAGCGTCTTCCACATGCTGATCTGAAAGTACCGAAGACTTCCCCTCAAAAGCAAGAACTGTTTGTCCCTTTAGGAGCCTCTTCAGGCATTAAGATGACTCAGGGAGGCCTTCATCCCATCATCCTACAGCTGGACCATCAAATCACAAAACAATGGAGTTGTTGCATTAAAATCGTCTGGTGAGGCCTTTTCTGTAACTGGGTGGAATATAATTGTCTGGACTACAGACATAAATGGAGCCCACTGTCTGAGATTTATTTACACAGGTTCAGGCACCCACCTCCATAGGGAACTTGTGACCCTTGAGATGATTACTGTGCCTCCTTCTAGAGAGTGCCACAGTTCTTCACTCTGAATCTGATAACCTAGAAGATAAAATGGAATGGACAATCCAATACACTCCCACTTTCTTGTTCCCAGTATACAGAGGTGCCAAGACTAGAAAATTCCAATTCTCAGTGGATGGGACTATCTCTCCCCACTTTCTGGCTTCCTATTTATTCTGTGAATCCTCTCGTCTTCTGTTGCAGCCAGCAACACGGTGGCTCTTGGGATGCAGACCAACAGGTAGAGGACAATTGCAACTGGGTGGGGTGCCAAGCAGTGAAGCCTGGTGGCTCTGAGGCCAGGAGAAATGTAGATCTGCTCAGGGTTGTACTTGGAAAGTTGCTGGAGCAATCCATGGAGGACATGTCTTCAGGCACTAGCCCCATTCCACCAAATAGGATCAGCACTATGGACAGCTCCCAAAAGCAGCTGGTTGACCACTTGTCCAAATCTACAGTATCTGCCCTTGGTGGGCATGAATGACAACAACAAGGGCCATAGGGGACCTTATTTGTTCTCCTGCAGAAAATGCAGGACTGTCCAAATATATTTTGCTGCCTAAGGCCACTCTCTCTGAGCCAAGATGTAGAATATTTCAAACAGGTCGGGTTGTTTGGCCATATGAGTTAGAAAATCTCACCAACACTCCTCGCCATCCATTGTAGCAGAAATGCAACAATGGCATTTTAAAGGAACTGAAACATTTTATTTTCTTGTATTGCAGCCCCAGTTTGTTGCTGGAGTCAATAGCTTCACTCTGCCTCATTGAAAGGGCCGCCTCTGCTGGAACCCTTCGGTGGGAAATTCCGAGGGCTTCCCATGGAAGGCATTGCTTCTGGAGAGTGAAGGCTTTGCTTCCCAGGAGAATTGCTCCTTTGTCTGTCCACAGGGAGTGAGGATTTCCTTGGAAAGAAGGCTTCCTGGCACCACATACTAGGAATCCCTGTAGAATTGCCCTGGGGCTAGCAGACATGCAGGAAGAGTCCAAAAGGCTCTCTCTAATGAAGGCATTTCAGCTTCTGAGTACAATGCTTTGGCAACAAAGCAACAGAATCAAGCGATGTGGCCACTCTGTATATGGGATGATCTATTACTCCCTCGGCTCAGTTTGCTGGTCTAGGTGTGTCCATGATTTGCTGGTTCCCAGCAGAGACAACTAATGTTGGCCTGAAAATGACTCCGGATTTTCCATGATCAGAATCGTCATCGATGAGGGTCTGTCTTCCTTCTCCCACCCTGAGTTAGTCCATTCTGGGTGTGAAGGATGTGTCTGAACCAGCCCAATTCCACCCACACATGGTTAAGCCATCGCCATTCTTTGCGACAACACATAATCATGAAGTTCTCCTAAAAGGAGTGAACAAAAAATTTAGTGCAGTCCAAGCAATGTTACACCTCCCTCAGTTATAATGTAGCGTATAATCACATGAAAGTTGGAACTGGCTCGTTTGGTTTCCATAATAGCAATTATTGCAAGCAGGAGGGAGGACAAGAATTTATAGCATCAGCTTCTCAACTGGAATGATGATTTCCCCGATCAGCAGCACGGGGTTTTGAGAAGCTCAGGGGGAGTGAAATTGGGGAACCAAGAAGCTCAGACCAGTAACTTATTCACCCTTTAAATATCTGGAGCTTTCCCTTCCCCATAGAAGAAAGAAGGGTTTCAAGCTTTCTCACTTTGCTGCTATCACCCACCTTTGCCCCCAATTTAAGGCTCCCCCTCTTTCTCTCTTGTGTGTGTTTTCAGCAGCCCCACGAATCTTGTTCTCTGCATCGGAGGGATCAGTCAACATGTTGCCATCCCACTTTGTGATGGCATTCTCCCCCAACATTGCTTGAAATATCCACTCTTAAATGCAGATTTATTTGGCTCCCTCTGGGGAGGCCGCTTGGTGGAATGAAAAGCAGTACTAAGGCAAAAGCAGCTGGGGGAAGGGGGAAAAAGGAGTAGGTGGAGACCAGGCAACATTCTGAGTCTTTGCAGAACATCAAAAATTGGTGCAGATTGGGAGTCAAGCTGGTATCATTTCCTCCCTGCCCTCCTGCAGCCAAACTGAACGTCAATTCAAGGGTCAACCCCGCAAATGCACACCTACGTCATGTCAAGAAAAAGCCAAGTTCGTACTGATGGGGATTCGTGGAATTTCCTCTGTGGCTTCCTATTCCCATACCAGTTCATGCCACACACACACACACACACACACACACACACACACACACACACACACACACACACACACACACACACACCTTAATGCCATGCAACTTAAGGTCAACCCTGCTATTGGGAAAGGGAATACTGACCTTGAGCTACACTCTTGAGAGATGTTGGGGATGATTTGCCAGCAAGGATTTTGGCCAACACTTGGGTTCACTGACATAAATCATCACTTGTAGCCTTGGAAGGACATGCTCTCTTTGGGCGTTTGGATTGTGCCCCTTGTCCGCATACTGCCTGTTCTTCTTCCCATTGCTGATTAAGTGGAGTGGTGGGTGCAGGTGATCTCTGAGATGAACCCCCTGAAGTCCTGGACCTGGTCACGGCAATCCGATCAAGCTGGAACAGCATTTAGATGCCAAAGGCATGTGAAGTATCTAAGCAACCAGAGCCCAAGTAGGAAGCTTGTCTGCGGACTGTACTTACAGGTGCCTGTCTGTGTATATGCCTGTGAGCCAGAGTATACCCTTTTATGGTTAATGAGGCAATGCGTCTTTGCTGACTCCACATGCCCCAGCAATAATTATTTTCAGCTCATTGGCATCTCCCTGCTTCATGGATGGCAAGAAGGTCAGAAGCCTCCTGCAACTCATTGTAGAACTACCCCAGAGGTCAAGAACAATGGCTCTCGCACCATCTCATGGTCAGAATCATCGAATCATGGAATAAGTGAGTTGCAAGGGGCATCCAAAGCCATCCATTCCAAGCCAATGGTCAAGACAAGAATCCACATCAAAGGAGTTGTGGCTGACTGTGGTCCAAATTTCTCCTGAATGCTTCCAAAGCTCACCAACTCTCAAGGTCATGGGTCCCACTGTTGTACTACTCTAACAATATGTTTTTTTCCTGATATTCTACCAAAACCTGTTGTTTGAGCCCATTAATATGTGTCCTGCACTCTGGAATGTCCGAGAACTAGAGATGGGCACGAAATGATTTTTTATTTTGTTTTTTACTTTTCAATCTGTTTAAGAATGAAACAAAAATGAAGTGCCATTTAAAAAACAAAACAAAACAAAAGAGAAATTTTCATTTCATTCTGTTTGATTTTTGTTTATTATTTATTTTGACAATTGCCGATCTCAGTGCTTGTCAAAATAAATAATAAAAATAAGCGCCGACCAGCTGGCGCTAGAGTAAAAAAAATTGCTGACCGTGCCACAGGCCAGCTGGTTGGCACTAGTAAAAACAAACAAAGCACTGATGAGGCCCATGGGCCAGCTGGTTGGCGCTAGCAAAAAAAGAAGAAGCAAAAAATATTTTTTTTAAAAAAAAACACCAACTGGTGAGGCTGGTTGGCTGTAAAAAATAAGAAACAAAATGAAGAACAAAGTGAATTTTTTAATTTTTTTTAAAAAAAATCATTTCACTCCAAATGAAAGAATAATAAAAAAACAAAATGAAAAACAAAATGAAGCACCATCCCCCCCCCCATTTCTTGCCCATTCTCTACTAAGAACTGATCCTGCCCCCTCCTCTGGATGAATCACTTTCAAGAATTAGAAAAGTTTTCTCCTGTCTCTCCCTTGGTCTTCTTTTATCTGGACACAACAAGGTTGGTGAAGGTCAGGCCATGGCTGCCAAGGCCTCCCTGGTGTCAGTGCTGGTTTTTTTGGCCAGGCACATTGGCCACCCAAAGCCAACGGCTGGCATTTCTTGCCAAGCGCAGAGGGAGGGGGGAGGGAAGGTGGAAAAGACAAAAGGAGAGAAAGAATGAGAACTGGATGAATACCTGCCAGAAAATGATGGGTCTTGTCATTCAAGAGATGACAATGAGCCCGTTTTAAACATTTGAGGAGTGGCGGTGGGGGTGTGCAAAAAGAGAAAGATTGCAGAAAGAGGTCCCACAGGAATCTTCTCTAGCTTCCCGAAGCACTTAATTTTCTCTCCCTCTCTTTCTTTTTCCATCTCTGGATCAGTCGGGGAGGAATGATGGCAATTTCTGAAATGCCGGTATTCTCCTGCATGGAAAGGAAGGCAATCTTTCTATCCCTTCTTTTTCCTTTCCTTCAAAAAATGTAATCTAAATTTAATGGATCCCAACTGTGATCTGCCTCGTTAGAATCTATGTTCTCCAGATTGTGACTATCTGGGTTGTTTTCTTTGCTTTGAAATAAAGGGCACAGGAGGGAAGGCGAGAGAAGGGCCATATATCATCAAAACAACGGAACAGCTTTGATCCCCCGTGTATCCAAAGATTCATGCACCTTCGTGCTGGGGAACAGGGCACTGAAATCCTTTGGCTTCTTTCTATGTTAGCTAAGGGGGTTGGAGCTGGCTGAATGGCCCAGTAGTTTAAGTCTCTGGCTCTAGAGCCAGAGGCTGGGAGTTCAATTCCCCACTGTGCTTCCTGGGAGAAGAGCCAGCCTGTGAAGCCTTGGGGAAAATTGTACACAGTCCCTTATTCCCCCAGAAGAAGGGAAGAGTCAACCACTTTTATACTCTACCTGGGAAACCTGAAGAAGCTTCGCCATGAGTCAGAATGGACTTGATGGCACTGGGTGATGATTATTCCGGGACCTGGAAAAGGGTGCATTGTGGAAAATGCATGCTCTATGTTAATTAGTCAAAGAAACTAAGAGCAAGAAATTGGGGAGGGGGGTACAATCCAGACCTGGGAGAAAAATGAAGCATATCCATAATTCTAGGCACCCCTGGAAAGTGAAATCTAGCAGATGTAAAATTGAGAAAGACATGCCAATTTCTAAGAAAGACTGAAAGGATGGGATTTGCATAAGTCTCTTTCTAGAACTATGTGGGGCATAGTGGCTCAGTGGACTAAGGCTCCAAAAACTGTTGGCTGCAAAGTCAGGAGCTTGCCAGTTCGAATCCTGGGTGACATGCAGTGAAGCAAGCTCCTGCTATTAACCCCAGCTCCTGCCAGCCTCGCAGTTCAAAATGCATGTAAATACTGCCATAAAAAGAAGGAAGGTAAAACAGTGTTTCCTTGCAGCCATACTGGCCACATGGCCATGGACTTGAACAACACTGGCTCTTCAGCTTGAATACAGAGATGAGTACCTTCCCCTAGAGTCAGACACGACTAGCACACATGTGCGGGGGGAACCTTTACCTTTACCTTTCTAGAACTGGAGGATGTGAAGTCTAAATTTGCAGAATTGTTCAGTCACTCCTCATTCCTGAAGAAGTGGAGACATCATCTTATTTCCTGGGCAAATAACACAGGAGTTGAGGAGGTCTCTGGAGCCAGAGGTTTGGAGTTCAATTCCCCTGGTGATGGAAGCTGAAAACTGGTGCTGAAATACATTTGCATACTCTGATCGCCAGGCAGTTGTGCAAAAAATATATTTATATTTCATAATCAAAATCTGGAACCCCAGAGTTGCTTCAAATCAAGGTGACAGCCAGCTTTCAAGAGTTCTTCTGCAGAAGCAAGAAAATTCAGCACCTTGGACAGATCCTATAAAGCGTGGACTAGAACTAGAACCTAATCACAGCACCTCAGAAAGGGGATTTTGTTACCTTCTACTGTCTGAAGGCATTAGAGATGTGAACCTGTTAATGGAGAAAGCAGGGGATCCAGGGCCATCCATTCTTTCAAGGGGCAGTGCTTGCAAGAGATTGAGATCTATAGGAAGGCTGACCAGAAGCGAAGGATGGTGGGAGAGAAGCAGAAGGAGAGATATACGGTTGCCTGGGTTTCCATCAAAGCCTTTATCACCTCTTTACAAAAGTGAGGTGTGTAATCAGTTCCAAGCTAAAGGGGATTTACTATTTCTTTGGGGATTCTTAGAGCTTTCTGGCAGAGAATTGGGAAGACTTTATCATCTGCGCCTGAGCTTTAAGGGATGCCGAGAATAGAGCCTTGATGTATGGATGGAGAGCTCGCCAGACTCCACTCAAGTGCAATTAACAAGGCGGGGAAAGGTGGCACAAATTTGTGGGTCCCTCTCTCGCTGTCTCACCCATTCTGGTCTCAGATAATGGGATCGCTTCGACACAGCCTTATCACTGCTCTTTGCTCTGGTTTGCTTGTCAGTTCCAATGCAGGCTCCCAGAAAGAAATAGCTGTCACGAGGCTCCCCTCGTGTATATTTAGTATCAGGTGTGCCAGAAGCTGTATGGAGCACTAAAACATCAGCGAGCCTCCTGACGAAGCCAAACTGAATCTGAATGGGAAACACATCCTGGTTCTCCAGTAATATAGTTGGGCAATGGTGAAGAACACCATTTTCTGGAGATTATTTCATGGCACTGTTTTGTGGATCCATAGCTTGTTTGTTTGAAGTGCCTTTGCCAGGCATGTCCAAACTTCAGCCCTCCAGATGTTTTGGACCGCAGCTCCCACGGTCCTTTGCCATTGGCAATCTAAGCTTAGAATTCTGGGAGTTGTGGTCCAAAACATCAGGAGGGCCGAAGTTTGGACATGCCTGGCCTTTGCTCTCCAATGCCTTCCCTTGCCATTCTGAGAGATCATCCCCTGGATGAATCAGAGTATGAGCTCAAAAAAAAACCTGGTGGGTGGGATGATATTGTCAACGTGGCCAATCCAGGAAGCGGAAGGAAGCAGCAGCCACACAAAGAATATTAGCATCTTCATAGGCCTAATCCCGAATCTGCTGGATTAGAGTCAGCCCTACTGTTGGGCAGAGTGAGGGTCAAACTTGGTGAAAGAGCAAGTAAGTCTGGAGGTGCGGCACACCTTAGCAGACACTGGCCTTGCTTGGCATGATGCAAATTATGCTTTGAAATAAGCATGTGATTGGTCATTGGGAATGAAGGGCATGAGCGAGTCTCCTTGCTCTGGCGTAGAGCTTTGAAGGAGTGACATGCCTGGAGGGTAAACATTGTAATAGCATGGAATGTGATTTTCCTGTAGATGGGCTCTTGAGCCTTTGGCAGATGCTGGAGGGAAACAGCACCCACCCTCCTTCCCAGTCTGCCTGAGCTCACTGCCTGCTTCCTTCTCTTAAGAAGACAGTCTGTGCATGCAATGCAGCCTGCCTACCCCTTTTCCTGAAATCAGCCTGCTCTCCTTGTGTGAGAGGAAGGACATGCCAGGACTGAAGCCAACTTAAATCGCCACTCTAGTTCACTTAAGTTTGTGGAACAAAAAAAAGGGGAGAGGACATGTTTTTCCTTTCTCTTGGGTGGCAGAATTACTTGGGTTGGCACTGTGTAGGCCGAGACACTCCTTTTATTGCTCCCTTGAATTCTCTTTAATTTTTAATCCCCCACCCCCAGATTCATTTTGATCCCTCTCCCCTCCCCTGGGCATCTCTTATCTTTCCAGGCAGATCCATTTGTCTCTAAGCTGCTGTGGCTGCTTTAATTGTAAGGCTTGATAATGGAGCAATTCTATTTTATTAATGGCATGAAGTGCTTTAAAGAGCTGTAGTGTGTTTCTTTTTTTAAAAAAAAACTGTGGGGGTGGGGGGGAGAAGCCCTAGAATTCTAAGAATAACCACACCAAGAAGCCATGATACTAGAGAGTATTGATAGTTGCAGTGTCTAATTATTTTCCAGGGTACTTCAGCACTGCATCTAAAATAGCAGCTTTCAGCCTGAAAGTCAACAGTGGAGAATATATGATTTAGTCCCATATTTTTCCCCTCGTTCAGTTTTGCCAGACAGCAGCTTCCATCATCCTCCAGCCAAATACTGTAACTGCCCCCATTGCTTTGGGACAGATCAGTCTGGGTGTTCCACTTCCATTTGCATGCAGATGTTTCAGGCATTGGGAGATCCGAGAGCTGGAATTTGTCACTTAGCTTGGAACAGCCTCTGCTGTCATGGCAAACCAGAACTGGTTTAGGGGGAAATGCCGGCTCGCTCAGAGGTTGAGGCCTCTGGATGCAGAGTCAGAGGCTGGGAGTTTGAACAGGGGATGGACTGGAGGATCTGCACGATCTGCAGGTTCGCCATGTAAGCCGCTTAGAGTTTCGAACGAAAGATAAGCGGGGTATAAATATAAAATAAATAAAATAAATAAATCTAGGGACGGGCACAATATGAGAAACGAAATGCTGTTTCGTCGTGTCATTTCGTAACGAAATGGAATGAAACAAAATGAGGAGGCAGCATTTCATTACAGACAAACAAAATGTTTGTTTTTTCATTGAAATGAACCATTTAGTTCCTTCTGTAAACCAGTCCTTTACCTGCTGGTGTCCCACCACCACTGCTGCCGAGACCACCCAGCCATGTCGGAGAGGGTGAAAGCGGGCCTGGCAGGCCAGCCTGGGCCTCTGTCTCCTCCTCCCCCTCCATCGCTGCTGTGGGGCCCAGCCAGGCCGAGAGGGCCAGCCAGGGCCTCCTCCTCCACCACCATCACTGCTGAAGCCACCACTGCCATGGGCACTGCCATGGGGGTCCAGCCAGGCCAAGCAAGCCGGCCAGGGCCTCCTCCTTCTCTGCTGCCACCACTGTGGTAGACCTCCCCACCACTGAAGGCCCTGGCCAGCTGGGGAGGCTGAGCAGCCTGGTGGTAGACTGCCCCCCCCACTGCTGAAGGCTTTGGATGGCCCAAGAAGGTAAGCAGCCTGGCAGTACACCACACTGCCACCGCCACCACCACCACCGAAAGCCCCTGCCAGGGCGAGAGCCCTGGAAGAGGGGTAAGTAGGGGCCCCGGAGCAGGAGGTGGGGGCTGCCTGCCTGGGAAGGCGCTTTCCAGCCCCCCCCCCCCCAATTTCATTGAGCGGGGGTGGACTCCATGATCCACTGGAACTCTTCCAGCCCTGGAGTTCTACTACGATAATGATGGAGCGGATCCTTTGCACAGAGTGGGAGAAAACCTTATCTTTCTTTCTGGCACAGAATCAGATGTGCTGGACTTTTTTTTTCAGCCATGCATTTTCAATGTTGGTCTCCATCTTCCTCCCCCCCTTCCTTTTAAAGCAAATTGACGGTTATGCTTTTGGCCAACTCTCCCACTCCTGGTGGGTGGCTTTGGCCTCTTCATTGTCCCCTTTCTGTTTGGGGCCTGTTCTTCTAAAGGCTTGCAATACACCACCCCGGGATTCCTTTGCAGGCGGAGCAATGATTCACAATGATAATAATAAAAATTGAAACTAAATACTGAACAAAGAAGGGCCTTGGCACTTGCTAGAGCTGATCCATGCCACTGCAAGAGAGGCTTATGCAGATTATTGGCAGCAATAGTAATGATTATTATTATAATCAAAGACTTGGTGTTCCCGCCACTGCCTTTCAGAAGAGGATCCCAGAGTCTTATAAATATTAATTAATTAGACAACAAAGGGAAGCTAATGAGGGGGTTTGCTGACATCAGTTCTTGGATTTTCTTCTAGCAGGTTTCAAGGGGAGATTAAAAAGAATAGGCATTTTCTATGCAGCTGCTATATAGCCTTGGGTTTAATCCATGATACTTGACAAACTCAGGACAGGTCCACCCATGCATGGTGGGAAGTGACTCCCATTTCAGGTGTGCTGTGAATCCACTCCAGGTTTTCACCTCTGCTTCACAAGAGTTGTCCAAGGTTCTGAATCTATTTTGGAACTAGGGTTCAGCCCTTTTAGATGGCATCCTGGAAAGCAGAGACTAAAACCCACAAGGGATAAACAGTATATTCACTCCACACAGAAATCTCCAGGCACCCATGCCACTACCTGAGGGGTTGCCAGGTCATGCCGTTCCCGAATGCTTCCTGAGCTAGAAACTGAGTGTAGAGATTGGCTCTCGAGAGGGCACAGGGTGAGTCCTTGTAATGTCCTGGGATGCCCTGAGATGTCCTAGGTTGGCTAAACTGTGGTGGAAAGTGAACACAACAGAGATGCAAATGCCTTGCATTGAACCAGTGAGACCTGGTAGAAGCAAGGAAACAATCCACCTCATATGCATAAAATCAAACTTTTTCCTGCTCCAGCAACTCTTCTGCCTATGTCATCTGGAGAAATATGTCAACCCAATCAGATTTTGCTCTAGGGAATCAGAGATGGATTCCTCCCTAAAGCATTTGGGGGGGTCCTTGACCCTCCTAAGGCTGAATGGCTGACCTTGGGTCATACCCCTGCTTCAAGCTTCTTTGAGCCATCTTTCCTGCCCTAGAGTTTAAATTCTTCCATTCCACACATTTACTGAGAGGTTACAGGGGATCATAGAAGGTTCCAGTCTGGAGATGATGCCCCTGAGGCCTCGGAGAAAGAAAGGGAGGAAAGGCTGGTTAAATGCACAAAGGTCTGACTGTCATCTCCTTGCCACAGGTTCTGTAGGGTGGCCACAGGGAGTCAATCTCTAAAGGGCCACCAGAGAATAGTCCTCTTTTGAAGGTGGCTGCCTCAAGGAGACCATCCAGGTTGAGTTTGGCCTCAAGAGGAGACCCAGAAGGAGGCTGGTTGGTTACTCATCATCCAAGTGAGTGGCACCTGGAGACTAGACCCAATAGGCCAAGAGGTAGGACAGCCACCATCTTCTTCACATCAATTGTTCCTAATTTGGCATCCATACATATAAATTAGCCCATGTAACTTAATTGAATAATTGTATTGGACTGTATATTATCCCTCATTGCTGTAAGCCACCTTGGGTCCTTTTCCAAGGAGAAAGGTTGGGTAAAAATACTCTAAAATGAATGAATGAATGAATAAAAACTGGATCATCAAGTCCAGGCCAGGCCTTAGGGAGGCCCTATGGAGAAATGAACTCGCGACCTCTGGTTCTACAGCCAGAGGCCTCAACCCCTGAGCGATCCAGCAGTTTGTTCTTCCTTTTGGTGAACTCCAAGTGATGGCCTTATTGTTCTGATGTCGCTTGGCAATTATTTTAAAATGACAGGGAGCCTTCATGGTTGGAGAATATTGACATGGCCTTGGGATTCTTGAGAGCCACAATGATACAGAATGATCCCCCCCCAGGTCAGATTGACACTTGGGCATAAATAACCCTCTGCCTTCAAAGCACTTGGCTTCTGAGAGGAGAGAAGAGAGGATTAATTTTCGCACAGATTAGCCGTGCTTGTCTGAAAATCTTAAGCTCAGGGTAGGAAGCTTTGAGGAGCAGGAAGGGTTAATTTTGGAGCTCAGCTATCCTAAGATTGGAATTCAATCTGATTATGGAGTTGTTAGTGGGAGCAGAGGCTGAATAATGCAGAAAGGGAAGAAAAGGAACTGGATATGGGAAAGTTACTCTTTTTTGGGGGTGAGGGGAATGGCTGCCTCCTTGGGTATAGACCAACCTTGGGTCCCCAAATGTTCTTGGGCTGCTACTCCAAGAAATCCTGGCCAGCATAGCTAGTAGTGAAGGCACTTGATTGCTCCAAGAACATCTAGTTACCCAAGCAAATGCTATAGAGCAGTGGTTCTCAACCTGTGGGTCCCCAGATGTTCCTGGACCACAACTCCCAGAAGTCTTCATCACTAGCTGAGCTGGCCAGGATTTCTGGGAGTTGCAGTCCAGGAACATCTGGGGACCCACAGGTTGAGAATCACTGCTGTAGAGGATGAATCCATAAAAAGTTACCCAACATCAATTGTTATGCAGCTTGTGTCCAATGCCTGTGGGAGAGTTGTCTCCACTCCATGTTTTTGTCTGAATGCTAAAGGAGCTATCCATGGTGCTGAACTTATTTCATTGTCTTCTGTAAATTTCAGGCTAAAACCCTGAGCACATTCACCAAAGACTGTGGCACATGCTGCGATGCTCCATTTGGATGGTGCCAACAACAAGCCATGAATCTGACGGATGCTCCCATCTGGGTCTAATTTTGAGTCAGCAGTGCAGCGTTCCAATCCTTGCAGGGAAACATCTAAAGTTTTCCTGGGCAGAGAACAGCTACATAAAACCCTGCTGCTTTCATGGTCGGAGCAGATGTGTGAGCCCCATACAACCTGAAACTGTATTTCTTTAGAGGAAAGAAGTGAATTTCTTTGTACTGGCGGCTAATTAAACAGAGGCTTCCAAGCTGCTGTACTGTACGATTCATTGTCAGCTTATGGCTCAGATTCTGTCTTTGTGCCAAACTCTCATTTAGGAATAAAAACACTTATCTTGTTTGCTGCTATCTCCTTCACTTCTCATATATTTATCCCCTTGCTTTCTTCTGTCTCTCCTTGAGCCTTTGGGGTCCCTACGTCCCAACACTGCAGTGATAATTCTGCCTATCACCATCTCCGCATGACAGCTTGCAGCTATAAAATCTCTGTTACCGCTCAATGATTAATTTACTAATTGCCCGCCCTCTGTCTCCTCACACTTGCTGGGAATAAAGTTTCAGCTAGCCGAAATCCTGTGCTTCTTATAAGTAGCAAATGCCGCGATGTTTATTGCTCTGAGCCTGATGCAGAGGTGGCATCCCCTGCTTGTCCAATTCATGGAGAGAAGGCATGGGAACAAGTCTTGCAAATGTTCCATTCTTGATCACACCACCCACTGAAACTGATGAGAAATTGATGATGCCTGTGAGATTGTCTTGCTTCCAGTGAAATAAAAGACCAACCAAGAGAGGCTGACCAGAGCGTAAGATAAGCAGGTGTAGGAGATCCGAAAGCAGAGTCCAGAACAGTGCGAGTCACACCGGCCTGGGATTTGTACAGCTAAAGGTGGGAAGATCAAAATCTGTTTGGAGCAGCAAAGGAAAGTATTATCTACACACAGAAGGACTGGCTGATAGACCAAAAAGAGGCAGATCACCCTTTAAAAAAAGTCAATGTAGCAATGCAATAGTGATTGCACTTATGTAATGATAATAACTTTCAGTTAGTCAAAGAAAATATCTCACTGTTTCACAGAGCAGCGAGTTACAGTACGATGGCATTTCATTCTGGTGCTTAGAGGAAGGATTTACATCCATCATGGGAAGTCAAGATGAGCCAAGAGTGTGAACCTAAAAAACCATATAGCCTCATTATGAGCTGCTGTAAGAAAGCAAATTTTGGATTCTTTTGGGGCTCCAAGAACCTTGCACTTTTAATTTTATTTTATTGCTCTGTACTCTTTTGGGCAGATTGTTGCAATTCCTCAAAATGTGCAAATATCTTTCAATTCCTTGAAGAATCTGAATCACTGGATGGGTTGCTTGTAGCTTTCTGAACAGTCCCACTCTGTTTACTGTATGCCTCTCAGAGAGGCAGTTTCTGGTGCCACTCACTTATTTGTTTCTGCTCTTGGTGGTCAGGAAGGAGGTGTCTTGTGGGGCTTTCAGATTTTTTTATCTTTAATCCTTTTGTTTCATTATGTTGAGTCAGGCTAAATCAATGATGACAAGGAATTTACCAAATGTTCATTCTGCATGTGACCTGAAAGCTGCAAACATGACCCATGGTTGCCTCTAATCAGCAATCCTTCTGTTGTCCATTTTTTTGCTGGAGCTGGTCATATATGAACCCAAGTAAGTCTCATCCTTATGGGCTAGGAGTGTGTACCTGCTTGATTTAGACTGCCTTGCTCTTCTAAAGCAAGACTTGGAAGCAACCTAAGCTTTCGGTGGTGCATGTGTATCCCACTAGGTAGAAAGGTTGTATCATTTTAATGGAAAAGCCAATACAAAGGCAATTAAAAGGAAAGACATGGATAGGAACAAAAATCCCACGGGGGATTTAAGCATCAGGCTGAAAAGAGCTTTTAGAAAGCCGAGTGTAATATTTCCCGGGGTCGTGACACATCAATGTGCACGACAAGTTCTGAAAACTATCAATAAGGATGTAAGAAGGTGATCAGCCCCACAGGGCATATTGATTCTATAGGTCAGCTTTTTACTCCTCGACCAGGGTTCATGGAGAAATGCTGGTGGATGCTACCTGAGGATGCAACCCAGTGAAATTCCAAAAGCAACAGTGAGGGTCCTTGATTCCATCTTGCACTTCAAGTCCTGCTCTTGAATCGAGGTGGTGGAGGAAGAGAGCAGCTTTTGGGGACCAGAAGTGAGAAACGTATTTCCCCAGCTTTACGATTCTAATTCGAGAAAGGCCTGGGATGAAGTGCGCCTTGTTGATTGCTTTGCAGATTGGCCATAATCACATCAAGCAGCACGGTCTATTTATTTGGTGCTTGAACGTCCGATTCATCAGGTACACTTGCAGAGTCTGAGAACAGAGGCCGGAGCTGTGAAGATGCTGGGCTTGCCTCGCCTATCTCCTGGTCAATGTGTAATTTTTGTGATGGCCTCCACCTTATTTTCTCTCCCGCTCCCTCCAACAACCAGATAATCTCTCAGATGTGTTGCTGAAAAGCAAAAGTGCTCATTTCTATTGTCAGCGGCCTCTCTTCGGCCCAGAAAGATAAGAGGGGTGAGAAAATGGAAAGGTTTTCTGCAAGGCACTCCCCTTTGACTCGCCAACAGTAGGATCTCGCTCTGTGTGTGTTTATCTCCCAAACAGGAGCAAACAAGCAGTATCAAAAGAGAAGGAGCAGCAGGTGTTCAACACGGGTGAACAATTCAGGTAGGGCAGGGATCCAAGATGCTTGTGAAAGTTGAAGGCAGCTTGATAGCCATAAATGATTAACCATTTGGGCCCCTATAGGAGAGGAATGTTTTACTTGGCCAAAACCAGAAGTTGATTTAAAGTGGGTTGTTTCCTTCCCAATAAATCTGAATTGCACAAGTCCTGTCTTTTTTATTTCCACAGGGGTCCCAAGGAACAAACGGGCCAACTGCGCCCCCCGGTCTTCATCCAGAATGCAACATTATTGATCAGAACTCTGTGGTGGAGTTAGACCAGCGGAAGCTGCAGGGGCAATTGCCTCTAATGAATGAGTCGCTGGAGATGTAGCATTTGAGTTGTGCTGCTGCCTTGGGGGTGTTCTTGTGCTTATAAAGGATCCATTGAACAGAAAAGGAAGTGATGCAGGAACTACAACCCTCCTTTGTCTTAGCTTCTTTCCCAGGTTCCACCTTCTCAGTGCTGAGTGCGTAAAGATGGAATACAAGTTGACGTTTGGTGGTGGTGGTGGTGAGTTTCTTCTTGAAGGCTTTGAGAGAGACACATGGCCCGCTTCTACCATGGTGACAAGCAGAGAGCTCAGCGTTTAAGAAGGAAGAGAGAGGCACTCTTGGAAGGAGATCGGAATGGGAAAAAAAATCCACTGTGGGAGAGGAGAGCTTTGACAGGTCTATTGCTAGAGTGCGCGGATGGCTGAGGCATCCGATTAAATTAACGCGATCCCAAAGATTTGGGGATTTCCTTGGTGTGTTCTAGTTAAGAGATATACGGCACCGTCCAAGGGATCTTTCTGCAATGATTGTGAAAGTTGACATTGATTAGGTCATTGATTGTATTTGCAGATGCATGCCTTGTTGGGCCAAGCAGTCATTCCAGGGTGAGAAGCAGATTTGTTCGAATGATTTAGGTGTGTGTCACAGTGGACAATGGTTTCGAAGAGGACTTGAGAGAATGGCTCTCACAAACCTTCAGGTTGCATAAGTACATTTTTACATAATACGTAAAAGATCTTGCTGATCTAAGGCAAGGATGAGAACTTTGAGTTAGTGAATGAAATAAAGCCCCCGAGAGCTCTCCATGTGGTCCCCTATTACTTCTCAGAGGAAAACAGGGTCACAAGCTCTTGGCTCTGATTAGCATTGGATTGGAGATAAGAGTTTTCCTTCCTCTTCGATGGAAAACATGGGTCTCTGCTTCACATCACAACAGGTCATCTGGAAGTTGAGCCATGTCTACTGGACTTCTAGTAGCCATGGCTCAACTTCCAGATAAACTCACCTGGATAACTGAGAATCTTCACAGATATCACAACAGGTGTTCATCTGCATGTATGAAGCAGCACAATTTGTGTGCCATGACAAATGAAGTCGGAGATGTTGTGTACCATGGAAACTTCCTCCTATATTAACTGGTCAACAATGGTTGTCCAACTACCAAGCAGCCATCTTTTGATGCCACCAGCTTCTGTTTGACCAGCCCTTCATGACCAGGCACACTGTTTCTCCTCATGTGGACCCTACCATTTTCCTCCAGGTCTTTGTGGAATTAAAACCCTGATGGATATGACTCAAGTCTGACCTTTCTGTGGCCTCTCTTTCTCTGTATGCAAACACCGACATTAACAAAGAGACATTTAACAAGCAAACAACCCATAGACCTCTCTTATTCATTTGAGTCTGGTACGCAGTTGGTAGTTTCTGAAGAGCACAGTGTGTGTTTTATGCAGGGTTGCAGCTCCCCATGGAAAGGAACTGCTGGGCAGAGTTTGGGAGTTTGATTCTCCACTGAGCCTTTTCATTAGGGGCTACACTCAGTGATCAATCGGATCCCTTTCAGCTCTGTAGGTCTAAGGTTAAAGAGTCTTCAGAGTAATCAGCAAAAAGGAGAGACACCATATTGCAAAAGGGGTTGGGTTGGGTGGGGAGAGGAAGATCCATTCTCCTTAAGAGAACTGGTGGTAGCCTTCCCTTCCTGTCCGCCGGCATCCGTCTCTTCACATTCTGATAAATAACAGCCCCCTCTTCCTGATCCCTGAGTTTATTAAGCTTTCAGCTGCTCGACACAACACACCTCCCCTTGGTGCGACCTCTAACGATGATAATGAGCTGAGTTGTGTTGATGCGCAAACATGCCTTTTGACTCTCCTGCCTGATTGATAAAGAGATGCAAACCTCCTCCGTCTCAGTGTGCTTCACTCTAATGAGGCCTTCTCCATCCTGGACCGACCGGCTTGTTTTCTCTTTCCCTTCCTATTCTGTCTTTAAAGCTCCCTTTTATCCACCCTGTGCGGAGGGCTGAGGAAAGAGGCTGCCTCCCCCCCCCACTGCCCTCCCCCTTCCAGTTATGTGATGAGGGACTCAATTTGATGAGCGCCAACTCTAGTGCTGGACACCTGCCCCTTTGAAGTGCTGAGAGGTAACTAAGAAGCGCAACCCTGTGGTTTAGCTGCAAAGCTTTCATTTGCAAGTACAGCCGCCGGGTTGCGAGTTCAAATCCAGCACAGAAGGCTAATCGGCTGTATGTTTTGGAATAAGGAGTGCATCCAAAGTGCTCATGCACACATTCTCGTGGATGAAACTCAAGGCCCAGTCTGTAGGGCAGCTGTTTCCAACCTGGTACCCTCCGGGCAAGTCATAATATATAAATCCCATCTTCTACAACTGGTAATCTCATCTGATTGGAGCAGGTCATGGTCTGATCTTGAGTTGGATATAAATACAAATAGAACTGGGCAAGAACCACTAGTTTGGTGGTTCATGCTGGTTCGTTTATCAGCCAAAGTGGTGGTGTTCAGCCCTTCAAAGTCTGACCTCCTCTGGCAGGTACCCACTCAGAGGCATGGCCCACAGGTGGAGGAAGTGATGCTTTGAAGGATCAAAGCTATCTCCAAAATAGAGCCTATATATATATATATATAAACAAAAGGCTAATAGACACACATTGTTGATGTGTTAAACAGCCATCTAACCCACAGCAGTTAAGTCAGCCACACAGGTGAGAACAAACGAACCTACAATGCTTAGCAAGCAAACCACCCCCCCCAGCAGTATTGAGGATTTATTTGAAAGGTGGTGCTGGAGGAGAGCTATGTTGTTGCCCTAGATGGCTAGAAAGACAAACAAGTGGCTTCTGATCAAATCAAGCCTGAATTATCCCCTGGAGGCAAACATGTCAAAGCGGAGGCTGGCCTACTATGGACACATCAGGATCAAATATGAGATGACTCTGTAAAGGAAGCCATGGCTTTGAGCTGGCAAGAGCTGAGCTCTTCTGTTGAGGATTGGATGTTGTTAATTCATAGGGTCACCATATGTCGGATGTGATTTGATAACATATAACACCAACACCACTGTCATCATCAACAGCAACAACAAAGTGGGAAATTGAGTGTTGCAATGCAGAGGGTTGACAGAAGAGGTTATAGAGATCACATTGCACCCCTACTAAAGCAGCTCCACTGCTGCCAATCAGCTATAGGGCACAATTCAAGGTGATGACCTTGACCTACAAAGCACTAAATGACCTGGGTCCAAGCCACCTGAAAGACCGCATCTCACAGTATGAACCAGCTCAGGTGCTAAGGTCATCAGGAGAGGCCTTTCTCTTCATCCCACCACCTTCACAGGTGCGTCTTGTGGGAGAACATGAAAGAGCCTTCTTGGCTGCTGTGCCCAGACTCTAGAACTCCTTCCCACTGGAGGCCAGGACTGCCCCATCTCTGCTGTCTTTCCGGAAGCAGGCAAAGACCTTCCTTGTCAGGAAAGCTTTCCCTGAATGAGGGGTTACCTGCTATATGACTTTTGCATGGATTAACATGCATGATTGCATGGACCGATTTCATAAGAACACCAGTGTTTTCCATGCTAGTTTCCACCTTTCACAGTGGATTTGTTTTCTGTTTGCACGCTCTTTGTTTTTTAATGTTAATGTCAGAAGATGCCTCTTCTAATTCCCTGTTCTTAAGTTTCAATATATCTTAAATGTTCTGGGCTGTATATTGCTCCTCATTATTATAAGCCATCTTGAGTCCTTTTCCAAGGAGAAAGGTGGGGCAAAAATATTCAAAATAATAATACAGTGGTACCTTGTATAAAGGAAGTAATTCATTCCAAATGAAATTATGTTAAGCAAATTTTCCTTTATACAAATTTCCCATAGGAATGCATTGAAAACAGCATGATCCCATTTTTATGTTGTACAGATTTGCCCCACAGGCGATTCTGTTAAGCAAATTTCCCCTATCTCAGGAATTTTTTATGTTGTGCAAATTTTTTGTTATACAAACCGTTTGTTATACAAGGGTTCACTGTAAATAAATAATAACATTGTGTCTCTAGATGTATTTTGGCATATCGACCATCGCCAGTCCAACCCAAGCGAGTCCTCCCAACCTGAACTCTGAAAGCAGGGGCTATTCCATGGAGCCCTAAATTGGCACTTTAATCGGTGAGTAGAAGAATGGACCTGACAAAGGTCACACAGAGTGCAAGTGTCGGAGCCACCGACGGGCATCCCGGCGGATGCTGGCGTGATGTGTCATGAATAGATCTCCCTCTTTAAACCTGTCAGCTGTCCTTTCGTGCTCTCATCTTTCCCTGGAACACAGCCTCCCATGTTTGGAGGAGGCCAGTGATTTATTGGTTTGTCTCTGCCTGTATTATGAGGAAATGACAGGGCTACTCAGGTGCAACACACACTTGGCTCGACGGTGTTAATAGAGCTGTGTAGATGTTTCAGGGATGAGATCCTTAGCAACCAGCTTCTGTCTTTCTTTTTCTGAGTATTTTGTGGCAGAGCAGAAACATTTGCTCACAACCAGAATGGTTATTATTATTGTTTAGGAGCAGGAGTGGGAGAGGAGAAAGAGGAGGAGGAGGAGGAGGGTGCTTTCGATTATGGCAATTTAGTATTCTGGCTAGCAGAGAACGAGGGGGCAACGAATCCATTTTTGTCCACTTTTCCAGCTGGCTCGATCCTTAATGTGTGGGCTCGCCTAATGGAAAGGGCCTCGCAGACTTTCCCTTGTGCAGAAGGGAGAGGTTTTTCAATGGATCCTTGTTTTATCTTATCCAAGCACCTGGCACAACACCGTCTTTTTAAATTTACCTTTTCAATAGGCCACATCTCACACCTGCACAGTCGAAAGCCTTAAAAATTGTACATTTCAAATGCAAATGTAGAATTGCAGATATTTGGCTTTCTGAGTTTGGTAGGGATTTTTCTTTCTCTGTATACAATTCCCCTCCCCCTTTCTCAGTGCCAGAGGGTTGCAAAGGCAGCAAAAGCATCCAGATTGCACGCCCAAATATGAAGGGTCAAGCCTCCTTAGTCCCCTTTGGTACTTCCTGGGAACACTTCCCTTTTAGATAAATTGGCTTCTCAGTAAGATCCAAAAGAGGCTGGATCACCAAATGAGATTCTCCCATGATTCTACATTCTTCCTCTCTCTTTACCCCATAGTTCAAATGTTGGATCTACATCAGCTTGCCGACTTTGTAAAGAATGCATGGGGTAGGGGGAATACTAATGCCTTTCACATGATGTATCATGGCTAATTGTGGTTAATTGAGTAGAGGCTGGGGCCATGCACCTCATGGTGAAACTGCGATGCACCTGCTAATTCACTGTGATTAGCAAGCGATGAAAACTTAACAAGAACAACAGCAGGATTTGAGCCAGTGACCTTGACCTTGAGTTTCTCAGCTTCCACCCACCTCCTCATCAGTTTTATTTCTGTTTTGTTTCTTGCTGTGCATTCTCTCTCTCTCTCTCTCTCTCTCTCTCTCTCTTCCAGCAATCCTTTCTGTGTCATGGCTAAATCCTCTTTATTGATTTCATTCCTTCTGCCTGGACTTTATCCTTTGAAGGTAAAGCATTGCTCTAGGAGGGGAGAAGGAAAAGCCACACACGCCCAGATTTCCTGATCTACTTCTCTGGTATTAGATGGTGCCAGAGTACTCGCATTGGAAGAATGGGACTTTGGTAAGTCAAAGATCTGTTGATTCAAATTGACCTACTCTAAGCATGAGTTACTCTGTGGACATTCATCAGCCCCTCCTGAATTTAACCTGGTGGGGTCATTTGAGTGGGTGGTAGAGATGGGCACGGAACGAACAATTTTTCGTTTCTGTTACCGTTTGTCGTTTCCGTTACGTAACAAAACGTCAAACGAAAATTGTGATGAAAATGCAACGAAACGAACAGAACCACGAAAATTGTGGTCATTATGTTTCGTTTCCGTTAATGGCGACGTGCAATGAAATGAGCTGTTTTAAATGTTAAAAAATGCCCTGGACATCTGTAAAAACACAGTGATAATTATTTATATTGTCTGATAATACCTACCAGGGGGGGTTGGGGTCCTTAAAACGTTTGTTTTTGTCTTCTCCCATCGTGATGTATTTTTCTTTTCCCTTTAAAATGGATGTTGCCACCAGCCACAAAATGGAGGCAAGCCATGTGATCGGATCATGTTCAACCAATAGCATGCCCAGGTTGCAGACTGGCGGGCAGGTCTGGCAGCCACAGAGGGCATAAAAAGCTCTGGCAGCCCACGTCCTCCTTGCAGTCTCTGGTGGGAGTTAGGGTGGGATTGCTGTCTCTGCGACTCTA
The DNA here is from genome assembly GCA_037367245.1 of Phrynocephalus guinanensis. Taxonomy (NCBI): domain Eukaryota; kingdom Metazoa; phylum Chordata; class Lepidosauria; order Squamata; family Agamidae; genus Phrynocephalus; species Phrynocephalus guinanensis. The sequence continues at coordinate 2,559,407 of CM074747.1, forward strand.
GCTTCAGTCCTGCAGCCTCCCTGTGTGCATGCGTGCTGCGTACCTCTCAGTGAATACCCTCCCCTGCCCTGCAGTGCAGTCACTCTGCGGCTGCCTTGCACCCTGGGCAACGCCCGCTGCTGCCTTTGCAGCCTCCCTGCATACATAGTCTATACTGTGTCTCTGCCAGCATCCACTTTTTTAGTGTTTTCCCTCTGGTCTGGGGCGTTGGGGGATGCCTGCACACGGAAATGCTTTAAAAATTGTGCAAAAAGCGGGTAGAAACGACAAACAAAAAAAACGAAAAACGGTAACGAATTTTTTCCAAAAATTCCCGACAAACAGAAACGAACCGAAATAGACCTCTCAACAACAAATGAAAAACCAAAACACCATTTTTCTGTTTCGTGCCCATCTCTAGTGGGTGGGGTTTTTGGAGGGAGGCTGGTCTCATCCAAGATATTAGATGAAAATCATCCTGCCAAGAAATTTATGTCTAAGATTAACCTCCAGGCAAATCACATCTTACCATGTTTGGACCGTGGCTACTTGCCTTGAAGAAGTAGAATTTGTCCACGACAGCTGACAATGGGTTGTTTTTAATTAGTGGCCCATGAAGGCATCACCTATAGCAATTGTGGCGAACCTTCGGCACTCCAGATGTTTTGGACCACAACTCCCAGAATTCCAAGCCTGTGCTGCCAATGACAAAGGACTGTGGGAGTTGTGGTCCAAGACATCTGGAGGGTCAAAGTTTGGACATGCCTGACCTATGGCCTAGTCTTGCATTTGTGTTTTGTAATGGCTACATGGCTCCCCTCCCCCTTTTTTAATTCCAAGGATTGAGTTTGTGTCCCTGGCAAGTGGGTCGTGGAAGCTGGAAAGAGATGAGAGTTTAGAAGGACAAGGGTGGGCAATGGCAGGGATGAGCAAAGACCCTTTCACAACATTCCAGGTCGGGTGATCAGTGGCATTCTGGGAGATGTAGTCCAAAAAGATGAGGTCTAGTTGAAGACTTCACAGATGAGCTACGAAAACTTGGGGAAAACCAGTGCCTGGCAACACCACTGCCAGAATATCCAAGCAAAGCTGGCTGGGGAAGGTGTTGTGGTTTGGTGGCAAAGTAGCTGATCTGCACATCCAGATCCCCTGTTCAGTCCCTGGAAACATCTCTGAGTTGTTGCGATGAGTCACCAAGTGGCTTCCAATTTATAGTGCCCTTGTGGATGACTGACTTCCGGAAAGTCCTGTCCTTAACAACTCTGCTCAGGTCTTGAAAAGTCAAGGCCACGAGTATATTCCCCTTGTCTTCTGGTCCAACTACCCACCCAGGGTTATTGTCTTTTAAAGTCAACCTTGTCTTCCTCAGATCTGCCTGAAGTAGAGTAAGCATCTTATTTATTTATTTATTTATTTATTTATTTATTTATTTATTTATTTATTTTTTTATTTATACCCCACCCATCTTCCCAAGGGAACTCTGGGCAGCTTCCAGCAGGCTGACCAATGCAGCAATGATCAAAATACAATACAAATACAATACAAAATACAGTAAATGGGGTCAGTACACAATACAATACAACAGACATCAATAGGTTAAAATAAGCGCTGTTGGCACCCTTTGCATATGGAGAAAAAGGGCCCAATGGCCCAGAATCTTTAAAATAAACAGTGATTGCAGATGGCGGGGGGGGGGGAACCAGAGTGAGTTAAACTTGGTTACCAAAGGCCTCTCGAAAGAGCAAGGTTTTAAGTGCTCTACAGAAGGCCAGCAACATCTTCTCATGGTGTTCTCCCAAGCTGGTTTCCCAGCCCATGGGCAATTTGGTTGTTGGGTCATACGTGGTTGTCCTAAGTTCTGGTTTTTTTAAAATATATTTAGTACCTTTGCAAAATGAACTCTTACTTTGCCTCATTTGTTCTATGTTGCTGTTTTTAAACTTTGTATAATTCTAACTTTGCTTCGCCTACTCACATGCTTTTGGAAATGAAAACCCTATGTCTAAAGGGAAGGAAGGAAGGAAGGAAGGAGGAAGGAAGGAAGGACAGGGTGTGCTTTTAAGGGAGACAAAGCGACTGGTGGGTAAGAAGATGTCTCCAGTGGCAGTAATGGCTGCCCATTTAATCATGGGTTAATTGCCGTGAAACAAATGTCACAGGGGGATGCTTCCAGGCCAGCTATATCATTAGAGGACAAATACATAAATAACATATTGTCTTTCAAACCACTGAGTGCAAGCTTCATGGTAATAGTAATTACATTTTTTGTGTGGGGGGGATGCAATTACTGAGCAATGTGGTGGAACATGTAATTTCTGAATATCGACAGAAGCCCTTCCCTACGAACCAGCTTTACACCAAGGAAAGAAAGGGGCCAGGCTGCAGTAGCATGGTGTTGAAAAGGAGTGGGTGGGTGAAATAGATTCAAAGAAGCTGTTGGCTCACCTGTACTTTGTGTGCTGTCACTTGTACAGTGGGATGGCCCAAAGGTAACATTCACCTTCTGGGTCAGCGATTCATTCAGGAAATGATGGAACCCATCAATATGGAAATATTTTGAGCCAATTGTTGATTCTAGAACTGAAATTGATGACGGTCAAGTTCATGCCTTAAAAACTGGGTCTACCAGCACTGTGCAGACATCATACCTCAACCGCAGAGTACCCACTCCCAGGTAAACTTCATAAAACATGGTCTGGCTGCAACCCTAACCATCTAACAGAGGTTGTTGTGTTTCTATATTTCCTCCCACATTCAGAAGAAACTTCATCTTCCAGGAGCAAGCAATGGGATGGTGACCTACATTCTTTCCCCCTGCACTAGCCCAAGGAAATGGGATTTTTACCTATAAATGCTTGTGATTGGTGTTCTTTCTTTTTTAAAAAAGTGAATCCATAAAGGTTTCACCTTGCTCTTACATTGGTTTCTAAAAGTGAGCTTTCATTCCGAATGATGTTAGAAGGAGCTGATGCTGGGAATGAATGGCGGTAGAGATGGGCACGACTTGAAAAAATTTTTTTTCGAGTTGTCGTTAGTCGGGCCGGTTCCGTTTCGGCTCGTTTCCGTTTTTCGCGAAAATTTGCAAAAATTAGTCGGTTCGTTTTTTCGTTGTCGTTAGTACTGGTTTGGGGAGGGGGTAGCGGGCTCCTGGAGGGAGCTGCAGGAGTCAGCCAGAGCCACAAGTGACGGACTGGCAGACTCTTTGCACCCGCTGTGTCTCACGTACTTGCATGTAGTGCAATGCAAGTAGATCTGGCTTAGGGTTAAGACGGATTAGCGCAACGGCTAGGGTTAGGCTAGTTACGGGTGAGGTTAGGGTGAGTATTGGGGTGCATCTGGGTGCCTCTCTGACCCACTTAGAAGGACAGTGTACTGGCGTATGGGTTAGGCTTAGGGTTCGGGTTTGGGCTACGATTAGTGGGCTGTTTATGCCCGATTGGCACATCCCAGAAGTCTCTGTGGTCAACCTGGCCAAGTGGCCATGCGATTGGTGGAAAATTTGCATGGTCTACTCCCATGGGCGAGCCCATCATTGCAAATGTGCAGGTGTAATAAAATAAAATAAAATAAAATAAAATAAAATAAAATCAACGGAGACTTTGTTTGCAAGAAAAACCCACTGCTGCTACTGTAAAAATTCAAGCATTTAAAATAGCTAATTTTCGCATGTTTCTGTGGTGCTTTGGTGGGGTTTTGGGCAACGATTTCAAAAAAAATATTGCGGTCGCCATTTTGGATCCCCCCCCACCGCATGGCAAATGGATGCGCCCTCCCAGCCTGGTACAGTCAGCAAAACCTGGCCATGAGCCCATCATTGCGAATGCGCAGGTGTAAAAAAATAAAATAAAATAAAATAAAATAAAATCAACGGAGACTTTGTTTGCAAGAAAAACCCACTGCTGCTACTGTAAAAATTCAAGCATTTAAAATAGCTAATTTTCGCATGTTTCTGTGGTGCTTTGGTGGGGTTTTGGGCAACGATTTAAAAAAAAAAATATTGCGGTCGCCATTTTGGATCCCCCGTACTGCATGGCAAATGGATGCGCCCTCCCAGCCTGGTACAGTCAGCAAAACCTGGCCATGCGATTGGTGGAATGGCTCCAAAACTTTGCATGGTCCACTCCCATGGGCGAGCCCATCATTGCGAATGCGCAGGTGTAAAAAAATAAAATAAAATAAAATAAAATAAAATCAACGGAGACTTTTTTTGCAAGAAAAACCCACTGCTGCTACTGTAAAAATTCAAGCATTTAAAATAGCTAATTTCCGCATGTTTCTGTGGTGCTTTGGTGGGGTTTTGGGCAACGATTTCAAAAAAAATATTGCGGTCGCCATTTTGGATCCCCCGCACTGCATGGCAAATGGATGCGCCCTCCCAGCCTGGTACCAGCAGCGCAGCAGTAGCAATAGCCAAGGAGAGGGGGGCAGGGAACCCCCCCCCCCAAATAAAACACCCTTCTGGCCTGGTAGGTGCCCTCAGACAGTTTTCGCCTACTTTTAGGGCCGGGAATCGGGTTTTTTTTTAACTTTTAAAAACTTTTTTTCTGTGCCGCTTGGCATTGCGCGATGCAAGTAACGAGCACGACAAATCAAACCAAATTGTTCGTTCGTCGGTTCGAGCTCGAAGTCTGGCGGAGTAATTCCCGTTTCCGTTTCCGTAGAGTAACGGATACGAGTAACGGAAACGGAAACGGGAATACCGCTAAGTCGTGCCCATCTCTAAATGGCGGTATAAGCCGAAGTGAGAACTTGGCAAAAGGTGAAGAGATATCATGGAGGGAAGTATGATCTCTTTTGGGGCTCCAGCATTTCAGCAGCATGACCGATGGTTTTGCAAATGGAGCTTTTGACCCAATCAGGCGAGATCACTTGTGGCCATTCATCTTATAGACTGGGCAAAGTATTTGCCTGTTTTAGCATAGAGTGAGTGGCGGGCATGGTGGAGGGGTGAGGCAATGTACTTAAGAGCGGGAAATGGATTCAGAGCCAGGCGCTGGAAGGAACATGATCCATGAATCAGTCCTTCTATTCCTAAGGGGGAGTACGGGAGAGAGAGAACCAAACAAGCCCAATTAAGCCAACATGTTTACACTCCCCCAAACGTTTGTTACTAATAATATTTCGTCAGATCTCATTCATCGTGCAGATGTCAATGGACTCCCTTGGATCGTCGGTGAATGCTTCTAATTTGGAATTGTGCAACGCTAACGAAGCATGCCCTGGGATTCTGAGGAGCTGAGAGCAGAACCATATTAAAAAGACAAATGTACACTCTCTAACACAGGTGTTGATTTGCTTATCTATGCATCCTTGTCAACCAGCGATGACCTTCCAATGATTCTCCTACAGGGACATAAAGATCTGTGGTTGTCATTTAACCCATCCACAGATTGTTAAATATCCCTAATGACCAGAAGTAGGATTCCAGGAGCCATAGGAAATTACAGCTCCCCAGGGGTCCTGAGGCTTTATACTGTGGATCTTGTGGGTGGAGAGAAAAATACCATGCCTCTGTGCTTCACCCATGCCCACTTCCATGCCCCATCGACAGGGTGCTAAAATAGGTGACCTTCTGGCTCTCTCCCAGCCTTGTGATCCTATGGTCTGACCTGCCTCTTTTCCTTCCATCAGGCTCTGTTGGAGCTGCAAGATAAAATAGCGGGTACTTGGCCAAGCGAGTGGGAGGGTTTCTTTCTAGCCAAGGCTTGTAATCTGAGCCAGAGAAGAGATTTCTGAGAGGTGATGCACACCTGGTATTTGCAGCAACCGTTCTGAGCCTCCCAAGATAAAGAGTTCCGAGCCAGGAAATACAACGGCGCTGACATTTAGTGATATTTTCCGTCAGCCTATCGAGAACAGCAAATGCAATGATTGCGTGGAAGTCTTCTGCTCCTGCACGGGCCTAAAATGGGGAGGGGGGGATGTGGGAAGAGATGCCTTTCACTTCTTCTGACATTCAGTTCAAAGGCTTTTGGATGTGCCTTGGCCTTATAAAGCAGGACTGGGGGAGATTACAGTGCAAAAGGGGGGGGGGAAGAGCTGGTATAAAAAGGAACCCCCAAACTTTGCATCAGCAGAGGAATATTATATGCATGTGTTCATATGGTCCAGTGAAGATGACATGACCACACACTTAGCTTGCCAATGACAAAATGATATAGGAGTTGTGGTCTAAAACATCTGGAGGGCTGAAGTTTGGACATGCCTGTAGTAGTGATTGAACAGGGCGTTGGACGTGGGATCACATCTCTCTCTCTTTCTCTCTCTCTGAGCCTTTTCACACGACCCCTAAGATCCGCTGGCCACTTAAATTCGGACCAGAGTTCTTGGGGGTTTGTCGCTGTTCCTATGTTCCCACCCCCTCCGCACTCCTGGCTGCTGGCTGCATGAGGGGAGGGAGAAAAAAAAGAAAAGAATGCCGGCTTACCTCCATTCTGCCGGTCTCGCTCTGTTCCCGGCAGCATTCAGATCTCTTAAAGGGGCAGGGGGCAAAACAACAACAAACAGAAGCCAGGAGAGCCTGGTACTCTCTACCTTAGATCCGCATCAGGGATTTTTCACCCCCAGAGAGCAGGTACCTGAAAAGTGCGCTGGGACGCGCTTAGGTGGGCGTGGTCACACTTAATTTTCTGTAAACTCCGGAGCTGGTGGGGAAACAGTTTTAAGCTCCGGAGCTGGGAGCCATTTGCCGCGGAGTTTAGGGGTCGTGTGAAAAGTCTCTCTCTCTCTCTCTCTCTCTCTCTCTCTCTCTCTCTCTCTCTCTCACACACACACACACACACACACACACACACACACACACACACACACACACACACACCCCATAGACCCATGGTGCCCAAACTTGGATCTGGGTGTTCTTGGACTGCAACTCCCAGAAGCCTTCACCACTAGCTGTGCTGGCCAGGACATCTGGGACATGTATTCCAAGAACCTCTCAGGACCACAGCAGTCCAGGACTGGTTGCTCAGACCAAGACTAGAGGTCAGTAAGTGGGCTATTATGTCACATCAGGTGTTGTGATGTCACAGGTGTGGCTTATTCTGATGTCATAAGGTGAAAGCTTGTGATGTCACTGAGACATAGGAAAGGAAACATACCCAAGGAACATAAAAAGATTTTACCCTGGGAGGTTGGGACCTGGTTCTAGTTGGGATTGGATGACGAAATAGATCGTGGTACTGAAGCCTCCTGTCCTGACACTCAATAATGAGACTTTCTCTTCTCTCAGTTGCCACCATCCTGGAAGTTCTTTCTGTGCCCAGAAACCCAAAGACGTCTCAAAACTCTTTAGTCAGAGCCCTGAGAGGTGGCAACCTGAGCTAGCTTACAGCTTTCAGATCTTATGTTTATATTGCATCAACAAGAATGCAGAAGAATGAAAGAACCTGGGTTCAAAATCCGTACTTCTGCCATGACAACTCAACAGGAGCCTGCAATGTTACAGCACTCACTGAACATTGCATATGCCTTGAAAATTCTGACAGAGTTACATAAGGTGGATGCGAGCCAACAATGGACCACTCACCCACAAAACCATCTATTTTTGAGTTACTATTGTGGAATGGGAAAGTAAACAGTCACTGTTTTAACCAGAAGAGTAGCAAAGATTTTATTTGGGAGTTACAGAGTTATGATGGGTAACTCGTTCAAACTAAAAACATCCAACTGCTTAATCAATGAAGGATTTTTAGGTGTCCCTTTGTCCAACAGAGACGTGGCTGAGTCCAAATGTTGATTCCCCTTTCTCTGGTCAACCTTATAGTTGATTTTGCTGGAGATTTGTAAGTAAGCCCAACATTGTGAGTCAGAAAGTGGATTTAAGCAGCTGTAAATAAATAAATAAATAAATAAATAAATAAATAAATAAATAAATAAAAACAATCCACCCTCATTCTTTTTTCTTTGAGGAGGTGGGTGGCAGGGCAGAGGAGGAACACAGAGAGACAAGACAAATCTGAAAACATGATGGAAGAGCTATGAGATAACAAAGCTATTTTGCTCCTGTCCTAGAAACTACACATAGAATGTCAGCAAGAAAAATACTGCAAACAAGCGTGAATCATCAACCGTGGGGGGAAGGATTGACAAACGAGGCGATCTTTAAATACGCCACTTTCAAAATGCTGTGTAGGATAGCAGAAGGTTGTGGGTTTTTTCCCCCATAAGGTGGTGAGTTGTCTGAGTAATTGTGTACATTTGAAAGGATCTGCATCTATACATTTGTCATAGAATGGGGAATTAGTCACAGTGTTTGCACTACTCCCTTCTAGGCAGCGATTCTACGCGTTTGCTCAGTCTTGTGGAGTACTGCAAGTCAGAATCAGAGAATTGTAGAATAATGGAGTTGGGAAGGGCCTATGAAGCCATCCAGTCTACCCCCTCCCCACCCTCAGGTCAGGAATATTTCAAATCAAACTCGTTCTTACCTATTGCGGTCCAGTTTTCTCTTGAATGCTTCCAGCGCAGAAGAGCTCACCACCTTCTAAGGTCATGTATTCCATTGTCATAGTGCTCTCACAGTTAAAGCCAACTGGTGGCTCAGTAACACAGGGCACTTTTACATGACCTCTAAAATCCTTTGGCAATCTAAACTTCCTGTGTTCCCACCCTTCCGTACTCCATTGCTCCTGTCTGCAGTGAGGGGAGGGAGAAAAAAAGGGAGGGAAAAAATGCAGGCTAACCTCCGTCTGCCGTCGGAGCAGCCCCGTAGGGATTCCTGTCTGTTAAAGGGGTGGTGGGGTCAGCAAAAACAAACAGAAGGCGAGGAGAGCCTGGCATCTGCAGCCTTACAATCCGCATCAGAATTTTTTTTACCTCCAGAGACCAGGCACTTGTAAAATGCGCTGGGGCGTGCTTAGGTGGGCGTGGTCGTACTTTTTTTTTTTTAAGTCTGCAGCTGGTGGGAAAGCAATTTTAAGCTCTGCATCTGGGAGCCCTTTGCATTGGATTTTAGGGGTCGTGTAAAAGCAGCCACAGTGGTTTAGGTCTCATCTGTGGAGCCGGAGGTTGGGAGTTTGATTCCCCGCTGGGCCTCCTTTATAGAGTCTGGATTCCCTGATCCATTGGCTCCCATCCAGCTCTGCAATTAATAATAATAATAAAGTAATAACAGGAATAAACTGATATGACTGGCTCAACCTTATGTACATGAAGGCTGAACCCACTCTATGTCAAGGAATTATCTTATCAACCCTAACCCTAACTGTCCTATTACTAAGCTAATTTTAGTGTTTTATTTTGTGTTTTCTTTCTTTCTTTCTTTTTGCTATGCTGTAGAGCAGTGGTTCTCAACCTGCAACTCCCAGAAGCCTCCACCATTCTCTGTGCTGGAAGGGGTTTATGGAAGTTGCAGTCCAGGAACATCTGGGGACCCACAGGTTGAGAACCACTGCTGTAGAGTTATTTAGGATATTTTGTGATTCCCGGCCCCTCCATCATTTTCTCTCTCCTCAGTTTCTATTCACTGTCTCACATTCCTCAACGTTAATTCTCCATTCTGCTGCTACATGTCTGAAGAAGTGGACGTGTCCCCGAAATGTTACATGAAACTATGAAAGTTATTCTTTCAGGTGCCACACGGTTTGTGTATTTTGTTTTGTTTTGGTTTTCTTTGATTTTTGCCTGCAATTCTTGAAAAGACTAACACAGTTACCCTCTCTGAAACTTCTCCATCTTTTGTTTTTGATGCAAAAGGTTCCCCCTCCTTTTTTCTGCCTCTTGTTGCACTTCTATTTATATTTAATTTATTAGATTTCCATGGCATAACAGAACAGCGGAGGCAAAGAGGTGAAGCGCACGGCTGACCTACCTTAGCCACATAACTAAATCTCTCGTGCAGCAATGAGAGAAGGAATTATTTTCATAATATGTCTGTGAGGTCTCTTTCTGGCATTAATCTGAAGTTGTTAGCTTTTTAAATCCCTATTAAAAACCTTGTGTTTCTAAAACACTTTTTCTTTTTCACAAATAGGAATTCTGAAACCTAGAATTCTCAAAAAAAACCACATCATTTTAAAAATACAGTCTCCTATTGTCCAACACCCCCCCAGCCCCATTTTTTTTTGGGGGGGGGGAAAGAAATATGAAGTCTGAAGGACAACTGTATTCCAGCCTGTTGTGCTATCTTGAAAGATGCCATTGAGTCAAAAGAGCCAAAGCTACCTCCAGATGCATTGGAGTGTGATTCTGTACATGTTTGCTCAGAGGTACGTAAGTGCCACTGGTTTCAGCTGAGCTTACTCACAACCTGCAGCAATTCAGGCTGCAAAACCTCTCTCCATGCTTCGACCATCATTAGTCCACGTTGCCCTCCACATCCGTATGGATGCTGGGTCATGTGTATTTTGGATTTTTTGGGACTACAATTCCCATCATTCTCTTACCAGGGATGTTACCAGCAGGACCCAGACTTCATGAAATGGTGCTTGCCTGGAGAGGAGGCCGAGTTGACAGGCTTCACGCCTTGCTTAGGTGCAACTGCCTATTTGAAAAGGAAGTTGCCCCGGGGATTAGCAGGAACCCCTAGTGGTTGCTGCGGAAGAGGATTCCTTTTTAAACAGGACATGGTATTTGTGTGCTCAGCTGGTGAGTTGTCCTGATGTCAGTAGCAAAGGGGTGGAAGTAAGGTCCCCTGGTTTAAGTCCTCTTCAAAAAACACAACTCAGGAACTGTTCTTGGTCATAAAAATGTAAGGACATCAGAAGAGTCCTGCTGGATCAGGACAAGGAGCCATCTAGTCCAGATTCCTGTATCTCACAGTGGCCCCACCAGATGCTTCTGGAAGCCCATCAGACAACTCGACCCCTGTTTCCTGATGCCACTCTTTTGCATCTGGCCTGTTGAGGGACCCTCTTTTTAAGCCTGGAGAGAACACATATCCGTATCAAGGCTTGTCATCTGCGATGGACTTTTTCCTCCCGCAATTGGTCCAATCCTCTGTTAAAGGCATCTAAGCCAGGGATCATGATTCATCTCAAAGTGTAGGGCATGCAATGACAGGCTCAAGGTATAGGAAGCTAGACTTTAGCCGAATATCAGGGGAAAAGAATTCTTAACTGTTTGAGTAGTACAACAATGGGTTGTACTGACCTCGGGTAGGTGGTGAGCATGCCAATGGTGGAGGCCTTCAAGACAACATTGGACCACCAACTGTCTGATCCGCTTTGATCTGGTTGCCTGCCTTGAACCTGAGGCTTCATGGATGGATTCCAGCAGCTCCCAGCCCCTGTGCATTTGCTGGAAGGAGTGTGTTCTGTTTCCCTAACTTTTCCTGAGAACCTCCTTCCCCAGCAGTGCTTGGTGGGGGGTGGGGGGGGATGATGGGCCTGGGGGGGAGGGAGGGGGAAGAGAAATAAATATGAAGCCCGCTAATTTGGCTGCATGTTTGGGGCTGGACTGAATCTCCCTGCCCGGCCTCCCACATTCCAGATGGAAGCGTTGACAGCGGCGTAGCGAGGTGGAGCATAAATGGTTTGGGGCTCAGAGTCTCCAGCGCCAGGGAGGGAGCCAGACAGGAACTGCGTGTGCAGAGAAATTGAATTTTTAATCTGTTTCTATGTAGATGGCGTTTATTCACTGGGGGGGCAGCGTTCATCTCTTTGTGTGTCGCCCAATTTCTCTTTGCAAAATTACTTTTCTCTTCGGCCCTAATTTTGTTTGTACAGACAGCAGCTGCTTTCTCCCATTTCAGTATCTTTCTTTCTTTCTTTCTTTCTTTCTTTCTTTCTTTCTTCTTTCTTTCTTTCTTTTTTTAAAAAAGCCATTTGAAATGACATGCCACGGATCCCTGTTCGAAGTCGGCAATGACTGTCTTTTGCACTTCACCTCTTCCTCAGCCTCCTGCTTGATTCTCCATAGCTGAGAGCTACAGAGGGGTTCCCCCCCCCCTTGGTTCAGGTTTCTTTTTCCACTTGCCCTTGTGGGGTGGGGTGGGGTGAGGTGGGGAGACGCAGGCCAGAATGTGTGGCATACACAGCTCTGTCTTTTGGAAGAGAACATGGCCTGGGTGTTGGGTTTAAGACAGTGGTGGCCAAACTTGGGCCCTCCAGATGTTTTGGACCACAATTCCCACATCCCTTTGTCATTGGCTTAGAATTCTGGGAGTTGTGGTCCAAAACATCTGGAGGGCCCACGTTTGGCCACCACTGGTTTAAGAGAACAGGATGCCATCCTCCTGATTATGCTGCCTGAGGCCATAGCCCCTCTCTCCTTAATGATAACACCTGCTCTCTCTTGCTCAGATCCTTGGCTTTGGACACAAACACACACTCAGAGAGACCCCTGGCTGCGGCTTCACTGTCCCTCAATTGAGCTCCCACCACCTTCCTCAGCTCTTGCCTCCCTCTCATTCCAGGCTGAAGAGGAACCGAGCCACAGAAAACCCCTGCCCTTTCCTCTATCTGTCACCTGTGGAAAGCTTTGCATCCGGAACAATCCTAGGAGACTCCGAATGGAACCAGAGAGAAACTCAGAATGCCTCCTTAGAGTCGATATTGCCATTTCGTGGCAGGAGTTCCAGTGCCCCAAGAGAGAATGAAGCATTGCCCGGTTTCTCCGCCATCCATTCCTTTGGATTCCTGAAGTGCCAGACATGCTCGTCCCCAGAGGCAGAGGAGGATGGAGACACGGGACTCTGGGATTTGGGGAGGGGGAGGGACTACTTGGCAGATAATGTTGTTTTGTTGTGTTGCCTGCTGCAGCTCCTGGTATCCCTCCCCTTGGGGTTTCTATTTCCTCAAAGACAACCTGTTATCTTGAAAGAGATCTGTAGGGAATGGAGCTGATAAAAACAACAACAACAACGGGAACAGGGTCAATAGACATTGACAAACACAGAGGGGGACGATTCGTAAGGCTCCGGTGCGATTTTGTGTTTGCCCAGGTGCTGACAGGATGCAGTTGTCACAGAAGCTGTGATGTGTAGGGGTCCAGAGAGAACTGTTTAGGAACAAGATGTCTGTACACAGAGAAGGAAGCCATGTTTACTGAGATGGAACAGGCAGACCCTCTCCAGGAGCCCAAGTCACACACGGTTATCTGTTAGTAGGATGAGGCCAAACTGTTGGCCAGCCAGAGGTGAGGAAATCAATGCCCCCATCCACCTTTAGCTGCTGGGAAACCTCAGGCGCTTTCCCGGCCAAAAGAATGGACAAATCTGCAAATTTTGGGAAATTGATCGAAAACAACGTAGAAATTAAATTTGTTCCCAAATTTGAGAGGTCCAGCTGGTTTCAGCAGGAGACTGCGAATGTTGTATCTCTTCCCCATGGGATAGGCAAAAAGAAGGGTGTTATGTCAGAAGGGGGGGGAGGGTGATCTCAGCTTATTTCCAAAAAATACAGCTGCATCAACCAGATGTTCAAACCAATGGCTTTAAATAAAATTAAACATCCTGAGGTCTGGGAGCTCAGATGTGTCCGTTTCAGTTTATTTCCCCGTTGGCATTATTTTACTCCTAGTACTGTATTATGAAGTTTGCATATGGGGAAAAATTGGTATGAATTTATATTGGGAAATTATCTTTCTGTTAATGCGCTTTTAGGTGTGTGAGAGACACATGGAAAAGCTTTCAGGGACAAGGCAGCTGCCACGGTTGTGCTGTTTGGAGTAGCTCTAAGATCTCATCCAGTAGAAGAGAACATTGGCTTCTGAACAGCCCGCGGTGAACCATTTGCAGGACATTTTGCTGAGAAAAGTCACTTGGGTTCGCTCTAACGTGGCCGACAGCCTTCATGGTGATCTTGCAGAGGCCACCTCGGGCTTCCGCTTGCCCGATTTTAATGGGTCCATTTCAACTTGTGGAACCTGCTAATGCTGACCAGACCCTTGTGGGGAGGGTACAAAACACAGACAAGACCTTTCCCCCCCTTGATGGTGTTTTTGCTTTTGCGATCTTCATGTTAGACTGAACTTAATAAAAGCTTTTTACAATATGAAAGCACTTTGCTCCTTTTATTTTATGTATTTATTTATTTATTTTTGAACTTATATACCGCAACCTATTTCCCCACAGGAACTCAGGGCGGTTTACACAATACTATAATAAAAAGAAGAGATAAAACCAATAAAAACAATCAAACAGCGGTAATCAGGACGGTGAGCCAAAATAGGCAGGGCAGCAAAAAGCGAGGGGGGGAGTACTGATGTGATCTACTGTAGTTGTGTGGGGGTTTCTGGGGGGAGGGAGTTCTGCTCTTGGGTTCCTGCAGATTGGTAGTTCTGAAAAGTGCAAATATATTGTATTTTTCTGTGTGTAATACTATTTTGATCTAAAATCATGCTTTGCTTTTGCAAGGACTAGAGCTTTAGTTTCTGCAGGGAAATGCTGTTTTTTGTGTGTGTGTGTGTGTGTGTGTGTGTGTGTGTGTGTGTGTGTGTGTGTGTGTAGCAACCAATGAAATTCATTTTCACAGAAAAGGAAGGGTTCGATCCCACAAGAACAAAGCATAGAGGAGAGCAATCAAGTGCTCCCGGGAAGGAAAGAAAACAAAACAGCACCCAGGGTGGGAAACAGCAGGTGTTGGGGAGGAGGAGAAATGAAACAACCAGGTACGTTTGGATTCTCCAGTACAGTGGACCCTCGTATAACAAACGGTTTGTATAACATAAAATCTGTACAACATAAAAAATTCCAGAGATAGGGGAAATTTGCTTAACATAATTGCCTATGGGGCAAATCCATATAACATAAAAACGGTTGCAATTAGGGATTACTCTGTTCTCAATGCATTCCTATGGGAAATTTGTATAAAGGAAAGTTTGCTTAACATAATTTCATTTGGAATGAATTAATTCCTTTATACAAGGTACCACTGTAATTGCGGGCAGACCAAACAACAAGCAGGTAAAGAAAGACAGAAGAGGCAGGGCTATCACCTGTGATGCCCAGCAGACTTGTATCTATAGTGTTGGCTTTTTAAAACAAATGATGTTTTTATAAAGAGGAACATTAATTCCACCTTGGTGTCTTTTTGCTATTCTTGTAGCACAGTTGTTCTGGGCGGGAAGGCAGTGCTTCCCCACCCCGTCCCCCCTCTGTAGGGTTAAGGAGAATGTGGCCATTTCCATTTGACTTGCAAATCTTTTCCCAGAAGAGAATGGCAAAGGAGCGGGGCAGGGATATTTGAAAAGCCAAGGATGTTACTTCACACCAGCGAGAGGATGCTTCTCATCTCTCTACCGATTCCTCCACTTGAATTACAAATCACAGAGACGGCACAAAGTGGAGCTGCCTCGTCTCTTGTCTAAGCAGTGGGCAGGTTAAGAAGGAACCACCAGCTCCTGGGCAACAGGGAATACCAGCGGGATGAATCCGTGCCGACAATGACATGATGATGCACTTTATTTACTAATCTGTCACATTCAGTCCCCCCCCCCCCCCGGTTGAGATCAAGGAAGATGACAACAGCCCTCCTCCTCCTCCTCCTATCTAGCTTCACAACAACCCTGTAAGTAGGCAAAACTGAAATTGGTTGGGTCAAGCTCGTTCAGGGCGCCTCCCACCCCAGGGAAGACGAGTTATCCTCCATCTTTGTTCTACAGCCTAGGCCAGTGATCCTCCTCAACCTTGGCTCCCCAGATGTTCTTGGAGTAAAATTCCTAGAAGCTTTCACTACTAGGCGGGCTGACCAGGATTCCTGGGGATTGTAGTTAGAGATGGACACGAGAAGAAACATGAAGTGGGGAAAAAACACACCCAAAAAACAAAACCAACCCATCCACCAACACAAATTGGGCCATTTTGTTGTTTGTTTTGGGCCATTTCGGGGAAAATTTGCCAATCAAATGCTGAACTATTGCCACCAATGACAGTACGTTTATACACTTTGTTGTACTTGTGATTCAGGATTTCTGGGGGCCATAGAATGGCCCCTGCACAAATCAGAGTTGTCAGACTCACAGCATTTTTGTCGGCTGACTCTCCAGGTTTAGCGAAGATCAAATGTGTAACATTTGAGGCATAACCTCCCCTCCCCTCCCCAACACACACACACACACACACACACACACACACACACACACACACACACACACACACACACACACACAAAGCAGGTCCCCCCAGGGAAGAGCTCCATAGTGGCTTTATATTCACTTCACTGGAAAGTTCATAAAACTTTGTGGTTCATGAATAGTGACAAAACCACAAACCATCGTGAACTGTCATTTTTCTAATTCATCTCCATCTCTAGTTGTACTCAAAAACATTTGAAGACCCCTGGTTGGACCCATTGCCATGGTCGCCCAGACATCGTTGAGTGTTCCTTGCACACTCAGGGCTGCCGCAGAGCGAGAGCGAGAGAGAGACAGAGTGAGAGAGTGAGAGAGAAGGGGGAGTAATCTGTGACAAATGTAGTTTTGGACAACATTTGTGCTTGCGCTAAAAGTTCTTTGCCATTTTTTTTCACAAATTACTCATAAAAACGCACAAAAGCAATGCAAAACCAAAGTCGTACTTAAAGCACTCTCTGGGTGGTTTACAAGTACCAGTAGTGATGCAGGCTGCACATTGCCCCTTCCCCCACACACCAGAGAGCTGGGTGCTTATTTTACCGACCTCAAACAAATGGAAGGCTGAGTGATCTTTGAGCCCGCTCCCTGGGATTGAATCCAGGGCGTGAGCACAGTTTCGGCTGCAGTACAGCAGTTTTAACCACTGCACCGCAAGGAACAAAACTCAGATGATCTCACCTGGCAGGGATAACATTTGAGGCATTCTTCTTCTCTACAATCCCAAGATAAACAGAGACTTACCCTTTGGGTAATGACATCCCTGCCTTAGTATTGACACTAAGAGGGCCATGATGTCTCCGTTCCTGAACAGAAATGAATGACACGGCAGGAGAAGCCTCCCTCATCCTCCCTCCAGAGTGGAGTTCACACTGTTTCTATTTCCCATCTGTTCTTGGGGCAGGCGGAAGGAACAGCTTGCGCCAGGCAGCCCAGTAAGTGCAGTTTCAAAATATTCTCTCTCCGAGTTTCAGTGGGCAGATGCCGAAACACTGGTGCTAGAATTTAAAATATTCCTCCCGCCCACCCTGCAATCCTTGTCATGCAAGCTGACCTTAACGTTCCCAAGTTTCTGTTGCCACTTATGTGAGAATTATTTCAGGAGTATGAGTGAGATAAATGGTTAAGAAACTTAGCAAAAATAAAATAAAATAAAAAATGTTTTCCTTCCTTCCTTCCTTCCTTCCTTCCTTCCTTCCTTCCTTCCTTCCTTCCTTCCTTCCTTCCTCTCTCTCTCTTTTCACACACACACACACACACACACACACACACACACACACACACACACACACACACACACACACACACACACACACACTCAAGTTTGGTTAAATGATTTCTGGGAGTTGTAGTCCAGGAACCTCTGAGGACCTACAGGTTGACACCCTTAGAACCAAAGAATCAAAGAATCACAGAGTTGGAAGAGACCTCAAGGGCCATCCAGTCCAACCCCCTGCCATGCAGAAACCCCCATCACAGGACTCCCAACAGACGGCCATCCGGCCTCTTCTTAAAAACCTCCAAAGAAAAAGGAGACTCCACCACCCTCCTTTGTAGGAGCATATTCCACTGCTGAACAGCTCTAACTGTCATGAAGTTCTTCGGCATGTTTAACCACTGGGTTAAAGAGACACAACATATTTTTGACTTATCCTAAGCTCCAGTTATATTTTTCACTTATTCTATGTCAAACAACTCCTATTTCATGGCCCATGCAATGTCTGGAAATACGAGATGCTTCTGGTTCAGTTTAGCTTTTGGTTGCTTGGCTGATTCAAATGTGCTAGCCTTCTTTGAGGCCAAGAAGTCTACAGATTAAAAAAATAACTCTGGAAAGTTGCAAAATAATTAGTAACAGCAGTTTTCCCAGGGACGTCCAATAGTTACAGTATTTAGCTTTGTAGTTCCACTTCTTAAGGAAAAAAACCAACAAACTTCTTTCTTTATATATGCCTCAAAAGTGACAAAAAGAAAAGCTTCCTACAGGCAATCTATCTCACTATCTTATTATTAACTGAAGACCCACCGGACAGCAGGAGGCAACATCATAAGCCAGCATCTGAACCATAGGATGGGATAGAGGAAGATGCTTTCAGCTTATTATCAGCACTGAGTTGCAGTCACGGCTTCTGAGAAGGTTCCAAGAAAGATTCATTCCTAGACCCACCTGGACATCTCAGGTGTTCCCTGTGAGGCTCTCATTCAGAGATGAGCCAGTTTTGACCCCACGTAGCTTCCCAAACCAGAGGGGATCAACTGGATTTGGGCTAGTGTGGCAGAACAGACAGAAAAGAATTTGGGTCTATCCTTTTTGCAAGCCTTAGATAAACAAAGCTGGCTGGATAGCTCCCTGTTTTTAGTATCTGGGTGTTTGATTCCCCACTGTGCCTCTGATGCCTAGAGCCATCCTGGGTGGCCTTGGTTGAGCTGCAATGTCCCAGGGCACCCCAGAAGAAGGGAATGGGAAACCAACCACTTCTGTGTATTCTCTAGTAGAGATGGGCATGACCAGAAAAAATGACGTTTCGACTTTTCATTTGTCGGAACGGGTCCATTTAGTTCCGTTTCCGTTTGTCGCGAATTTTTTCGAAAATTTGTCATTTTGACGTTTTGTTCGTCGTTCATCGTTTCTACCGTGATTTAGCGCAATTTGACTTCCCAGAGCATGGGGGCGTCCCGCAATGACCCAGAGCAGGCGGAAAACACTTTAAACTGGGTGATGAATAAGATATTTAATAAATATATCATAGCATAAGACTGCATCCTATGCAATAAAGCAAACAAAGTGGGCAGAATGCCTGTTTTCCTTTTTTTTTTTTTTTTTGAATTGAAGCCTCTACCTCTCAGAGGCAGCAGGGGACACAGTATTCCGTTCCTCCCCCAAATCTGGATGAGGGTCTACTCTACTCCTCTCAATGTCCCCTCCCCATGACACTCCTTGTAAAGCCAAGCAAATGCCACCCTGGTCAACTAGCGGTCAGAGATTCAGATGCCCCCCCCCCCACTCATCCGGATGAGTTCCCCTGAATCTCTCGGGGAATCATCGCCAGTTGGAGTGTCCCGAGGAGCCCGGTTCGCTCATGGAAGTGGTCTTGGTGTTGTCTCAGGTGTCCACGGACGGAGGCTTCCCTCCTGCTCAGCATGATACGGAGGACATGTGGGCCCACCTTCTGCTGCTCTTGTCTGCTTATAGCAAAGCCACGAAGCCAGAACGGCGGGGAACAATGGGGAGGGATTCCTTCAGCCCCTACTTTGGAGGCCAGTTTTCACTACCCAGGAGACCACTTCCACCAACCCAGTGGAGACAGAGTCCACGCATGCAGCAAAGAAGCCAGAATGGCGGGGAACAACGGGGAGGGATTCCTTCATCCCCTCCTTTGGAGGCCAGTTTTCACTACCCAGGAGACGACTTCCACCAACCCAGTGGAAACACAGAGTCCACGCATGCACGTGGCAAAGAAGCCACAAAGCCAGAACGGCGGGGAACAACAGGGAGGGATTCTTTCAGCCCCTACTTTGGAGGCCAGTTTTCACTACCCAGGAGACCACTTCCACCAACCCAGTGGAGACAGAGTCCAGGCATGCACGCGGAAAAGCCACGAAGCCGGAACAGCGGGGAACAACGGGGAGGGATTCTTTCCGGCCTGGAACTTTTCTCTCTCAACAAAGCTTTCAGGGAGGAGACCAGTTCCACCAACCCAGTGGAGACAGAGTCCATGTACGCAGCAAAGAAGCCATGAAGCCAGAACGGTGGGGCACAATGGGGAGGGATTCTTTCAGCCCCTACTTTGGAGGCCATTTTTCACTACCCAGGAGACCACTTCCACTAGCCCAGTGGAGACACAGAGTCCATGCATGCGGCAAAGAAGCCACTAGAGTAGATCTTCTCTCTCCTTGACCACAACCAGATTGCGTATCTCGAGGCCCATCTCCAGGGCAGCGACACTCCGCTGCCCTCCACCCCGTCCGGCTTCCCTGTCGTGTCACCGGCAGTGGCCTAACCCTAACCCTAACCCTATCCCTAACCCTGTAATTTTTTTCATTTGGGCCCTATTGCAAGAAGGGCCAGCTGGGAAGAAAAGGACCCCCCCCCCGGGACTACCAGCTAAAAAGGGACCAGTGCTTTTTCAAGAACTGATTGGCAAAGGCAGCCATTCAGAAAGCAGAAAGGACGGGTGGTGGCGGGGTTGGACATACTGCCTGGAACGGTTGGGGTGCAGGCAGCTGAGCCCGATTCGTGACAGTCCACCCAGGAATGCCATGAAGCCAGAGTTTTGGAGGGCATGAACCCAGAGTTTTGGAGGCCACAAAGCCAGAGTTTTGGAGGCCACAAGGCCAGAGTTTTGCCTGCCCAGTGGAGACACAGCCCACCCAGGAAAGCCACGAAGCCAGAGTGCAAATGTTAGGGAGGGATTGTTTCTTCCACCTTTGGAAGCTGGAATGCTAGTTGGAAGGAATCTCCCCTCCTTCTGCAAAGGGATTTCCCAACCTGGACTGTAACTGGTGGGAGTGAACCCCCCCATGTTGGAGGACAGAGTACCCCAAATCTAAAAAAAAAAAAGTTGATGATGACTGTGTTAGGTATTGTATTCAAATATAGTTTAAATAGCCATTGCCAATAAAGTGGTTATACTAATATATTCAATTACACTCATATATTCTGCTTTAACACTCAGCAAAGCAAAGTCATTGTAGATAGAATGGCAATTTAAGTATAATCAATAAGCAGTCATTGTAGATAAAAGTGATTGGTTACTAATTACTTAAACATATATACACATATGTATTTCTTTTAATAAGCCACAGAGCATAAGAAAATGGCTGAAGTTTGGTTCAAGAAAAGCATTTCAGTCTCTGTCTTTCTCTCCCCCCCAACTCCCAAAAGTAAAAGGCAGGCACAGCTTATCTTGAAATTCCGTTCCCATGTACTGGAATAGTAGGGCCGCTGAATGTATCTTTCTGTGGAACAATGAATCCCTGTAAACAAGCGGGAGCATCTTGACGCAAGCATGACTATGGTGGGAGGATTGTTCTACAAGATTGTTTCTAACTAGCAAGTATCCTGTGTGAATAAGCTAGGACTGTTTTCTCCTTGTTAGAATATGTGTGACAGGTGCATGTTATCTTTTTACATAGAGGCGGGGGGAAGAGCAGAATGGAAATTGATAAAAGTTTCGTGTTCCCATTGTTCGGGGCCTCAGACTTTCCGAATGATCGGCTGAGGACAAGTAGAGCCTTTGTAAATAAACTTTTCTCTGCTTCTACAAGCCTTGGAGAATTCTTCTTCCTAAACCCCAAGGGAGCGCGGTGAAATTTTGAACCTGGTTTCCTTACAACTGTGCCTGTTAAAGTTGGTCTCCTCAAATGATGTTCCGCCTAGAGGGGGCAGCCAGGGTTGCTGCCTGGGGAAGTCGAGGAGAGTGGCCGACAGTGTGCATGTCGGCTTGGAGGCTGAAGTTGAAGCACTGAACTGCTGATAGGCTGAAGGAGAAGCACCTGGAAGGCCTCCTCCAAGCCGGGAGTCCCGGAAGCCTGACATGCAGGCAGGTAGGCAAAGGGGCAGGCAAGCAGCCAGGCAGGCAGGGAAGCAGGCCGTCTAGCTTACAGTTAGGAGGGCAGGCTTCCAGGGTACCCTCCCAGGCTAGGGAAGGCACAAAGCCAAAGTGCCAGAAGGGAGGATTGTTTCTGCCTTTGGAGGCAGAGTTTCTCCACCCCAGGAAACCGAGTTTCATCAACCCAGGAGACAGAGTGTATGAGGAGAACAGGGCTATTTCTTTAAGGCTGTAAGGAGAGCTA
The DNA here is from genome assembly GCA_037367245.1 of Phrynocephalus guinanensis. Taxonomy (NCBI): domain Eukaryota; kingdom Metazoa; phylum Chordata; class Lepidosauria; order Squamata; family Agamidae; genus Phrynocephalus; species Phrynocephalus guinanensis. The sequence continues at coordinate 2,581,193 of CM074747.1, forward strand.
GGCCCCCGCTAATCAGTCTTTGAGGTAGGTTGTTGTAAAGTGCATCCTGACCACTTTGTAAACAGAGTGGCTCCAAAACCCCAGGGAAGGGAGCAACGCATCGAGGAAGGCAGGAGTTGGGGTGTACTACACAACGGGGAAATATTGGGCCAACACTGAACCTAGAAAAAAATAGTCCTGGGCTGCTACAAAGACCAGGGAAGCCCTATAAGAACTGGGCTAATTATGTAGCCCTTATTACATCCATACATGCCACGGAATTACGTGCATTCAGGCAGACAAAGGTGGAAGGCAGGCAGGCCGGCGAAGCATACAGGCAGGGCAGGCAGTCATATAGACACAGAGCAGACAGCCAGGCATAACTGCGTTGCGCTAGTAGAATGTTAGGATGGGAGGCATACAGGCATTGTTTAGATTGGGTTAGGGTTAGGGGGTTAGGGGAAGTTGCACAGCTGCAACCCCAACAGTCTTGTGTGGTTCAAAATTATAAACATTGAGTGGTCCTCCCTGGTTCGTAGCCAGGCAAGGGCTAGAAAAATTGGGCCTACAGATAGAGTATGATTCCCTTCAAATGACACATTGAGTGGTCCTCCCTGGTTCGGAACCAGGCAAGGCCTATAAAAATTGGGCAGTAATCGAACCATACAAATTGAGTGGGAATGTAGGAAGGCAGGCAGGCAGGCAGGCAGGCAGGCAGGCAGGCAGGCAAGCAGGCAAGCAGGCAGTTAGGCAGGTAGGCACAGGGCCAGGCAGGCTGGTAGGCTGGTAGGCAAGCAGGAAGGCAGGCAGGCTGGCAGGAAGTTGGGCTTTCAGGGACGAAGCCAAGCTGGGACGCAGGCATAATTGCAGGCAGGCAGGCATAAGTGTTGCTCTGGTAGTGCATGTTAGAGCAAGGGAGGCCTGTTTGGAAGGAACCGGTGGAAGAACGACTGTGGGCCTAGATCTTGGAGTGTTGGGGTAATCCCAACATGGAAAGGTTGAAGCAGATGAAAGTCAACCTTTCCAAGGTATCCGGGTCCAGACGAGAGGGGCGCGGCCTCAGGACATCTCCCATGTGGGAGAAGACACGCTCACTCTGGACACTGGTGGGTGGGATGGACAAGAGGTCCAACGCCAGAGTCGAAAGAGCGGGCCAGATGTCTGCCTTTCTGGCCCAGTAGTGGAGTGGGTCCAAGGTGAGAGGTTGGAGGGGCTTGGCCATGTACTCCCTCACCATGGTCAGAGCGGGGTCCGGTTCTTCTTCCTCCCTTGCATCCACTGAGGAGGAGACTGCCATGGCTAGGGCAGAGGCCAGGTAGTTGGCTGCTGGTACGGAACCTGGTCTCTGGGTGTACGCTCCTGCAATAGAGGAGGAAGAGGACCCTTGCAAGGATTCCTCTTCTGCATCGCTCTGGCTTCCGTGCACCCTCAGGAACGCCTGGGCCTGATTTGAGGCAGCCCTGCGGACTTGACTGCATAGCTCCGTCTTCCAGGAGTTTAGGTCGGCAGCGCTGCCCACCAGGGAACCCTTGACATGAGGGTCGCACAGGCATGCCATCTGGTACACCTTTTCCCTCCTCAGTGGGCTAAAGCGGGTATCCACGCCGGTCAACAGCCTGTCTGCCAAGGCCCTGCACTTTGGGAGAAGATCGGCTTCTTCCCGGATACTGGCCTCTAGGCGTTGGCGAAGGGCATTTACCAGGGGGAGTACGTGGCCCAGGCTGGCGTTGTAGTTGCTGAGGACGTGGGTGGTCTCCTCAAAAGGCTGCAGGATACCCACCATCTGGGAGAGGGCGAGCCACTCGGTAGCACCAATGTCCAACACCCTTCCCTCAGGCAGGACGGGGGTGGTTGACATGACGTATTCCACCACTTGCCTCTGCTCCACCAGGCACTTGACCATTTCGTAGGTGGAGTTCCACCGGGTGGTCACGTCCTGGATCAGGACGTGCTCTGGTCGGCCCGTCTCCACCTGCCTCTCATGCATCATCCTGGATGCCTTGACGCTGCGTGAGAAGTGCCCGACTATTTTCCTACACTTGTCCAGCAAGGCCTTGGTCTCCAGGGTCCCCTCATCCCAGGAGTCCTTTGGTGCTCCCAGGCCAATGGCATCGCCTACTACTAGGTGCAATTTGTGTGCTGCGCACACGATGCCATGTAGCCCTGCCCTATCAACCGCGTTGGTCATGTTACGGCCTGCGTCAGTAACCATGAATCTGCGATTGACCTCCCCCTCGGGTGCCCACTCTCACAGTGCCGTCTTGAGGACCTCAGCAATGTGGATGCCTTTGGCACTGTCCTCCATGCTTTGTGCCTGGAGAAGCACCACCCTGTACCCTCTTGGAGTGCTCACTCGTGGCTCCCCCTGCAGCGGTTCTTGGGATGCCCTGGTGTCAAGGACCTCCTTGGGTTGCCACCAATGAGCCGTCAGAGAGAGGTATCCGTGGTGCCCACCGGTCCAGAGGTCGGAAGTGAAGTGGATCTTCCTTCCTCTGGCCGCCTGCAGCAGGGCCCGGACCATGTCCATGACGGACTCAAAAAGGGAGGGAATCACCCGCCTGCTGAAGGTACGATGGGATGGAGGCTCGTACCATGGAGCCACGTGCTTCATCAGGTGCCTGAAGCCTGATGACTCCACAAAGGAGAGGGGCAACCCGTTCATGGCCACCATTTCACCAACCACGCGAGTGGTGGTCTCCTGTGCCTTGGTCCTATTTCGTTGGCTGACAAAACTCCCACACAGTGGCACCACTTCCTGCAGAGTGGCCTGCCTCTTCCCACTCTCAGCGGAGATGTCTCTGGAGTCCGTCCCCATGCCTGCTTCCCCTCTCTTCCTCCCTGAGGAACCAGGGCCTGACACTGTCCCAGGGAGAGTCCCAGGGTGCCTTCGCATGAGGTGGCTACGCAAGGCACTTGAGGAGAGGTGTTTGGGGTCATTCCCCCTGCGCATGACCACCCCGCATTTCTTGCACACCACAAGCCTCGTGTCTTCCAGGCTGTTATCAAAATGCTCCCAGAGAGAGCCGCGAGGCTTATGGAAAGTACTGCCCCCTCTGTTACTGCCTGCCACTGCTGTGCTAGTGGTAGTGTGGATTGTACCCTGCTGGGACAATTGACTGCTGCTGTCACTGGTGGTACTCTGGGTGGAAAGAGGGCTGCTCCTTCCATCACTGCCTGAAGCCTGCCTTTCGTCAGTTCCTGCCAACAGGTCCTCAGAATCCGGGATATATAGATGCAAAGAGCCCGTTTCTGATTCCAGGTCCTCATCTTCCTCCTGATAAATGGGGGGGGGGGTCCATGTCAAAGCCTGGTGGCGTTGGGGCTCGCATGCAGTCATCCATGCTTCCTTCAGTGACAGAAGATGGTACGGTCGTGCTGGTTGTGCAGCTGCTGCTTGGAGAGGGAGTGGCAGCAATATCACTATCTGCACTACTACTTCCGGTGCCTTCCTTCAGAAATGTGCCCCTATTTATTTTAGTGGGGGTACCCCTTCCCTTCCCTCTGACTCTGCCACCCCTCCTCATTTTTTATTTCTCAAAAAGTATTAGAAATATGTTTTCTTTTTATATTTGTGTTAAGTATAAGTAACAAACTATTCTAATAAACTTATCCTTTTGACCCACAAGCTTACTCTCACACTGTGTTCTTTTGTACAAGCATTCAATGTTGCCCTGCTGGCCCTTGGTATAAGTTTCTAATTTCTGAATCCAACTTGATGCACTGAAGTGCAATGTGCCTGCCTGTGTGTTCAAGTGCACACCCAGCACAACAGGTGTATGTATGTAAACAACAAACAAACACTGGAGTAATGAATCAATAGAATATTGTAAGGCTGATATCAAGCAGCGGCCTCCCAAAAGAGATATTTGGGTGTAAATAAAAAAATAATATAGTTTAGTAGTTGTAGTCAGGTAAACTGAAAATAATTCTCTGAATTATTCTGTCCCACTTAAATGGAATGTGTCTGTGTGTTCAAGGGCACACACACAGCTCAACAAGTTTAGAAACAAATAATTAAGTAAGTAATTAGTAAACTAAATAATATTGTGAAATATTCTCCAGTTAGGAGGATAGAGGTTCAACTTCTGTTCTTGCCTTGCACCCCAAATGTGTGTGTGCAAGCAAATTGAAGTTGGGAAAAATAGAAAATAAATGGTATGGTAGTATATATATTTTAAAATAAATCCACACCTCCCACTCCCAGTCGACCCTCCCCCTTTATCCAAGAAATATCCTCCTCTCCCCACAAACAGCCAGAGAAGAGGAAAAATAGAAAACCCTAACTGCTTCCCTTCGCCAAAGCTGCAGGGAATCAAAGAATTTTTTCTAATAAAAAATCAATTCCCTCCCTGTCTGCCTAAAGCCTAAAGCCACCAGGTCTCCCTCCTCGAATAATCTCCACAGCACAGTCCTCCCTCAACCCCATCCAAGAGCCGACTGCGACTTCTGGAAGGTGCCTCAGCTTTTTATGCCCTCTGGCACATCCAGAAGTGTCAGTCAAAACCTGGCCATGCCATTGATGGAATTGTTCAAAAACTTTTGCATGGTCCCATCCCATGTCCAGCCTACACGGGCAGGTCTAAAAAAATAAAAAATAAAATAAAATAAAATAAAATCAATGCGACGTTTTATTGCTATAAAAAACCCACTGCTGCTACTATTAAAAATCAGGTATTAAAAATAAATAAATTTCACATGTTTCTGTGGTCATTTGGTGTGTTTTTTGACCACAATTTACAAAGAAAAATTGCGGTCGCCATTTTGGATCCCCCCCCATGGCGACGAGGATGATGCCCCCCACCCTGGTGCCAGCAGCCCAGGACAGGAGAGGAGGAGAGGAGGAGGAGGGAGGCCGTGGACCCCCCCCCCAGAAACCACCTCTCTGGTAGGTGGCAATTGGCAAAGCCTCAGGCAGGCGTATTTTCGTCTGCTTTTTCGGCCGAAAAACCTGAGCTAATTTTTCTTTTTTCGGTTCCAGTTCGAGTGGTAACAGCTTAATTACCGTTACTGTTTACGTTACCTACGGAACCGGAAAAAAAAAACGGTAACAGAAACGAAAATTTCACCACTCCGTGCCCATGTCTATTCTCTAGCTCCAAAACCTCGAAAGGGGTTGGGAGAAGTCAGAATTGAATTGACCGCTCATGGGGATGATGATCTAAATATAAGAGATTGCTTTATCCATTTTCTCTCCAGATGATCCCCATCACACCTACACAAAAGGAACCCCCTGCTTCTCTCCCCGCATGTCTCCCTCCACCCAACGCGCACAAGCTGCCAAATTACAATTCGTTTACTCTGCTGCTAAAAACTCAATGTGCCGATAACGCTCCTACGGGCAATTAAGGGGAGCCATTTCTCTTCCATCAGCCCCATTTGAATATGGAAATGATTTTTAATTACTCCGAGTCAATATCATTTTATCACCCAAATGTGTTTGAACTAGGTTTCCCTGTGTTTGTTGGGTGTTCCGCTGAAGCGCCATGCAAATTTCCCCTCCCAGTCCTTGCTGCCTTCATTTCGCCCATATTTTCTAAAATGTTATAATCCACAGGGAAAGGCATTGTCCTTCAGAAGTGCAGGGTTATTTTCTTTCTGTTTTTTTCTTAAACTCCCAGCAACATGAATGATATTTTGGGTTGTCACTGCTCCTTCGGAAGTGTCTCTTAACCTCCAACCAAGGTGTTGAGACATCCATTTCCCCCCACACCTTTTGAATCCAGTGACCTCTGAAGCCAAAGGTGGTGATGGGGGCAAATTGACCAAATTAATTGTATTGTCACGAAGCATTCTAGATTATTTATTTATTTATTTATTTATTTATTTATTTATTTATTTATTTATTTATTTATTTATTGGCAACTGGTTTGGAGGTCCTTGTTGTAGATGGTGGTTTTAATAGTAGGAATTCTTTTTCCTGAAGGTTGGGGGAAATAAGCAGCCATATCAGTGCTTTTCCAAACATTCTTCTGCAAACACAAGGGCTACTGATTTCTTCACACACACACACACACACACACACACACACACACACACACACACACACACACACACACACACACACACACACACACACACACACACACACACACAAATGCACATGCACAGAGAAAGAGATAGATCAGTGGTTCTCCACCTGTGGGTCCCCAGATGTTCCTGGACTGCAACTCCTAGAAGTCTTCATCACTAGCTGAGCTAGCCAGGATTTCTGGGAGTTGCAGTCCAGGAACATCTGGGGACCCACATGTTGAGAACCATTGAGATAGATAGATAGAGAGGGGGTGGGGGAGAAAGCCAGCAAATGCCTGGATTCTCATGATGCCAACGTTGGATAACAGAGTGACTCCATCATCTTCAGTGGGAGAGTCCTTGCTTCAACTCAGATGTTTTGATACAGAGATGATGCTTGAGGACTCCATGCCAACAGGTGAACTCCTGAATAGCTCCTACTGGCTGAGGTCTCTTCACCTCCTGCCTTGGCATTGGTTCTTCAGACCCATCAAACTGCTGCGTAACTCAGCGGTTGTGGTCTCTGGCTGCAGAGCCCTAGTTGAGGGAGTTGGATTCCCCACTGGGGCACCTTGAGCAAAGGTGGACCCCATGACCCAGAGGGCCCCTTCCAGCTCTGCTGCTCTAAGATGATGAGGAAGATGATCTGTTGGTGGCTCTGCTTCTCTCTGTAAAGCTCAGACCAGAGCATTTATTTCTGGCCAGCTCAGCAAAGGGAACCCCCAAGTCTTGGCTGGACTGGAAATGACTTCTGTGTTTTTGATTGCGCACCTGGGATTTCCTAAGGACTCCGCTGTGCCTGCTTGAGGTCCCTAAAACTGTTGTTAAAAATATTTCTGCATCAACCTCGTTGTGACGGAGCCATCCAGAGGTCCCCCAAGGGATCAAGTGCTGGCCGTGCCCTACCAACCTCCATCCTGGCCACTCCTGCCGGCAGCTGGCAGCCTCTGCAAGGAGGAGGAGGAGGAAAGAGGAGGAGGAGGACACTGTTTGGATGTGGCCGGCTTTCAAGGAAACAGTCAGTCAGGCCCAAGCAGCTGGCCGCTTTGATGACAGAGCACTGTAACGCTTTATCATCCTCCTTCTCTGTTCTTTGCTAGGTCAAGAAGCATCCATGGAAATGGATCAGTGTGTGGTTTCTCCCACGCTGCGGGCCCTTAGCACTGTTTGCAGGGGAAATGGGGCCTGCAAAAATCAGTGCTAGGAACAAAACAGGTGGCCCTAAAAACTTAGCTTTCAGGGCTTTATGCATTTATTTATTTTAAGTAACCCTCTAGCTCAATGAAGAGCAATAGAACCGAAAAGAACATTACCAAGATGATCCTTGCATTCTTAGTCAGGGATACAAATAGTTTCTTTAGCCCACGCAGATAAGAATGAATAAATGTTAAAGTCTTCACATGGCTGAGCATGAGAAGGGTTTGATCTTTCTTTCTTTCTTTCTTTCTTTCTTTCTTTCTTTCTTTCTTTCTTTCTTTCTTTCTTTCTTTCTTTCTTTCTTTCTTCCTTCCTTCCTTCCTTCCTCCCTTCCTTCCTTCCTTCCTCCCTCCCTCCCTCCCTTACTTCCTTCTGTTACCTTTCCTCCCTCTCTCCTTTCTTTCCTCAATTTCCATTCCTTTTCCTTCCTTCCTTCCTTCCTTCCTTCCTTCCTTCCTTCCTTCCTTCCTTTGGTGGTCTTGGGTTTTATATTTTTGAAAAAAAATCATAGAAGTGAGTTTTGAACACAGAACAAACCCAAGATTTATATTTTGTGAGCCTAAGGCATAGAAGAAAACAATAGAAAAGGAAAAACCAGAGATCTGTTCAAGAAAATTGGAGATATTAAAGGGGCATTTCGTGCAAAGATGGATATGATAAAGGACAAAAATGGTAGGGACCTAACTGAAGCAGAAGAGATCAAGAAGAGATGGCAAGAATATACAGAAGAATTATATCAGAAAGATCTGGACGTCCCTGATAACCAAGATAGCGTAATTGCTGACCTGGAGCCAGACATCCTGGAAAGTGAAGTCAAGTGGGCCTTAGAAAGCATTGCAAACAACAAGGCCAGTGGAGGTGATGGCATTCCAATTGAACTCTTTAAAATCTTAAAAGAGGATGCTGTAAAGGTGCTGCATAAGATATGCCAGCAAATTTGGAAAACCCAGCAGTGGCCAGAGGACTGGAAAAGATCGGTCTACATTCCAATCCCAAAGAAAGGAAACGCCAAAGAATGCTCCAACTATCGCACAATTGCACTCATTTCACATGCTAGCAAGGTTATGCTCAAAATTCTACAAGGCAGGCTTCAGCAGTATGTGGAAAGAGAACTTCCAGAACTACAAGCTGGATTTCGAAGGGGCAGAGGAACTAGAGACCAAATCGCCAACATGCGCTGGATTATGGAGAAAGCCAGAGAGTTCCAGAAAAACATCTACTTCTGCTTCATTGACTATGCCAAAGCCTTCAACTGTGTAGACCACAACAAACTATGGCAAGTCCTTAAAGGAATGGGAGTGCCTGAACACCTTATCTGTCTCCTAAGAAATCTATATGTGGGACAAGCAGCAACCGTCAGAACTGGATATGGAACAACTGACTGGTTTAGAATCGGGAAAGGAGTACGACAAGGCTGTATACTGTCACCTTGCCTATTTAACTTATATGCAGAGTACATCATGAGAAAGGCCGGTCTGGATGAATCTCAAGCCGGAATTAAGATTGCCGGAAGAAATATCAACAACCTCAGATACGCAGATGATACTACTCTAATAGCAGAGAGTGAGGAAGAATTAAAGAACCTCTTAATGAGGGTGAAAGAGGAGAGTGAAAAAAATGGGCTGAAGCTCAACATCAAAAAAACTAAGATCATGGCCACTGGTCCCATCACCTCCTGGCAAATAGAAGGGGAAGAAATGGAGGCAATGACAGAGTTTATTTTCTTGGGCTCCTTGATCACTGCAGATGGCGACTGCAGCAACGAAATAAAAAAATGCCTGCTTCTTGGGAGGAAAGCAATGGCAAACCTAGATAGCATCCTAAAGAGCAGAGACATCACTTTGCCAACTAAGGTCAGGATGGTTAAAGCTATGGTTTTTCCAGTAGTGATGTATGGAAGTGAGAGCTGGACTATAAAGAAGGCTGATCGCCGCAGAATTGATGCTTTTGAGCTGTGGTGCTGGAGGAGAGTCTTGAGAGTCCCCTGGACTGCAAGGAGATCAAACCTATCCATTCTGAAAGAAATCAACCCCGAATGCTCACTGGAAGGACAGATTTTGAAGCTGAGGCTCCAGTACTTTGGCCACCTCATGAGAAGAGAGGACTCCCTGGAAAAGACCCTGATGCTGGGAAAAATCGAAGGCAAAAGGAAAAGAGGACGACAGAGAATGAGATGGTTGGACGGTGTCATCGATGCAACCAAAATGAATTTGACAAAACTCCGGGAGGCAGTGGAGGATAGGAAGGCCTGGCGAGCTCTGGTCCATGGGGTCACGAAGAGTCGGACACGACTGAACGACTGAACAACAACAAGGCATGTTGGCAAGCATGCATTTCTATGCAAAAACCCGATACAGTACATGTTTTGCTTTATTTTCTTGCTGATGAAAAAGGCCAGTCTTTTGGCTCTCATGCAGGAGCGAAGCATCTCACAACAGCCTGCCATTTTTTCAAAGGGATGTTTTGATGCATCAGGACACTCTTTTTCATCAAGGGCCAGGACATCTGCAAGTGATGGGCTGGAACGCATGACGTTTGTATCTCCGAATACGGCTCAACCTCCTCCTCCCTCAATCTGGTCCCTTCTGCGTGTCTAACTACAGCACACATCATCCACATAGGGACAGTTACAAAGGAACCAGAGTGGAAAGCGGGGCCCTGGAAGCATCTGGCCCAGCAGATTTTGCTGCCTGGCAAATCACATCATTTCTGACCATGAGCTGTGCCGCATGGCAGTTGTAGTCCAACATTTGGCTTGCAAGCAATCCCCCTAGCACAAGACATAGAGCAGAAGCTGCTCTGGAGCCAGGAGAGAAGACTTCCAAGTGGCGGAGAGGAGATTCATTTCCATGCTCCCTGCACCCTAGCATATCTATATGATGGATAAGGATTTTTTAAAAAGGCATCTGCATTTTGGGTTATCTGCCAGATAAGCCATTGTAAAGGAAAGGAAGACGCAGCTGCTTGGCCCGTGACCGCCTGAGAGGAGTTCATTCTGACAGGTCTGTGGAGCATGGGCACAGTAACTCTCTGTGTGAGAACCGGGGTGTCAGAAATATGAAAGAGTGGCCCAGTTTCTCTCTGCAAAGCCCTAGATCCCCTGGGAGCTGCTGCTGACTCCCCCCCCACTTCATTTATCCTAATCAATCTGCTAATTATAGTCTCCTTTCAGCAAACATTGGCATTGAGGGTCAGTCGGCCGCTTTCTGCATTGGCATACCCAGCTGCTATGGCCTGGCAGGGTGAGCAACAACGCTGTGCTTTGCAGACTCTCCCACTCTCTTTGTCTCTGCTTCAACGGTGATGGGCAAAATCTCACCGGTTGCCTTGTTCCCCTCCCTGGCACATCCCGCTGGGCTCGATCTCACAAGTCGGAGTGAATCTGCCACTCCTGTGCTTGCCAGCTGCTCGGAGGGCTGGTGAGTGAGAGGCGCTCTGCCCAAGGTGTTCAGCTGGAAGGCTGGCAGTTTGCTACTCCTTGGCCAAGAAAAGGAGACGAGAAACCAAGTCCAGAGATGCCGAGACCTCAATGTCGGTTTGACATCTGCCAAGCGTGGGGCCAAATCTGCAAGGTCTATTGATCAGGTTGTCAAACAAGCCACAGACCTGCGTTAGGACATCAGATCTGCAGGACGGCATTCACCAAGCTGAGGCAAAGGAAGCACAACCATGTGAGTGCAGAAGATACAAAACCCCAAAATGAATAGGGGTCAGAGCCCCAGTCAACCACAATCAACTTCCATTTAAATGTTTAGAACCGATGAAATGTGAGTCCTATGGGATCAGATCGAAAGCTTAGGTTGTATAAGCAGCACATTGTTGTACACTGCCCGAACACTCCGGCTTGCCATCTGGAGTGGCAAGCTCAACCAACCACAAACCACTTTCCTTCGTTTGTTTGCTGTGACATGAAAACTATATGAGAGTCAACATAAGCATTACAATAATGGAAAAAGAATAAACAGTGGACATGTACTGATTGCTAAAACTAAGGTGAATGCAACACACTGGACAATTAAAAAGCAATTCAAGATGGCAGTAGAGATGGTTTAACAATGGGAAGAACCTCTGGGTTCTGTAGGAACATTTTGGAAGGCCAGTCTAAAAAGCCACATTTTCCAAACAGTTCTTAAAGGACAAACCAGCAGGACTCACAGCCACTGGGTTCACATCTCCTGACGAATGTCACACTGAAAGTGAAAACGATTGGGCAACTTAACACACAAGGTGCCGGTACCTAGGAAACTGGGGATGCTAAATCTGTCATTCACTTAATCATCTTGGTTTCCTCTGCTATGAAGGCACATTTAATTTATTCGAGTGACCTTTAATAGCTGTGATAATGGTCAATCTGTCCAGCAGTAGTCAATCAGTCCTTTCTACCTCTGAATACAAAGAGAACCCTGCCTCCCTGTTTTGTTCTCTTTCCCTCCATTTCACCCATCACAGTCAGTTGTTTTGTTTGTTGTTGATCTGTTTGCAACAGTGAGTAATGAAGCATTTTCATTCTTTCTCCTACAAAGGTCTCAGAGTGAGCTATTGGGATCGTAAGTGCCAGTTGATGAGAAATTTGTAATCTGGGAAACTTGTAGCGATTCTCCTCTGTGAGTCCCCATACTTCTGCCAAGTAGCAAAAAGGATTTAGTCCAGGAATCAAAAACATTGCAAGCGTATCCTGGCGGTACGCTCGTAGCTGTTGGGTTCGTCAGACTAGAAGAACTAGGGTCAGGCAACTTGTGCCTGTCCCCCGTTCTGACCCCTCAGCTCTCTGCCACGTAGCTGGGAGTCATCCCACCAGCGCCCCCAGTCTTGCCTGTCTCCTAATGAACGCCAGGTCCGTGCACAATAAAATCCCCATTATCCATGATACCATCGCGGATGGTGACACCGACCTGGCGTTCATTACCGAGACCTGGGTGGGTACAGAGGGGGGGGGCTTCCCTCGCCCTGCTGTGTCCACCCGGGTACTTGGTAGAGGGAGTGGGAAGATTGGGGGGCCAAAAGGGAGGAGGGGCTGCGATCGTGTACAGGGACTCCTTTCATGTTAGCAGGGCCTCGACATTGGTTAGCCAGGGGCTTGAAGTACTTCACCTGATGGTGGGTCAGCGGGACAGATTTGGCATTGTACTGGGTTACTGAGCTCCCCGCAACCCAGCACAATCCCTTCCAGAGCTCACGGAGTTCATCGCCGCTGCTCTGTTGAGGTCCCCGCGCCTTTTGGTGGTGGGCAACTTCAACGTGCATGCGGGCGGTGGACTTTCCGGTGCTGCCCTGGAGTTCATGGAATCCATGGCTTCCATGGGTCTGTCCCAGCTAGAGATGGGCACGACTTGAAAAAATTTTTTTTCGAGTTGTCGTTAGTCGGGCCGGTCCCATTTCGGGTCGTTTCCGGTTTTCGCGAAAATTCGCAAAAATTAGTCGGTTCGTTTTTTCGTTTTTTCGTTGTCGTTAGTACTGTTTTTTTGGGGGGGGTAGCGGGCTCCTGGAGGCACCTCTGTGGGGTGGGTGCCTCCTCTGGCCCGCTATAAAGGGAAAGTGGGCTCCTGGAGGCACCCGTGGGTGCCTCCTGCCACTAGGAAGGGGAAGCAGGCTCCAAGAGACACCCCTCTACATGGGGGTCTCCCTTCCTCACCTGCTGCTGCTGCAAAATGCTATGCAATAGCCATATGGATATTGCCATAACATAATGTGCAGACAGTGAGACCAGTGTGAGAGTGATAGGGTCATACCCGCCCTTCACAAGGCTCTGGCACCACCATGTCTCACACAGAAGGGAATTGTACTTGCTGCGTGTAGTGCAATGCAAGCAAGTAGATCTGGCTTTAAGGTGGCTTAGTGCAAGAGCTAGGGTTAGGCTAGTGACGGGTAAGGTTACGGTGGGCTAGTGGGTTGCACCTCTGGGTGCCTCTCTGACCCACTAAGAAGACAGTCTGTGACGTATGGGTACGGGAGTCAAGGGTTAGGGTTAGGGCTAGGGCAGGTTTTAGGGGGGCTTTTTGGCACATCCCAGAAGTCTCCATGGCCAAGTGGCCATGCGACTGGTGGGATGGCTCCAGAAATTTGCATGGTTGTCCACTCCCACATGGCTGGCCACTTGGCCAGCCCATCATTGCGCACTGCGCAGGTGTAAATAAAATAAAATAAAATAAAATCAATGGAGGACAGAGGAGGAGAGGAGAGACATTTTGTTGCAAGAAAAAACCCACTGCTACTGTGAAAAATCTGGCAGTTTATAAATTTTCGCGTGTTTCTGTTGTGCTTGTGTGTTTTTGGACCACGATTTCAAAAACAATATTGCGTTCGCCGCCCCATTTTGGATCCCCCGCCCGCACCGCATGGCATGGCGATGGCGACTCGCGAGTCCGGCTGCCCAGGACGGGGGGGAGGCGGGACCCCCCCTCCAGAAACCACCCCTCCGGTAGGTGCCCTGCACCCTTAGTCAAGCAGGCATTTTTCCGCCTGCTTTTTTGGCCCGGGAATGGGTGGGGGGAGAGTTTAAAAGTTTTTTCCTGTGCCGTCCGTGCCGCTTGCTTGCGCTTTAATTGCGGCGGCCGGCGGCCGGCGAGACTGGGCTTTTTGCTGGCTGCGAGCCTGCGGCGAGTCCCACCAGAGCAGCCGAGGACGGGGGATGAGGGGGGAGGCCGGGGACCTCCAGAAACAACCCCTCTGGTAGGTGCCCTGAGGCACGGCAGGCATTTTCCCGCCTGCTTTTCGGCCGGGAACCGGGTTTTTTTAACTTTTAAAAACTTTTTTTCTGTGCCGCGTGTGGCATCGCGCGATCTCGCGATGCAAGTAACGAGCACGACAAATCAGACCAAAATTGTTCGTTCGTCGGTTCGAGCTCGAAGTCTGGGGGAGTAATTCCCGTTACCGTTTCCGTAGAGTAACGGAACCGAGTAACGGAAACGGAAACGGGAATACCGCTAAGTCGTGCCCATCTCTAGTCCCAGCATGTTTTATGCCCCACCCACAGGTCTGGTCACACCCTGGATCTGGTTTTTACCTCCATGTCGGGGGCTTCGTGTCTGGAGGTGGGGAACATTGTTTCCCTGCCTGTGTCATGGACAGACCATCACCTGCTCTCTTTCTCCCTGCCGATCCCAGCCCCTCCCCGCGGGGACCATCGGGCCTCTGTTTTGGCTCGCCCCCGGAGGCTCATGGACCCTCAGCGGTTCGGTGAGCTCTTCGGGAGGTTACGTGGTGGCATGACTGGCGCTCCGGCCGAGGATGTGGCTAACCTCTGGTATGAAACAGCTGCCCACACCATAGACCGGATCGCCCCTAAGCGCCTCCTCCGATGCCGAGCCCGGCCCTCCCCTTGGTATACCGGGGAGCTTAGGGCAATGAAGCAGGAGAGGAGGAGGCTAGAGCGCAGCTGGAGGAAAACCCGGACGGCGTTGAGTAAGGCTGCTGTTGATGCCCAGTCTAGTCGCTACACCATCGCGATAAGGGAGGCCAGAACATCTTTTAACTCCCTGAGAATTGCTGAGGCCTCGAACTGCCAGGCGGAGCTTTTCCGGGTGGTTCGGGACCTCAGCAATCCTAGTCTGGCTAGGCCTCCTCCTACTGATTTCAGTAGTGAGCAGTTTGCAGCCTTTTTTCGAACTAAAATAGAGGCCATCCGTGCCGGCTTTGACTCCGGTTGCAGTGGCCCTGCCCCGCCATCCCCAGTTGCTGGTCCGCCTTCGTCGCCTCGGTTGGATGAGCTTGGGCCTGTTTCTGCTGTCGAGGTCTCCAGGGCTATGGCGCATTGCCGGCCTGCCTCCACTCCTTTCGACCCTTGCCTTGCCTGGCTAATTAGAGCTGCCAGAGGGACCATGGCCGAATGGGCTTCTGTCATCGCCACCGCCTCCTTCAGCGAGGAGGTTTTTCCCTCTCGTCTGAAGGAGACGGTGGTAAAGCCCATTCTTAAAAAACCGGGCCTGGCGGTGGACGATCTATCAAATTATCGCCCAATCGCCAATGTCCCGTTTATGGGCAAGGTGATCGAGAGGGTGGCGGCGGTCCGGCTGCAGTCATACCTGGAGGATCGGCAGTGCCTCGATCCTTGCCAGTCCGGGTTCAGGCCCCGCCGGGGTACCGAAACAGCTTTGGTCGCCCTGCAAGATGACCTTCTCCGGGCGGCCGACAGGGGGTGCTCTACCCTGTTGGTCCTCCTGGATCTGTCAGCGGCCTTCGATACCATCGACCACGGTATCCTGTTGGACCGGCTCTCTGAGGTTGGAATTGGAGGCACTGCTCGCAGTTGGCTCCATTCCTTCCTGGAGGGCCGTCCACAGTACGTCCTGCATGGGGGGGGGGAGTTATCGGCCCCTTGGATCCTCCCTTGTGGGGTTCCACAGGGGTCATCTCTTTCCCCCATGCTGTTTAACATCTACGTAAGGCCGCTGGCGGGGGTCATCAGGAGTTTTGGAGTCTGCTGTCATCAGTACGCTGATGACACGCAGCTCTATCTCTCCTTTACCACCTCTGCTGTGGAAGCTGTGGGGGGTCCTTGACGGGTGCCTGGAGGCCGTACTGGCTTGGACCGGGGCGAACAGGCTTAAGCTCAACCCCGAGAAGACGGAGGTTATGTTCTTCGGGAGCTCGCCGTCGGGGTACGGCGGCCCCCTCCCTTGTCTGGGGGGAGTTTCCCTCCAGCTCGCGGAGAGGGTGCGGAATCTGGGTGTGCTCCTGGACCCGGCGCTTACCATGGAGGCTCAGGTGGCGTCGGTGACCAGGTCCGCCTATTACCATCTCCGTCGGATCGCCCAGATCCGCCCGTACCTCGACGCGAACTCCTTGAGAACAGTGGTCCAAGCTCTGGTGATCTCGAGGCTGGACTACTGTAACGCCCTCTACATGGGGTTGCCCTTGAATCTTCTCCGGCGTCTGCAGCGGGTACAGAATGCAGCGGCCAGGCTGGTGGTTGGTGTGCGTCGTTATGACCACATCACCCCAGCCTTGGTCCGTCTGCACTGGTTGCCCGTTGCGGCCCGGATTAGATTCAAGGTCCTGGTTTTAGTTTATAAAACCCTCCATGGCTTGGGACCAGACTACCTGGCAGAGCATATCGCTCAGCGATCAACCTCGGCCCGTCCCGTTCGGCAGGCGCGAGCGCACTTGCTCCGGGTCGCCACTCCTCGGGAAGCCCGGAGGACGAGAACTCGGACCCGGGCTTTCTCTGTGGCGGCCCCCAGCCTCTGGAATTCCATCCCCAGTGAAGTGCGCTCTGCAGAGTCCCTGCTGGCCTTCCGAAAGGCGCTAAAAACCCATCTTTTTCGGGAGGCCTTTGGCGATGCTTAATTTGTCTCTTTTTTGGGGGGGGGCATCGTAATCTGCTTTATCCCCATTTTTAAGTGAAGTGCTATCTGGTTTTAATTGTATAGCGTGATTTATCTGTCTTGTTTTGTCTTGTTTTATTTTTTCTTTGTAATTCTGTTGGCTATTGCAGCCTTGTGTAAGCCGCTTAGAGTATATAGTAGATAAGCGGGATATAAATTTAACAAATAAAATAAATAAATAAATAAATAATAATAGAAACCCTCTGAGCCCTCTCAACTAGGGAGAGAAACGATTATGTTTTGAACATGCTATTTTGCTCTTCCCTAGAGTTTCAGCATAACAACATGCAATGCGGCTCAGCAACACAAATGTTTACGATGGCTTTCAGAGGATGAGAAAAAGTGGACCTAACTGAGCATATATTTCAACAATGTGAAATCTGAAAATGTTTAGGTTCTTTGAAAAATGCACAGAAACACACATCTGTCGGTGGAAGAACACATATAGAACCGGGTCAATGAGAAGGGGGAGGGGGGGAAGGCATACCAAAACAGCCAACCAGCTAATCAAATATAATAAAAATAAATAAACCGATGAGTGAAATTTGCCATAAAATACAGCAAGTGCAGAGGTCCCAAAAGGGTCAATTCCCCTCCCCTCCCTCACCATCTGACAGAAGATTGAATGATGTGATATACTAAGAATCAGAACTGGGAGACAGGCCATTTTTATGTCCTTATTTTGACTCATGGTGTTGAGTCAGATCTCTCCCAAAGAGCATATTTAATCTTTCCCTGAGATATATGGCCTTCTCAAAGATTCCCTTTCAGGTTCAGGGTCCCCCCATTCCTTCCTCCTCCTGCCCCATTGAAATTCAAGGTTTTCTGTCTTGTGATACTCGTATCCAAGGGGTTCACCGATTGAGACAGAGGGAAACAAGGTTTTCTCCTGTGCGGGCAACAGCACAAAATCATTGTGGGTCTTCACTGTATTCTGGGGAAGAAGGAAACATGGCAAAGAGTTGTCAAACACCCTTGCATCTCTCCCTAGAGGACAGTGGAAGAAACATTGGCAGACTTGAAGACCAACCGTTCTAAGTTCTGAGCAGCATTCTTCCAAGTTGGCATCGGGCAGGCTTATTTATTGGAGAAGCTGGTTGCCTTTGAGGCAGGATTGTACCGAGTTCCCTATTCCAGGTGCACGAGGCCACAAAAGGGTGCAGTTTGATCTTTAGGACTGGGTTGGATCATTGCCGGACAGGGTTGGCTCAATGGGTGACAGCATGTAAAGTGGCCCTGGGTTCTGATCACACATCCCAGAGAGATCTCATTCACACAGTTTGGTCGCCCTCCTCCTTTTGGACATTTGAGCCAGTCCAAATTTCCCCTGGCTTCACCCTGGCACCAAACCCACCCTTACTGATTCGGATCCAGAACTCATACAAATTTGCCCAAATCGAGCTGGTTTCATTTGATATGAACTTTGGCTGATGCTGATGAACCTCTGAGGCTGCCTGAATCATGTCTCTCAAACACTAAGGGCCTTTTTACACGACCCCTAAAATCCGCTGGTCCCTTAAATTCGGACCAGAGATCTTGAGGGTTCGTTGCTGTTCCTCCATCCCCACCCACTCCGCACTTCTTTGTTCTGTCTACGTGAGGGTAGGGAGGAAAAAAAGCCTTAGACAGAGACAAAAGAATGCATTCTTACCTCCGGTGCCGGTGGAGGTTGCTCCGACCTCCGTTTACTTCCTGGTTACTCTTTAAGGGGCGGAGGCAAAAGAAAAACAACAGAAAGAAGCGAGGAGAACTCAGGCACTCTCTGCATCAAATATTTTTCACCATCAAAAAGCAGGTACAAGAAAAGTGCGCTGGGTCGCGCTAAAGTAAGCAGAACACTTTTAAAGTGGGCGGGGTCGCACTTAATTGTCTGCAAACTCCGGAGCTGGTGGGTAAACATTTTTAAGGTCCGGAGCTTGTAGCCATTTGCGGCGGAGCTTAGGGGTCGTGTATAAACGCCCTAAGAGAGGCATGAATCTCTCATGTCAGGTGTATTTTATCCCCTCATGTCCTTCTTGACCTAGGTCTACAGGTGGACTAGGACTCTTAGGCGCCCTTCCATCTTTCCTCAAAGCCCCTTCCTGCTTCTTTTTAATTCCATTTCCACTTTAAATTGCAGTTACATTTCTAAATGTGCAGTCCATGTGAGGAACAAAGAGGCAGGGTGACAGCTAGGCAGTCAGCTCAGCGTGTAAAATTCAGCTTGAATTGGGACTGGCGAAGATCACACTTGGCAAGCCCCTCCCAGGTGGACACACTTTGACATCAAGGAGGGCCTGTCTGGACTTCTGCAGTGGCAAGGGTCAGCTGGTTTCATTTCTAGGATCCAGGACCTTTGGATGGTCTTTGCTGTGACCTTGTCTCGAGGGACTTGGCCGGAGTATGAAGGTCATCCATCAGTGTTGAGCTGTTTCCTCCTCTGGTCCCTTTAGCATAGTCAGCTCAGTTTCTCTGTCAGTCTCATTCTTCGGGAGCTTCTCACTCTCTTGCCTGCCTTTTCAGCATGTCCTTCTTCAAGCATGCTGTCCAATGTAGCTAAATTCTGTGCGGCAGCAATTATAATTCATGCTCAGAAGGTTTCAGCAATTACTCAAGCACTCACAAATTAGTCTGGCTCAATGTATATGGTATTTCCCCCTCCCTTGTTCTTCCTTGTTTTGCTGTAACTGGTACTATTTTTATACATATATGTACTTTGGATTTGGTCATTGACTGCAATAAAGTATCCATCCCTCCCTCCCTCCCTCCATCCATCCATCCATCCATTCACCCCTAGATTCTGCTGCCTGCCTGAAGCAGCTGCTTAATTCTACCGGACGATATGACTGGCTTTTGTTTATTTCTACCCAAGTCTCTTCCCACACCCACCCCACTTCTTTAGCTGAGTTTTAAAAACATCTCCCTATTGGGCAGGAGTTTAAGTGCCCAAGTACCAGCATTGCTGCCTGCTCTGTCTGCCTCCCTTTACGTTTGCATGTCCCTGCCCCCCGCCCCCATGAGGCTGAGTGTCTCCTGTGGGTCCCTCACTCCCCACCCCCACCCCCGGCTAACACAGTTTTTAGGAGTGGACAGGAATGGATTATCTTCAACCTAGATCCCAAACTAAACAAACCCAGGACAAAGCTCTCCAAAGTCTTCTGGTACCTTGGGAAAGAGATAAAACAGCGAATATCACCTTTCATTAGAGGTGGGGATTCCTTAACTGCTGGATGCATCTGAGTGCATGTGAATTGCTCTTCATGCATTTTTGCCAGTGAGCTTCATTTATTTCAGGAAGGGTCGTCAGGAGTTAAACGTGTGGTTCCTTTGAAATATGATTTCTCGAGACAGGAGCAAGGATGATGAATATCACACAATGCAAATTGAAAACACATCTGTGTTGGACAGGCATGATTCAGTCAGTCTTTCAAGTTTGTGAAATTACACTTAAGAGGGATTCCATGCTGAAATCTGGAGGATCTCTTCCCTTTAGCCTCTGGTTTAATTCTGTGCCAAATAAAGAGAGAAACAGCTTTCCATAGCCTTTAATCTGTCTTAGTTTGAAGACATTTTTCTTCCTCTCTGTACAAGGGCCGCTATTCTGTATTTACGCTGCTGCAGAATGGTAAATGGTTTGGGGGTTTTGCCTGGTGCTTTCCTGAGAACTCTATCACAGGGCCGCTATACACAGAAAGAGGCAAGGAGGATTGAGACCACAGGAACAGTGTGGCTTATCCATTCCATATGCCTGGAACTTTCTTTTAATAAGGATGTAACAAATGCTCGCACAAGCCTACTGACCCTCAGTGAAAAATGATGCCTTTGCATACAAAGACTCTGTACTTTCTGCTGACAAGACCCTGACACACCAACAGTTGGTGTTATGGTTGTGTGTGTTGTGTCATTACAGTCGTGACCGACTCTTTGTGATCCCATGTCCATGGAGTTTTCTTGGCAGGAATGCTGGAGTGGTTTGCCAGTTCCAACTCCAGGCGCCTACAGCACCTGGTCTTCCCTGGTGGTCTCCCATCCAAGTACTAACCAGGGCCGACCCTGCTTAGCTTCCAAAATCAGGCAAGATCAGATGTGCTTAGGGCATCTAGGCAGCTTTGGGGTTAGGGTTAGGGCAAAATAAGTCTACAGAGGGAAAACAATGCAGCCAAACTTTGGCGGGCAGCCACTCAGAGGCAGAACCTTGGGTTCCTTGCCCCGCCTCCTCAGAGCACTGCCTCTGAATGGGTGCTTGGTTGTGGAGGTGGGCCTGGAAAATGCCAGGCACCTATTCAGATAAAGCTTGAACCAGCACCAACTGCCCAACTGGTGGCTTGTGCCCTCTCTACACCTCATGTTGCCCACAGGGGACAAGAATTCTGAAAGGTGTTCTTCTCTGTGGTGGAAATGAAAGAAGTGGACCTTTATAGACCTATTTGCTCATATATCAGGGATGCTTTTGAACCCTGGGTTGCTTGCCTAGCCCAACCCGAAACCCACCTGCTAGCAGGATGTGTAGCGTAAGCTGATGGCTTCAATTTCTCCTTCTCCACTGCCCCTATCCTTGGGTTATGTGTTTATTTGATGCTTCTCAAATGCTAAGCTGAGGTTCTGGAATAGTAAGCTTACACACTTGGTGGCCCTCAGTCAGAAGAAAACGGCTTTGTTAGTTTCCAGCCTTGGGTTCCCAGATGTTGCTGGACTAAAACTCCCAGAAGCATTGACTGCAAACTGTGCTGGCCAAGACTTCTGTCTGGGAGTTGTAATGAAAGAACAACTAAGGGCCCAAGGTGGAGACCCCCTGCTTTAGACTGTCTCCTCTCAGCTGTAGATCCTCCAGTTGTGTCTCTAGAATAGCCCACCACCTTATAGTGCCTGGAAAACTGCCTTGAGAAAAGTACAATTTGAACGAAAGGCCAGCCCGAAAAACAAGACCCCTTTCTCCAATTCCATATATAAAAGTCAACAGGCAGGGTAGCAGCATCGTTCAGCACCACAGATGACTGGACAGCTCCCTCCAACTGACTCCCAGTATCCTCCCCCCCCCCAAGATAAGGTCCCCCACCCTGCCCAGTGAGAGGGCCGGCTCCATTCAACCCCTTGCGCTCCATTCAACCCCTTGCAGGTTTTCTGGGAAGGTAAAAGGGAGGCATGGGGAAGAGTGCTTAAAGAGGCAGGTGACGCGGGGGCAATTGAGAACGCGAGCCGGGTCCATTCTCTGATCAGTGATCACGTCTCCTCCGAAAACAGTAATTCAGTCTTCGCGGGAGCAGCTCAAGAGAGAAATCAGAGCTTTTGTGTCCCCGAAAAAAAAAAAAAGAGAGAGAGAGACGGAAGGTCCTTTTTCTGAGCGATGAAAAAGCCTTTGATGGATCGGCGCTTCAAGGTGCTCCGTTGCCAGCCACATAAATGGGGCCATGCGGTTAAGCTCTGTTCCACAGTGGGGGATTGGGAACGGCATTCTCCCAGACATTAGAAGCCTTCGCTTCTTCATTTGTGGCTCCCCCCCTTAAAATGTTTCCGCGGGGAGGAAGCAGAGGAGGAAAAGGAGAGGGGGTAGGAATAAAACAGAAAAAATTTCACTTGCCTATAGAAAGCTTAGATGGCATCTTTTGGCCAGCCCTCATGTATATTAATTGCCATGAATATTTATGGCAAGGTTTCTGCTCCAGAGCATTTACGGCTCATGTAGAATCTTATAATTCCCCGCGTTAGCTCCGAGAGCAAAGAAGAGGGTGCCGATGTTGCTGATTTACTGCCTAGATCCGTTCAAAGATTGGTGCTCATAAAGACATCTGCCCAGTTGATGGAAGACTAAAACCAGATCACCAGAGCTCCAGAAGTTTAATTTTAAAGACCATTCTGAGAATGCCCAAGACAGCATGGGCACTAGGAGAAGGCCCTCGCTCTCTTTAGCAGATAATTCTATTTATCTTGTGAAACTACTGCATATATTCCAGGATTCCAAGAGGACGGAGCTTCAGGCATCATCTGCTATACCCTGCGTATGCCCTGCATCCTCTTTGTAGCAAAATCCTTGAACGCATTGCAGGAATGGAAAATAAATTTTGCATTCATTAATATTTCTTGAACCCCCTTTCCCCTTCTATATCTCTTGCATGAGAAACTTAATAAGATACATTTTTTAAAAAAACAGACACGTTATGAATGTATCCAGGTTGTGCAGGTAAGACTATGACTCTCTTTGTTATTGAAGTATTTTCCAGCCTTGCATGCTGCCTCTAGTAGGCATGGGTGGGAGGGACCGTTCTGGGCTGTCCTTCTATCCAGCATTAACCAATAGATGCCCTCCAGCCTCTGAACTCAAAGTGAAGGCCACCTGTCTGCTCAGAGGCGGTTCCTGCTTTAGAGCGTACTCCTAAAAATATGTTTGCAACCTGTTTTGAAGAATGCTTTGAATCTGTTTTGTCCTTGTGTATCCCATCTGAGCAGGCATGGGTGGAGAAGCCATAAATAAATATTTTAAATCATAGCAAGCCAATATATCCATGTTGATGTCCAGCCTTGGGCAGAAGAGGGACAAGGCGTTAGCAGGGGAGGAATAATAGTTTGCTATCATCAGAAGGAGATTGCAAGCACCCTACTCCTCTCTCCTCCCTATAATTATATTCTAGCAAATGCCTAGAGTGAACAAACTTGTGCAAAACCATACTCCAGTCCGCTGGGATTTTATAAACGCATACATCAGGAAGCATGTTTACCAAGCTCGGCCTGGATTTTCATGCCAGCTAGGAGAAAGCCTGCCAAGCAAATGCAGCCCTGAGATGTGATGCGACGAGAGAGCTGGTGGGATTCTCAGAAATGTGAGGAACAGAAAAGAACAGCTTATTTAGCTCTCTGTGTATAATCACTTGCCACGAAGGAGGTGCATCTCTTTGCACACCACAGCAAATCTGCAGAAATCCAAGGAGCCCCACACCAAACCAGGCCGAGGTTTGAGATTCTCACGTTCAGACTCAGAGTGCAAACTTCCATGGGTCACAGTGCCTGCCTCCCACCTTGAATTCATCTTGCAAGCCAGCCACCTCGATTTCTCATGCATCAGATGAAAACAGTGTGTCTACAAGTTGCTGGCCTTGGAGATGCTGCCGTGGCAACTTCAGAGTTGCCAGGGTGCCAGATATTTAAAAACACCAATGGCTTGTAAGGAATAAGCTGGAACAACAAGAGTAAGAGGGGGAGAGGTAATTAAGGGGGTTTGGGCATCTTGTCCCCTTTAGCTTTTGTTATTTGGTGATATGCACATTTCCATTGGGTGGTATGTATGTCATGCAGCTTCCTCATCCTTCCTAGAAGTATATTTGTGGTTGTTCCCCTTTGCTAAAGAGTGGTGATCACACATGTAGTTTCCTCCATAATGGTTACTAGTGTTCCCCAGCCCCCCAGGTCTGGAAGGAAACTCTAGGGGCATGTGCAACTAAGTTCAGGTGTTTTGCCTCCTGCACTATCTCTGAATGGATGTCCTGACATGATGAATTTGTATGTTGCATCTAGAGTTGATTATGGGTTTCCAAAGGAGGCACACCTCTTTAGCAGACATAAACTCAGAAAATGCCCAATGCTGATACCAATTAGTTGTACACCGTGAGGAGGGGGAGAGAGGATGGTCTGATGTTGCAGGCATGGGCGGAAAGGGAGGGAAAGCAGTTAGACAGCCCAGACTTCTTGGGGGGCAAATGGAGGTTTGAAGGTTGAGGAGAAAGGAAGGTGTTTCTCCTGCACAAACTATCAGCTCCAACTAAAAGGAGCTGTCCAAGTTATTTGTCCCATTTTCAAAGGAGCTATCCAAGGTGCCAATCCTACCAGATTTTACTCTGAATGTTCAATTGGTGTCCAAGTTACTGGTCTTTCTTTTAGGGATAGGGCTCAGCACACTGAGTGACTCCCTTTAATGAAAGTTTGGATTAAAACCCTGCATGGACTCTGTGGGTCTGTAAGGCTGGAGTCCCCAGCCTCAACAGTTGTGCCTGTGAGAGTGAGGTAGAGCAGAAAGACCTCAGGAGAAATATTATGCGTGCAAAACAAATACACATGGCTCCTTTTTGATCCACTGAGCTCTGGAGCTGGTTGAGAGAAGGAAAGAGATGGTCCCTCCAACCGCGCAGATAACGAAATCAAACTTTCTCCACTTCCAAGGTGGATCGGCCTGGGAATTCTTTCTATCCCTTGATAAACTGAAGAACAATGCAATTTTTCATGGTTTCACCTGATGCCTGCTTCCCTATTGTGGTGCCCTCAGGCCCGTCAGCCTACTGTAGCATTCTCTTATTGTTATGACATTTGTGGAAGACTTGAGTTACAGCAGGATGGTGAGTTTCCAACCTGTCAAAGGCACCACTGTGGGTCCATGTGATTCAACCACGCCTTCAAAATCCCACCCTTTGTCTTCCACCCTCCAGAAGATCTGTTGCTATTTCCCCCACTCCCAGAACCAGATCAGACCTCTCCCACACCCACTCCGGCTTGGTGTGCTCTGTTGAGTTCCCCTCTGCAACAGAAGCACTGCTGTCTTTAAGGCCCTGTGGAGATGTAATTTCCACCCCGCCTCGAGAGGCCCCCGATGTTTCCAACGGACATTAGCATCTCCTAACAATTCCGTGGCTGCCCCTCATTAACATGTACCTGTTTCCACTTGCCCCGTCTTGTTAGACAAAGGTTGTGCAATGCATTGGTTGCTACAGTAACCAGGAGCTTGAAGGGAATAATAAATCGGCCTGTGCTAAATCAACACCAGAGTTGGGCCAATGACTTTGGCAAGAGCGTGGCTGTAGAAACCCATGAAACAATGAGAGGAGAAGAATGATCCTTCTAGTTCTCCTGTCTGGTTGTTCAACTGGCAGATGTGGGGATGTGACAGCCAGCCCTGCAAGAAGGTACCAGCATCATCTTACAACTACAGATGCTACAGATCAATGGGTCCAACCCCTGTCCAGGAAGTACTGAGAGGACCTAAGCCAGGCATGTCCAAACTTTGGCCCTCCAGATGTTTTGGACCCCACAACTCCCAAAGTCCTTTGCCATTGGAAATACAGGCTTGGAATTCTGGGAGTTGTGGTCCAAAACATCAGGAGGGCTGAAGTTTGGATATGCCTGACCTAAGCTTTCAATCTATCTAACCACTGAGCTACCCAACAGAATAGTTGCATGCTGGCCCTTTTGTGATGCTTTGGCCTCTTCACCTTGAGATGCATTGTGCTGGAGGCCTGTGTTATATAAGCTGTGATCCATCCATAAGTCAAAGTTTTGGGTCCCCCCCCTGCCACCTTTTTCTAATTCTTTCTAATCAGCCTTCAGGTGAGTCAGTCTTGTGGCTTGATACATTGAATGACCCGATCACCGTCTAAATAAGTCAGTGGGTTGTCGATATTTCTATCCGAGCGGAAAAAGTTGTCCAAGCTGAACTTATAACTGCAGAGAGATGTAATTCCACTCAACTTTCTCTTTCTTTTTTTAAAAAAATGGAAGCTTTGTATTGATTTCGGCAACAGGGTGAGTATACACTGTGTTGTTTATGTGCAAACACAGACACCCTTGAATTGGACCAGAATTCTGCTCCTCGCCTGTTTCTGCACCTCCTCCAGTGAGAGTGAATATTATCTATGCATCGATATGTGAAGTTAGAGTAACACAATAGTAGCTGGGAGACAGAAGAGAGATAAGATGGAAGTATGGAACATGTTAATGAGTCATTTAAAATAGCACGCTCCCCATTTTGTCTGGCAAATCAGATAAACTCAGCAGGAAGGCTAAAATGCAGCTATAAACGCAGGCAAACACTGCCAAAAGTACTTCCATTATCGACCGGGACAGCCCGGGCTGAGGTTGACATGACCGTCTGGTGGTTCCTGGGGCAGGCGCCGAGGTGCTACGGAATGTGTGTGAGCATTCCAACTCATCCCAGTTATGAATAGCAGTCAACGTGGCAGGCCTAGGGACCGATGGGGTCAGTTGGTGTCTGAAACGAAAACTATGATCAGGCAGTGTTTCCAGTGCTTCCAGGATGAATTTTGGATAGTTCCATGGTTTAGGCAGGTTGGAGTTTGGTCCTTCTTGACAGGGGGAAGGTGGAGACCTAGAATCATAGAATCATAGAGTTGGAGAGACCTCAAGGGCCATCCAGTCCAACCCCCTGCCATGCAGGAAACCCCATCACAGGAATCCCGACAGATGACCATCCAGCTTCTGATTAAAAACCTCCAAAGAAGGAGACTCCACCACCCTCCTTTGGAGCAGCATCTTCCACTGCCGAACAGCTCTAACCATCAGGAAGTTCTTCCTAATGTTCAAATGGAATCTCTTTTCCTGTAGTTTGAAACCATTGCCCTGATTCCTAGTCTCTGAAGCCATGGAAAACAAACATGTTCCCTCTTTAATATGACATCCTTTCAAATATTTAAACATAGCTCATATCCCCTCTCATTCCTCTTTTTGAAAGGCTAAACATTCCCAGTTCTCTAAGCCAGTGTTTTTCAACCTTTTTTGGGCAAAGGCACACTTGTTTCATGAAAAAAATCACGAGGCACACCACCATTAGAAAATGTTAAAAAAATTAACTCTGTGCCTATCAGACACACACACACACACACTTCTCACCCCCCCCCCAAAAAAACAACAACAAATCCATCCTCCAGCCCAGGCCCTCCCAAGGCATCCCTATCAAAATGTCCGCCTGCCCTCACCTTTCCCCCCTCCTCCTGGCACGTTTTTTCAGAGGAACTTGCAAACCTAGGAAGGTGGGGCTGGGGGAGGCTCTTCATATATGACCCCCCAACCCCCATCTTTTACCCCTTCCAGTATAAGCCTCCCTTCTCTTCCCCCACCCCCGCCTCCTTCCAGCCAGGCAGCCACAGGGCCCAGAAGGGACCCCCCATCCCCGTCTCCTCCCTAGGTCCTAGGAATCCCCTCCTCAGCCTCCCACGTCCTCCCCTTTATTTACCCCCCCACAAAAAATGACCATTGTCAACGGCCGCCTGCTCCCCACCCTTAAAAGAGGGGTGCGCACGCGCGCTCCTACCTGGCTCGGCAGGGGTGCGCGCCCACCCTCGGGAGGCAAACAGCGAGTGCGTGAGGCGGGGGAGGGAGGGAGGGGGGTTCAGTGAGCGAGGAGGGGGAACCAACCCCAAGAACCTTTAAGAGCGGCTTCTGGAGCGCCCTTCGCCGCAATGCGCCTGCGCGGGTCTCCCGGCTCTCTCTCACTCTCTCGCTCTCCAGTCTCCTCCTCCTCCTCCTCCCTTATTTCTTCTCCTTCCCCGCCCACGGCCAGCCTTTCCTCGCCAGCGCGCAAAGCACGCCGGGAAAGGTAGTCCGCTCTCCTCCCCAGGACCGCGTCTCAGACCTGCAGGAGGAACTACATCTCCCAAGGAAGCCTTGCGGCAGCCGGCTTCTTTCTGGACGCCCCACCTTCCTCCGGCTCGCCGGCGCCGCACCTCTGCCTTGGTCGCGAGCGGGATGCGGGGGGGGCATTGTTGGTGTAGGGAGAGTTTTTCCCACGGCACACCAGGCAACATCTCGCGGCACACTACTGTGCCGCGGAACAGTGGTTTTGAAAAACACTGTTCCTCTGTACTAAGCCATTCCTCTGTACCCGCTCAAGGCTG
Source organism: Phrynocephalus guinanensis (assembly GCA_037367245.1). NCBI lineage: Eukaryota > Metazoa > Chordata > Lepidosauria > Squamata > Agamidae > Phrynocephalus > Phrynocephalus guinanensis. Next base: position 2,609,289 of record CM074747.1, read on the forward strand.
TCAACATCCTTTTTAAATCGAGGCGCACAGAACTGGACACAGGACTCCAGGTGGGGTCTGACCAGAGCAGAATAGAGTGGTACTATCACTTCCCTTGATCTACTGCAGTGTTCCCCAATCCCCGGTCCGCGGACCGGTGCCGGTCCGTGGATCAATCGGCACCGGGCCACCCAAGGAAACCAGGGGAAGCCTCGCCGCCGTGGGGAAAGTGACCCCGCCCCCGCTGAGGGAGGGAGGGAAAGAGGGGGCAGGGCTTCCAAAGCCGGAAAGGGAACCTCTTTGCGCCGTTAAGGTTTCCTCGGGGAAGAAGGAACGCCTGGATGCCGGCCGGGTTTCCGTTTCCGGCCTCAAGCTTCCCCCAAAGATCCCCCCGAAGGAGGGTCGTGGAGGATCTCCTGTGCGGGTGAGTGCCATTTCCACTGTGTGTGTTTTCTCCCCCACACACACACACACACACCGAGCACGTGTTTGGTTTCTCTGAGGTGTTTTTGTTCCCCCCCCATGAAGGCCACCAATTCCCGCCCCGCCCCCACTCTCCGGCTTCATGTCAAGGAAGGGCGAAGGGTCCCAAGACCTCACGGCGGCTCGGTAGCTTTAAAAAAAGGTCAGGCGACAGCGTGGACGGGGAGCTCCCCCCGCCAAGAGCAGCTCCTGTCTTCCAAAGTGGTTGCGAATAAACTCTGGTATTGGAATGATCTCCTTGCGTTTATATGCTTCCAAACCTAGCCGTTCGAAAGCATGTGAAATGCAAGTCAGATAAAGAGATGCCCCCGGGGAAAAAAACGTGAAGAAGTAAAAACAGTGTTTCCTTGCAGCGATGCCAAGGACTCGCACAACACTGGCTCTTCGGCTTGAGTACGGAGATGAGCACCGCCCCCTAGAGTGGGAAACGACTAGCACGCATGTGCGTCAGCGGCCGGGGGGGCATTTTAATTAAATTAAAATTATTAAATCAAAACAAGCGGGCCAGGGAAAAAATATCAAACATTTACCGGTCCGCGGCGATAAAAAGGTTGGGGAGCACTGATCTACTGGACCTGGACCAACTAAATAAATTTGATGAATAAATGAAAGTTGGGAAATCCCTCCTGGCTTCAGGCCCTCTAAACCAATGGGACTGAAAACTCTACCACCACCACCACCACCACCCAAAAAATCAAAACCCTGTTTGCATCCCAAGTCCACAGTAGTGTGAGAGGTTTATCTAGATGTTGGCCACGCAAGCTTGGACGACTTGGGGGTGGATGGAGGTGGTGGTGCAATGAAAGGCCCCACCTTGCTTTCCCAGCCCCTGATTGGCCAGCATCTTTCCTGTTTCCTGGCCCTTTGAGCCAGAGGGAGTCAGGAGGCGGCCAGCCAGGTTCCTAGATCTTTAGCTAATCCTTTCATCTAAACAAGTCTCATTTCACTGATCTTGCCGCTACTAGGAAGGCAACTGTTCAACCCAGCCGCATGCGATGCCTTGCCTTATGCCTCCGAATCCCTCCTCCAAAGCCACCTCTTCTGTGAAGTGCTGGACTTTGTGCTTTGGAATTTATCCCCAGTGGAGAGAAATAAAGAGAGAGAGAAAGTTAATGCTCTTTTAACGCGCTCCTTCATCCGCTTTGCTTTTGTCTCGCTGGCTTTTCCGACTGGCGAAATGCAGGCTGGAAGTTCCTTACGATGGGAGCCGGTCTTTTGTGGCATTGTTTACCGCCCTCTCTAAGGCTTCACGTATATTGTCGCCGGTGCTAGACAAAGCAATGGGCGGCGTGCAATCAATTACACAGCATGCCTTCCCCACTGAAAAGCACTTTCCAGCCGGCGGTGGGGCTTTCAAAGGAGGTGCTAATGCTCCAGTCCGGATGCCGGAGAAATTGCAGGACCCCAGACAGTTGCCACTCAGAAAAACAATACCCCCAAACAAGATCTCTATTCTGTGGTTGGGGGGTGTCTCCTGATCCTTTTCATGCTGTGGTCTGTACAGCCTTGCATGCTGCCTCTAGTTGCTGTGGCTGGGAAGGACCTTTCTGGGGTAGGTCAATCTGTCCCTCAGTAACCAATCATTCTCTCCAGCTTCTGAATTCAAATGGAGTCCCGCCTCTCTCTTTGTGATCTTTCCATCTCTTTCGTCTGATGGAAGCAGAGTTTGGTGGTTTGCTTGCTGGTGATCTGTTTGCAATTGTAGTGGAAGGTCTTTATTCTTTCTCCCACAAACGTCTCAGAGTGTGTTACTGAGACATTAAGGGCTGGTTAGTGAGAAAGGGGTGGACTATCTTGAGGAAACTTGAAGTTATTCTCATGCAGCCAAAAGAGAGGGGGTGGGAAATCTTTAACCAGGCATTCAAAACTCTACAACACTTTCTTCCAGCTTGTATTCATTGTTGGGCCTTTTCACACGACCCCTAAGATCTGCTGGTCCCTTAAATTCGGACCAGAGATCTTGGGGGTTTGTTTTTGTTCCTGCGTCCCCACCCCTCAGCACTTCCTGCTCCTGTCGGCGTGGGGGGGGGGAGGCAAAAAAAGGACAAAAGAAGCCTTTACTAACCTGCCGGTGAGGTCGAACTTGCCACGAGCCCCATTACTTCCTGCTTCCGTCTCAAGGAGCTCTTAAAGGGGCGGGAGGCAAAAAAACAACAGACAAGCCAGGAGAGCCGGGCACTCTTATCCGCATCTAATTTTTTATCACCTCCAAAGAGAAGGTACAAGGAAAGTGTGCTGGGTCGCGCTAAAGTGGGCGGGGTCGCACTTATTTGTCTCCAAACTCCGGAGCTGGTGGGAAAACATTTCTAAGCTCCGGAGCTGGGAGCCATTTGCAGCGCAGCTTAGGGGTCGTGTATAAATGCCCTTTGTGCACTTTCTTCCTCCCTGCCTTGCAGCCAGATGGGAGGTATATAAATGGAATGAATAAATGAATGATAAATATTTATTGAAGAGATTAGGCACCGAGCAAACAGTGATAGTGATTAAGTTGCAAAATTCTGTGCTGAGAGTTGAGACTCAGATTGGTGGCGTTTGAGTGGGGGAGATGGCACTTTACAAGTTGGTACAAATGTTTGGACACTTGTATGACTCTGATGGAACTAAAAGATGCTGTAAGAGAGAGGAAGACACGGAGAGCATTGATCCACACAATGGCCAAAGTTCTTTCATGACTGGATGGACGGAAGAAAAAGAAGAAGCAGAAGTTGGTCCCCCCCCCTCGCCACCCTTTGCAATGTTGAGACTCTGGAGCCTGGCTTTGGCAAACTAATCATGCTTCCCTGGATTCAGCGGATCATGGCTTGGATTTTAGCAAGGACTTATAAACCTTCAGCATTCTTAAGGGCTTTCTGTGTGGATCTGTGCTTCCTCTCTGAAAGGGGTCTTTTCTTTTCTTTTTTGAAATGATGTAAACAAGAAAACGTACCAGCTGTAGGAAAGGCCATTGTCCAAAGTCTTGTGGGCCATTTTCTGTGTCCTCCCAATGGCTTCAGATATGAACCATGCATATCCTGCCAACTGATTGAAACTCCCCTACCTCAGTGTCAATGTCAATACATTCAACTTTCAAGGTCAGAGAAGGTGAAAAAAAACCACATGATACTTTTTTTTGCCATCAATGATCTGATTTGCTTCCCACAAGTAGGGCAGATATGACTAGTGGGGTGTTCCTGCTCAACCCATAATGCTAAATATTTTATTTATTTATTTATTTATTTATTTATTTATTTATTTATTTATTTATTTATTATAATATGTAGATGCCACCTTTCTCCTAGTGGATCCAAGGTGGCTTACAATGTTAGAAGATCTAAAGCTCAAAAACCAAGTTATACATTCCAATACAGTTTTATTTGTTTTATTTATTATTTATTTATACACTTTCACACCGCCCATGTTCCAGAGGGACTCTGGGAGGTTTACAGCAGTCCCCAAATGGCAAAGAATATTTATATATACATATATGACATGAAACGATTAGTACTCAAACAAATCAATAAACAAACAATTATCACAAACACATAGAAAGAGCTAATTATAATCATTGGCAGACGGACTTATGGCCAGGACAATTGTCATATTAACAATTTATCATATTAATACAATAGAGCAAAGGACATAGAATCATAGAATGATTGAGCTCATGGTGCAGTGGTGAAATGTGTGCACTGCAGCTAAAACAGTGCCCACAACCAGGGGTCCAATCACAGGTAGCCGGCTCATGGCTGACTTAGCCTTCCATCCTTCCCAGGTTGGTAAAATGAGTACCCAGCTTGCTGGCGGTGGGGGGGGGCAATGTGTAGCCAATGTGCAATTAAAACTGTAAGCCACCCAGAGACTACTTGTAGAGGTATGAGTTGGTATATAAGCAGAATACTTTGCTTTGCTTTTGCTTTTTGAGCTGGAAATGGCTCAAGGCAGGAATAAAATCAAAGGAAATTTTCAAGGTGGATGTCCAAATTTCTCTCCCATGCCTCCAGTGTTGGAGCACTCACCACCTTCGGAGGTCATTGGTTCCATTGTCATACTGCTCTAAAATTCCCTGATATTCAGCCTGACTTCCTGTCACTTGAGCCCTTTACTGTGTTGCCCTGAACTCTGGGATAATGGGGAACAGAGCCGGCCCCTCTGCCATATGCAGCCTTTCAAGTATCTGAAAAGTGCAGTTTTCTTTCCGTCTACTTCTCTCCAGGCTAAACATGCCCAGATGAAAAAAGCACAAGTCATTTAAACATCTTTCACATGGCAGACTGCAAAGGACTTTGCTTCTAAACAACGACACAGTGGGCTCTAAGGACGCAGCACATGTTTCGTGAGAAACACGGGACGGATCATCTGCCCTGTTAAGGTTCATCCTTGGCTCAGAGACTCTGGTGCAACCTGGAGACCTTAGCTGCCACCCCTGCGACTGGAAACCAGGCGGAGTGAGCAAACGGGCTTTGCAGGAAGCATGTTTTCAATTAATTATCTCCTTGTTAATGAATGCTGTTTGGAAATCCTCACCTTCATCAAAGCCCCACGTGTCATTTCATTACAGGAGGTCAAGTCATTCTCGTCGCTGAGTTCTGGCTCATACACTGCATTGTCCAAGAGGCATGTGAAATCGGCTTGTTCTCATCTCTAGAGAGGACAAACCTAATTTATTTCCCTCCCCCCTCTGAAAATGCCCTGGTCTCCTAACCTTCCTGATCACCGCAGCTGCTCTAATTGCAACCTGGATGGGAAGCCGTGGTCGGATTTGATCTGTGGTGCCATGGAAATTTGAATAAACTGCTTTTAGAACATTCCATTTCATTATGGGCACTGGAAAGCATCCCTTGAGAGAGGAAATGAAGGAGGTGAGGCTTTGGTCACCAGGACAAGTCCAGCCCAGTATTACTGCTAATGAGTGCTTCAAAAGACAATTTGGATTGGCATCAGAGCGGGCAAGGACGTTCTAGGGTGACCACTAGGGGGCAGGACGTTAGCTAAGCTCACACAATATAGCAAGGCAAACTTGAAAGAAAAACTTTGGTCCTTCCTAAGCAACCTGCGAAGGTATGCACCCATCCCTTGAGCCCTAGAAGATTCTAGCATTATGGGAAGGCCATGCATCACCACTTTTAGGAAGAACTCAGAGCCCATTAAGATTCCCAGGCATCTTATTGAATGTTGCTAGCTTCAGGGGTTCAGATGACAGTTAGTTTGGTCAGGATGGGACCCCTGAAGTGCTCCAGACGGTTCTCCAGAAGGTTGGCTTTCTTATACCATTGAGGTACTTCCCTGCAAGGGAGGCTGGACATGGTGAGGAACTGTGAGGAATCTACTTTACAGCAGAAGGAATTTGTCCAGCCTAGACAGACCTTTGTGCCTGGAAAACTCCCTGAGACTTTGGGGTAGGATCTGAAGACCCGAGTTAGTAGGACTCTGGGGCAGGGTCTGCTTGGTGGTGGCACTCAGGAGGCACGACTTGGTGCTCTTTGGAGATCTGCTTTGCCCCTTTGTCATCTGCACGGCAGAGACCTCTTTGGCTCTTTTAGTTGTGACTCTGACTTCTTTTTGATGTTTTGCTCTTGAAGAAACTGCTTCTGGCAGACACTTATATCCTTGCTTTTGTGATGAATCCCTCTCCTTTCAATCCCCCCTTCCCCACCCCCCCCCGCTTTATCTCAGGGCTGAACCTTCTTCCGAACCAGAGTTGAGAAGCCGGTTGACGCCTTACAACCAGTCTGGCAAGTTTCCTGGTGAACACTTTGCTCCAACTCTGGACTCCTCCAGCCCAGAGCAGAGAGGCTGGACTCTTTTATTGTTTGTCAGTTTTCAAACCTTAATTTTAAGCTTGTCCAACAAGAAAGGAAGCTTAAAGTTTGACTTGGGGGCATGGCTGGAATCCCTTGCGGTTGATCTGCTTAGACCTACTAGGGGCATTTTCTCTCTCAGGCCGCTGCAACATATCAGCATTTGCATATATTAATCCCTGAGTAGACCCCATATTACACACTTATTAATTGCATTTATGAGGATATTGCTGTATTATTGTGTGCTAGTCTTCCTTTCCTAATTGCTTTCAATTACACTTGCTTTATCCCATGTTTATTACCATGCAGACACTAATTTGCCATTATTAGTAGCATCCACTTAACCAGGGGATAGCAGCTCAATTAATGAGGTCCCCCACCACCACTACTATAATCATTAATAAAGAGAAAATGGTTCCTTTTATTTTTCCAATTAATGTGTTCATTGGAGAGTCTAGACAAACATACACCAGCCTTCCCTCAACTTGCCAGTTGCTAAAGGTGCAACATTACAAATCCCATCGTCCACCCTTAAGCCACCTGTGGTTGGTGGGAGCTGGAGTCCAACTCCTCCCCAAAGCACAGAGTTAGAGCAGGTTGGCTTGTGGCTTAGCAATGATTCACCCCACATGGGCCAGTAGAGGGCAGCAGTGCCCCTAAGAAGAAGCAGACCCACTGGCTATCTCGCCCTGGGACCAGTACCAGCCACTATAAGATAGCTCAGTCTCCTACAAGGAATGGGCAAAGGTGGTGCCTGATGGTCTCCATCTCTGGATATTCAGATATACTGCTTCTGAACCTGGGGGGGGGGTTCTATTTCATCTGCTCGGCAAATAAAACAGCTTGCATATCCAGCCCCAGTTAATCTGGACCAACAATGCCCCAATTTTATGTCTTATATCTAGAGGAAATCAGCCTTTCCCTCCCCTGCACCTCCATGCCTGGGGTACTTCTATTGCTTTCCAAAGAGACACCCTTCTGAGCTAAGGTTCTTTCCCCATGCAAGCTGGCTTTCCATTTCTTTCCCTCTGTTGTGTGCTAGCCTCTGATCATTCATGTTCTCCACCTACAACTCTGCAGTGCATCCCGCCGGTCAGGTGGGGCCATGAGTCATCCCAAGGGATGTAAGCTTTGGGACTATGCAGCACTCCTCTTCAATCCAGAATGCATGTGGTGGGCTTCCGAAGAAGACTTCTTGGATGGAAGACATGTGGTCTGTTGTTACAGCAATTAAAACGGGGTGGGTGGGTGGGGTGGATTAAGCCACTGTAAAAAAACAAAAAAACAAGCAAGTCTGGTTGGCCAATGAGGGGCTTTAAGTGGATTAGTAGGTGGGGCTTTGTTGTTTTAAAGATGTTTCCATTTTGATTTCATTTGCCATTTGAATATAATACATGTTGAATTCTTTTTATATGTTGCATACTCACAGTTTTTAGCTGTAAAAACTGTTGTAGATCATATAAGCTGCCTTGAGCCCCTTTCGGGAGAAAGGAGGGTTCAAAATATTTAAAATAAAATAAAATTGAAAAACACATGAATACATAAATAAATAAGGAGAACCCCAGTAGGCCTGCTCAACTGGTACCAAGTGGCTTTCACCATGTTTAGTCTAGCTACCTTCAACCACTTTCAGAGCACTGCCCAGAAACTTGATCTGAACTCTCCAAGGTGCTGAATTCTACCCCACCCACCCTGTAGGTTCAGCCCCACAGGTAGTGCCTATGGGATGAAAGCCAGCAAGGGTTCAACACACACACACACACACACACACACACACACACACACACACACACACACACACACACACACACACACACACACACACACACACACACACCATGAAATCTGACTTGCAGCCCCTTGCAACTCTCAGCCAGAATGTGGAAGTTACTACCAGGCATCAGTTCTCTCCCACCCCACCCCCCAATAATTAAGGTATAAAACATATTACTTTGAGACTGCTACATCAAGGGCGACTACTAAATCATTCCTCTTGTAATGTGCTTCTTAACTGTCTCCATAAGTTTGAACGTTATGGGGTTTGTGCCTTCACTAAGAGTGCACCTACCCCGCACAACTATACTAGTTTGCTATGGCTTTCACTGCTGATATCACTGGACTGGCTTGTCCTTGGACTCGGGGTCCCTCCCCTTGATTTCCCTGGTTCTCTGGCAGGACCCCTTGTGCTAGACACCTGCTCTGACTCTTGACCCTGCTTATGGACCACCCTTGTCCGAAGGATCGAGTCTATTTGTGGGACAGGTTCCCAAGACCTTGCCCTTAGAACCAGCCCCAAAGCAGTTCATGAGGATGCCGCAAGGATGTTGAGCAGCAAACGCTGCAGGAACCCTTGCCTACAAGTGTGAACGCTTGGCTTTTCCTCTCTCAGCTACTAACTCACAGACCTCAGCTTTCTATCGCTGGCCGGTGGCAAACCAGGTAAGAAGTGAACACGGACCATGATTCTCAATCGCGCAGGGCCGCAGGCGGCTTTGTTGTACGGTTGGCCAAGGGTTCAACTGCTGCCGACCCCCCGGAGGTGGCGCCTCGATGCACCCAGGGCCTCCTTAAAGCTCGGGCAGTCCTGCCCGCTCCCCCCCACCTCCAACCGCCTCCCTCCCGCTTCCTCCTGCCCCCCCTCCCCGTTCCTTTCCACGCAAACTCCACGCCATGCCTGCTGCCGCCGCCGCCGCCGCCGCCGTTGCTGTTGGTAGCATCGGAGGCGCGCACACATACGCGCCAGCTCTCTCCCGCGCGAGGACCCTGCAGGAGCCGAGACAGCGGCCGCCCTGCCCCTGCCTGCCTGCCTGCCTGCCGCTGGAAAGGGGGAGCCCCGGAGGCCGCGCAGCCAGGAGGGAGGAGGCAGCTGCGAGCCCCGGAAGGCACATCCTTGCCAGCCCGACGATGCCAGGCGGTGGGGGGTGACTCGACTTGCGCCCCAGCGCTCCGCCGTCCCCGGCAGCCCCGGAGCTGGGAGCCGCGGGCGCACTAGGTTCGAGGCGCGCACCCAGGAAGTCCGGGCAGGAGGGGGGGGCGCCTCCCCCTGCCCAAACCCCATTCCTCTCTCTCTCTCTCTCTCTCTCTCTCTCTCTCTCTCTCTCTCTCCCCCCCCCCGAAATATATTCTCCCCCCCCCCGAAAAACCTGCATACTTGACTCCTTTTCATGTTTTTTTTCCTCTCTCCCCCCTCATTTTTGGGGGTAATTGGCTAAGGAATGGAACTGGCTGTGCATTCGAACTTGCAAGGTTTTGGAGAGGGAAACGAACCCGACGCGTCTCTTTCCCCCGCTTTTTCGGGGTTATTATTATTTTTATTATTTTCGACACCCCTCTTCCTTCCAGGCAAAGGCATGGCAAACTTCCCCTCGCTCGCCGCCGCCGCCGCCTCCCCGAAGACGATCTTGAAGTCTTGCTGAGCAAAGATCGGGTAAGAACTAGAGAGGGGAGAGCAGAAGTCGGCGCGCGCGCGGGGGGGGTCCTCTCTCTCTATATATATTTTTGGGGTGGTTTGTGGCTGTGTGGGGGGGGCGGCGGGGGGAGTCTGCCTGCCCGGTTTTAAAGGCTGATCGGTATTCCATCCAGCTTTTACACCTTGAGCCGCCGGAGGCAAGTAGGTCTCCGAAGAAGGACGCCGGCGCTTCTTCCACCCGTACCGGTCGCCTCAGCAGCATCCTTTGAGCCGGTTCTCCGCCCCCTCCTCTTCCGCCCCCCCCCCGTTCGATGTCCATTCTGCTTCCTGGCTTTTCAAATCGATGCCAGGGAACTGGAGGATCGAGGGGGGGGGCAGGAAGGAGCGAGACAGACAGTCAGACAGACAGAGCATTTCATTTTATTTGGGGGGGGGATGCCAGCAGTCGAATCTGGAAAGGAAAAAAGATAAAATGAGGAGGGGGGGCTTTCAACTTTGCTCTTAGTCCAGCGGCTTGTGCTGGCAATAAAATACGAATAAATGTGTCCAGCATGTTGCAATAGAGACAGAGCGCGATTTCGCCAAACCCTGCGTGAATGGAAGTTTATTTTGGGGTGGGGGTGGGGGTGGGCGTCGGGGTTTAAGGGGGGGGGGAATAGTTTCCCGCGGGGGGTGATGACGGCGGTTGGAGCGAAGGCAAATCTGTCATCATTCCTCTTCGCGGAACAGACAAGGATCCCTGTCTTCCTTCCCTGCCGCTTCTCCCCGGTTGCTTTTGCTGAATTTTTATTTATTTATTTATTTCCTTTTTTTTTTTGGAACCGAGGCATCCATAGAAGCTTCTTCCTCCACCCCAACCCCCAGATGCCATCCTACCCTCCGCCCCACAACCCCGGGATCGCGGGCGTTCTGAACGCGCTTCGCCCGGAGAGGCGTTTCGGAAGGGCTTGTACGTCTCTGCTTCGGGGGTGGATTTCCGGATACCCAAAGAAGGAGCGGAAAGGGGGGAGAGAGAGAGAAAAAAAAGAGATTTATTTTCTTTTGATTCAAACGCAGTAGGTTGCTCCTCACTCATATACACACACATCTTCCCTGTGCCTGTGACTTCGGAGGTCTTTCGCATCTGTCTGAACCCGGTTGGATCTGTAAAGAATGTGTAGGTTTCCCAGAGATGGTGAAGCCTCGTTGGGGTGGACGAATTTGTGGTAGTGCCAGGGGTGGGAGTGGGTGGTGGGTGGGTGGATGGATGGAGAGGTTGGGAACAGGAGCCAGAGAACCCGGGGGTCGTGGGTTGCATTACCTAATGCTCAGTGGAAACGGCCTCTCTCTCTCTCTCTCTCTCTCTCTCTCTCTCTGTGTGTGTGTGTGTGTGTGTGTGTGTGTGTGTGTGTGTGTGCCTTTTTCTCTTGGCGGAAGGGAACGGAGTCTCTCATTAACGGGTTATGTTGCAATTGGATCCGCGAGCTTCAGCAGTTTGGTCGCTTTCCAGTGTCTAGCAAGTCGCAATATTGCTGGGTTTTTTTTGGGGGGGGGAGTTTTTTCCTTGAGGGGGGTGACATCCCGATTTCCCCCCTTCTTTCCCTATTACGAGGCGGGGCTGTCAAACGAAGCCTGTTTATTGAACGCCAGCTATTGGTTTGGGGTGTTTTGTGTGGTGGTTGTTTTTTTAATTGGAATATTGGGGGGTTTGTGTGTGTGTGTGGGGGGGGGAGATCAGGCCGGCTGTTCTGTGCGGAAGGGTTCTCTGGCGCCCACTAGAGTCCAAGCAAGAAACGACGCCTGGTGCCTCGAGGGTCGTTTGGGGTTTTTTGGGTGTTTAAAAAAATAAAAATAATGTTTCTGCGGAGGGTGTGAGTTTAATAACAGGTAGCAATTTGTTTGCTGGTAGATTTTGGTTGTCCCCTTAGCTTGTAGGTGATTACAGCAGCTGGTCTTTGGCAGAAGTGTAAAGTGCTTGTCTTTTATGTTCCCGTGGCCGATATTCTGTTATTTTTCATCTGATTAGGATTAATGCTGTTTGAGTGCCCAGGTGGTACCCCGAAAGCAGACTAGGAGGTCTTCTGGGTAGTAGCTTCCGAGCTATGCAATACTTACTGGAGATTCACCAGAGTCAGACCTTGAGCATTCAAATCTCAGAAAGTGTTTTGATGTTAGTCTGGACTTTCAGAAGCTGGGCTTAAATTCAGTAGAAAAAATGACTTTGGGAACATTTGGTGTTGTTTTGATGTGCTTCCATGAAAAGTACTAGGTGCGATCTGCTCCAACATCCTTCGATGGGCCACCGTGATATTTCATATCCGGCCCATGAGTACGCAAATACCAAGAAAAGGGTGATGAGTCTGTGGTTTCATAAGGAAAGAGATAGAAATTTATGCAATACAGGTGCTATTTTAATAGCAAGAAAATCTGATTATTTTTCTGTTGCAATTGTTCCCCCCCCTCTAAAGTTTATTTTTATTTTAATTTTTTTAAATCTTGTATTGCAAATTGGATTTCTGTCACTAATAGGAGCTTGGGTGATAATACAGAGAAAGCTGATGGACCTGAAGGTTTTCAGATTTTTCTTTTTAAAGAAGAGGTGATGATTAAAAAGGTTTGGGAATCACTGATTGAAACAGACATGCAGAATTTTCTGATGCCCAGAATTAAGCCATTGGCTTCCCGGCCGAGGCTCCTTCCATTTGGAGAGATGTCAGAGACATTTGTGTGATAAAATAAACTGCATTTTAGCATGCCAGCAGCAGGTACTGCAAAGGGCTACTTGCATGCCCCTCTTTCACGGTTTGCATTGGGCTGCTTTCCTGCGTCCTTCCCTTTCTGCCTAGAAATGTAGGTTTTGCTTGCTTGCCAGTTTCAAGCAGATCCTTTGGAAATGTGACTGCAGCTTGATGGATGGCTTTGCCTTTGCTTGACTTCTCTGAGACGGTCTCTATCCTCTGCCTTCATTTAAAGGCACGCTTTGGTGCAAGGGTGTTCTGGAGCGGTGTCCTGGGCCTCAGCTTCCCCCCTGGTCAGCTCTGGGGCAGAGGCAGGGGACTGGTGCATCGCCTCCTCCAGTTAAGAAAGCCCATTGAGAAATCCGGCACCACCTGACCGGTTCTCCCCACAACCGGGGGGGCCTGTTCATTGGGAGGCTCGGAACAGGCATATTCTTAGCTTCAGACCTTCCTCTGTAATGTGAGGAGGACAGTCGTAACACTGGCCTACTTACCGGACTGCTGGAGCAGCGGCCAAGATCACTGCAAAGTGCTTGTAGGCAATATAATGCAGCCAGCTGGATGGCGCCGTGGTTTTGGTCGCTGGCTGGGGAACCAGCATCTGGGAGTTCAATTCCCTCATGGGGTACCTCAGAAGAACCAGCTTGTGGGGCCAAGGCCCACTGCACACACAGTCCCAGGATGGCCTCAAACCACTCCAGAGTCCAGACTATCCTCTGCCTGGAAAACACTGAAAAGGGTCTCCATAAGTCAAGAATTGTCTTGACGGTGCATGATGATGATTATTAGACTGTGTAGTGAACTTGAAGCCGAGGCTACCTTATGAATCCAGCCCACGTTTGCTCTGGATCAGGGCTCATTGGGTTTAATGGCATCTACTTCCTAGCAAGCAATGCTTTGGCTAGAGGTGATGCGTCATGCCTTACGTTTGGGGATCCAGCCGAAAACAGAAGGGCACTAGGGGTGCTTCTCTCGGAGGGGGATCCCCATGTATTTTGGAGGTTTTACTCGCTTGTCCAGAAGTTGAGTCTTTTCTTGTGAGGTTGCTGTGCTCATCCAAGTAGCTTCACGAGTAGTGAAACATTTCGATCTCGCAAGAAAAGAAGTCCCATTGCCACGAGTCAACTTCCAGATAACCTCACCTGGAGGACTGAGAATCTTCACAGAACTTAGGGCGTTTATACATGACCCCTAAGCTCCGCCACAAATGGCTGCAAGGTCCGGACCTTAAAAATGTTTACCCACCAGCTCCGGACTTTGCAGACAATTAAGTGCGACCCCGCCCACTTTAGCGCGACCAAACAGCAGTTTTCTTGTACCTGGTCTTTGATGGTGACAAATATTTGATCCGGTGTAAGGATAGTGAGTGCGGGGCTCTCCTGGCTTCCGTTTGTTCTTTTTTTGCGCCCCGCCCCTTTAAGAGATCTGAATGCTGCCGGGAACAAAACGGAGGTAAACCGGCAGTCTTTTCTTTCTTTTTTCTCCCTCCCTCAGGCAGCCAGCAACCAGGAAGTGCGGAGGGGGGTGGGGACAGAGGAAGACAGAGGAAGAGCGACTAACCCCTAAGATCTCTGGTCCGAATTTAAGTGGCCAGCGGATCTTAGGGGTCGTGTAAAAAGGCCCTTACTCACTTGTATAACATTTCCTGGCCTGGTATTGTTCCCCAGCCAGCATGACCCATGGTTGGGGAGCCTGGGATTGTCCATGAACCATTTGGAGGTAGCCAGATGTGTGTCTACTGTCCCAGTGAGTTTTGCTGCTGCTACAGTATATGATTTCTGGATGGTGTGATCATCCTTATATGTGTACCTGTTACATCTATCTGCTTTGTAAGATGTGTCACAGCTCAGTGGCATGGTACACGTGTGGTCCAAATCCTCTCTGGGCCTCTCCAGAGTATGATCAGCAGAGGTCACCTGTATCATGTGTGGCTGATGGGTTTGCATGCCTTGTCACCTGTACCACCTTGAGACAGCTGAATGCTTCCAGAGAACCACCCAAAAGATGGATCTAGATAAGACACTTTTGGATTCTTGATGCTTAGGAGAGGGAGGTCACTGTTAATTAGAATTCACTTCACAGGGCATAAATAATTTACATTATTTTCAGCATGACACAGTGAAAAACAAAACAAAACAAAACAGGGATATGGGTCACTCCATGGACTGTCAACCTGCACTCATAAGAGTCTCTCTTGCCCGGCCACCTGTGGTGAATAAAAATCAGGTGTAAGTAACCAGGTGATGAGCTATTTTTTTACTAATGAAGCCACCAACAATTTAAAGAAACAGAGTAAAAAAATAGTGGAATTGTTAGGAATAAGCAAGGCTGAGCTGGACTTTTTCTGTAATGTGGTGCTAGATAAGATGACAACTCTCATCATCTTTGTGGACACCATGTCAGTTAACGAAAGTGGGAAATGTTATTCTCTCCATCTGGAAGGCACCTGGGCTGGTAAATCTGCTTTAGTGAAGGTGGAATTAAGTGATCCTGCTTCTCTCTGTCTGATGCTGGACACAAAACAGTCACAATGGGGCTCAATGTTCCTTCCCCAAGAACTGGAGGTTTGCATCTGGAATCTCTTCAACAGTTCTCCTCTTTCTTCTGTATGTTGGAAATGGAAAACCTCAATGCATATAAAAAGAGCAGTGGACGATGATGGATAGAAAAATCAGCATGGCTGCCTCTCACTTGTCTTTCCTAAGTAACCTTTGGTTTATATGCAAATCATTTGAACTTTATTGCTTCCTTCAACGTCAGAAATCAATTTTATTGTGCTTGTTTAAGTGTAGGACATCTCCTTTTAAAGTTGGAGATCAGCATCCCTTTGACCCAGTCCTAAGGACTTCTGTAAAACAAGTTTCGGGGTCATGCTCCTGCTCTATCCCTAAAAGGCCTTCATGAGATAACCCACGGTTCTTTGCTATTTTTAGCAACTTTATGGGTTCTTAATGCCCCTAGGTGCAAATGCCCCCATTGAATGGTTAAGCTCAGCTCTAAGCCGTTACCCTCTGCGGGAGTATATCCCGATTATTCTTGGACAAGGCAGGCTTCCACTCCGGTATGGGAAATCAAAAACACTACGGAGCTCTCTGCATTCCTTTGGTGCAGGTTGAGGGCTCCACTTCTTTCATGTCTCACCTTGTCATTTGGCTTGGGTGGCTTATCGCGCAAGGTGATCCAAAGGTGATGACCTCCTGTGCAGTGGGGGGACTTGCAGCCGGCAGAACCACTGGAAGTAGGACTCTAGTCGCTGAATCTGCTCAGAGGCACCAATGTCCTTTTGTTTAACTCAGGTCCCATCTGGCAGTAACTCTGGCAGGATCTTTGCATGTAGGGATTTTGCAACAGCTGCCTCCTAGACACATGCCAGTGACGCCTTATTGCTGTTCCAGGTTGGTGTGTAATCTTTGCTTGGTGGCCCAGCCTGGCCCAGAGATGCCAACCTGCCCTTGTTTTCCAAAGGCAAGCCAAGGGATCAAGCATCCCTCCCCCTGTTGGTGATGATGGTGAGGCCTTTCCTGGTACCCTGGATGGACTTCTCGCACGGGCATAAAGGCAAATTTGCACACATAACTCCCTACAGTTGAGCAGAATCGGCTCACACCAGGCTGGCGGCTTCTTTGGACTGAAGCACAGGGTAGGTTGCTCGCATCTTTCCAACAATCCATCACCCTGACAGCACCAGTTCTATGTGCCAGCCCACTCATTTTGCTTCTCTAAGGAGTTGGGGGATGTTTTGTGCAAATTGCAAAGAGCTGGCATTGGTACAAATAAATAAAGAAATTTGCAGTTACTTTCACCATTCCTGAAAAACACCTAGCAAAGCCGAAATGCAACTTGGTCCCGTCTCTTGATGGATCGCTTTTACTCTCGCCCGTTCGTTGCAGAGCCAGAGACAATTTGAGAGAAGTACAGATCTCTGAGTTGGACAAGAGGGCTTTTGTGTGAGCCGCGGGCATCGGAGGGAGGGCCATTCATTTGTGCTGCTCCACACACATCCCGAGATCAACCCAGGAAATGCAGCACTCATTCTTTAAGAGTGCCAGGCTTCTGCTTTTGCTTCATCCTGGGCCTGTAATTCCTCCTGATGTGACAGCTGTCACGGCCCAAGCAAGAACAGGAGGTACATGTTGCTGTTGATAAGGACACCCTACGCGACTAATTTCTGCCCAGGACAGCGGGAAGAGGTCACTTCAAATGTCAGAGGCCTGATGCTCTCTCTCTCTCTCTCTCTCTCTCTCTCTCTCTCTCTCTCTCTCTCTCTGTTGTTATGCTCCTTCTGAGTTTCTCCATGCAGTCCCGACCCCCAGTCCAAGGATTCCAGAACACAGTGTCCTGCCGTTGCCCATGGTCTCACCATTGGCACAGCTGGATTTTCAGGAAGAGCCATGAAAAACACACACGCCAGCCACTGCACACCTGCAAGAAAGCAAGGAGAAGAGCATTCTAGGAAGTGTAGTCCTCCTTTAAAACAAAGCCACGTGGTCTCTTGTTTTTGCATTAGACAACTGCTAGGTAGCTCAGTGGTTTAGGCATCTGGCTGCCGGTGGAGCCAGAGGCTGGGAGTTCAAATCTCCACTGTGCCTCCTTAACGGGGGTGGAACTGATGATCTGCACTGTAGATAAGACACCAGCGGTGGCCACACAAGGAAGGCAGGTGGGCAGGGTGGAGGAGAAGCAGGGACAGGACTCCGCTCCATGGAGGGAGCAGGGGACCTTGCCACGGCTCTCCCATTTTAAAGTGTTCCACTTGGCTGAAGCAGGCACCACAACTATCTGGGCGGCAGTTGGGGGGAGCAGGGGAACTTGTTGTGGTCCTCCCGCTTTGAACTGGCCCACTAGCTGGCCCACCAACCAGCTGGGGGGTGGTAGGGGGAGTGGGGGAAGTGACACAGCCCACCTCAGCAATAGAAGCAGCTGCAGAGGCCGGATCACTTGCTTGCTTGCTCTGGAAGCAGAGGATGAGTGGAGTGTGTGTCTGCAATTGGTTTCACGGGCCAGATTCAGGACCCTGAGAGGCTGTATCTGGCCCTCCGGCCGTAGTTTGAGGACCCCTGATCTACAGGGTCCCATCCAGCTCAGCATCTCTAAGATTATACATTGATTTTACACACAGAGACACAGGCACAGGCACAGACACACACACACACACACACACACACACACACCACAGACCAGTGGTCCCCAAACTTGGATCTAGATGTTCTTGGGCTGAAACTCCCAGAAGCCTGCACCACCAGCTGGGCTGACCAGGTTTTCTGGGAGTCATAGTTCAAGAACATCTAAGGATCCAAGTTTGGGAAGCTGTGTCCTAGAGGACCTTTCATACACCTTAAAATGGTTTGCACCAAGAGAGTTTTCTGCCGTCTTCATTCTTGACTACAGTGGCTAGGGCTGCTTAGAGGCAGGGGTTAAAGGCCATCAGGAGGGCCACGGTGGCTTCCGCCTAGTTCTCGAGGTCAACTTCCTGTCCTAGAAAGCTCCTGCCCTACACAGAGCCCGCTTCCCCCCTATGAGAGTTGGGTACCATCTTCAAAAATATTCATCTCCTGTGGTGGTGGTGGTGGTGGTGGGGGGGGGGGGGGACACCTTGCTGCAATCATCCATTATTTGCTGCAAAGAAGGGTGGGGTGTATGGCCCAGGGTGGGTGAGAAAATACACATGGCCCTATTAATCTGGTTGGACTGCCCTTCCTGGCTCTCTTAGAAGCCTCAGTGGCTTTTAAGGAAAGCTGGTATCGGCAGCTGGGCTACCTCTGAAGGTCCCCCTCCCTTCTTTTGGTCTTAGCTGGGTATCTTGCAGACAGGGGCATCATACATTCCTGTGCTGCACCAGCGCTGTTTATGAAGTCATTCAAAGCCTACGCCAGAGCAGCCGTCTATTCAAAAAGCTTAATGAGCAACTCCAAAGCAGGGGATGAGATTGGGGGAGGGGGCTGGTTTCCTACCTACCCTTGGCGCCCTCGAGGCTTGGTGAACGTGTCCACGTGCATGCAGGCACAGACTGCCAAAAAGGCTCACAAACACAACACAACACAACACAACACAACACAACACAACACAACACAACACACACACACACACACACACACACACACACACACACACACACACACACACACGGGAGAAAGGCAAGAGAGACAGAGAGAGAACAGAACTAATTGGGGTGACTACAGATGCATTTCCTGTTTCAATGAAAGGCATATTCCGGGGTGTGAAATTGTGCAGAGCTTGCTGGATAGATCTGTGAGGTAGGAATCCAACTCGGGAGTGAAAGTTTGGGAGTTTGATTCCCCTCTGTGCCTCCTGGAAGAGGAGCCAGCTTGGGTGGCCTTGGGCAAGCTGCACGGTGGTCCCAGGACAACCCCGGAAGACGGGGATGAGAAACCACATTCTGCACTCCCTCCTCAAATTCTATTCCGCCCCACCCTTCACCCTCTAGCTGAGATGCAGTCCCCACTGGAGACCTTCCTCTGATCTTCGAGTGGAGTCTGTTGCTCCATCTTTTCTCCGCATCTCTTGCTTCCATCTGGGCCTCCTGCCCACTCCTATCTCTGCAAGGGATCTTGCCAAAGCAGCCTTTTCTTCTGAGCTCTGCAGGATTGGAGAAGAAAAGTCATGATGGAGAAGATTAGGAAGCGGGGAGATTATCAGCAGCCGGGCAAGCTAAAAATGAATGAATAAATAAAAAAGATCAAGTACATGGAAAATAGAGGTGGGCACAAAACAAAAAGTGATGTGCTGTTTCGTCATGTCATAAGGTCAAGAAGCATTTCATAAAGTAACGAAACAGCAGAGTTTCGTTACAAAGCAAAACACCATTTTTTAACTGTTGAAACAAAACGATTCATTCTCCCTTGCTGCCCTTGCCTCCCAGGTGACCCCCCCTCCACCAACCTGTGAAAAAAACAACAACACCTGGGTGGCGGCAGCTTCCGAATCATTTCATTGCTCATTTCATTTTGCTATGAAAATTCTATTAAAAATTTGTTAGTAACAAAACAAAACGCAATGAGTAACGAAACAAAATGAAACAAAACACTATTTTTCCATTTCATGCCCGTATCTAATGGAAAACATGGTTGACTTAAAAGCAGAAGGTTACTTGCCTTGTAGGGCCCGTTTTGGCTGTCCAACAGTGGAGAGGTAGAAAAGTTACTTACCTCCCTCTCAAGTTTTTGAATGGCCTCCCCCGGTTTGGAATTCTTTCCTGGCCAGCCCACACTGGAGGGTTTGAACTACAACTCCCACCAGCCCTGCCATGCTAGCTGAGGATGATGGGTGGTACCATCCAATAAACAGCCCGAGGGCAATGTCATTGGTTTAGGGGGAAGGTGAATGGAGGATATGGGCAAACCTTGAACTCATGGCAGCTAGAAGTTGGGATCTCATTCACATGAGGGTTGGAAAGGGCCACAGACCTTGGTTGGAAGCACGGTCATGTGAGAAGCTAAGGGACAGAGTCAAAGCCAGACACAAGACTGTACTTTTTATCATGTAATCTACTCCAAAACCTTTGTTTAAAAAAAAAACCTTGGTGCAAATGGTTGGGGGGGATCCTGGGAGTTGTGGTTCCACAACATCTGAAACTTCTGCTTAAGTGTGGACTAGGCCATCTTCCTAATTGCAAAAAAGATATGACAGGCAGAGGTGGTCTCAAACCCTTAAGTTCCCAACATTAAGAAGCTCAGCTGCCCATCCATGAGCCAAACCAAGTTGTGACAATTCAGGCATTGGAAACGATCACCATCCTGTGAGTATAGCTCAAAAGTGAATAGAGGGCCTTATCAATTCGATTTAGCAAGCCCTTAGTGAAATCTCTCCTCTGCCAGGAAACGTCCCTTAGGTGAGCTGCCCGGTCTGAGCCTCAACTCCTTCAGTTGCACTGCAGAGACAACAGCACTCCCTTCCCTTACAGACCTTTGGTAAGGAGATGTGACACAATCACATCTGAGAAATCTTCCGAATATTTGTTAATCATTCGGATTGCTCTGCTATTCCCCAACCTCTTCGCTACCTCTCTGGGCAACTCCACCCAGCCCACCCCTGTCCCTGGGTTTCCTCTTGTTCCTCCTGCCGTTGTGCGGATCCTTTGAAAAGGTTTCCAGGCAGGCACAGAGTGTTCCTTGGCAGGGAGCCACCCTCGAGCCGCTTTTAGGCCTAGCCTCCCATTAAGAAAGCCCATTCCTTAAAAAACTTGACAGTTCAGGTAGAATAAATCCCTGCTGCGAAGGCTGCCAGTGATAGGGAGGCCCGATGCGGTGACAGGTGAAAATCACCCTCCTTCCCTACAGCAGCAGGATGAGGCTGCCAGGGGTATTAGATTCCGGTTCTCTAGATGGAAGATGGCAGCAGTCCAGGATGGGAGGGGAGAGGCTCGTTGCCGTGGCTTGTGGCCTTGCGGGGATCTTTCCTGGCCACTTCTGGGCAACCCCTTTCTCCCCCGTTTTACTCAGGCAGTGAGTTACATTCCATCCGGGTGTCTTTTCATGCCGCGGAAATGATGGTTCTCCTCCGGCATCCGCTGCCTTGTGGAATCTGGCATTCGGAGAGACGAAGCTCTAGATTTTTAAAAGAAATAACCAGGGTAAATAACCCAGACGTCGTCTCTTGAGTCCGTGTGCTGCGTCGCATCGGTGAGGTTTTTATTTGATTTCCTTGCTGGCTTCCTTCCGGAAATGGGATCCAAGGCAGAACATATTAGCGGAACAAAAGACACGATCTTATCCTGAGTCAGAGCCTGAAGGCTGATAGTGTCAGCTCTGGCTGGGAGCATCAGCGGCCCATGTTTCTAAATGGGATCCTTTCCTGTCCCGGCTTGGAGACACACCCCCCCCCCCAGTAGGATGTGACTCTCAGAGTTTCTTGTTCTTGTCATTTTTCTTTTACTTTATTTTTATTTTATTTGAGACCTATATACCGCCAGCTTGTAGAAAACAACCCATGGCAGTTTACAAACAATTTTTTCTGTTTTTCTCCAAAGATTTTTTCCATGGCTTCAAAATTTCTGGGAATTTTACACCCCTAAATCCCCTCTAGAGATGGGGATGAAGAATAATAATAATAATAATAATAATAATAATAATAATAATAATAATAATAATAATAATAATAATAATAATAATAATAATAATAATAATGATGATGATGATGATGATGATGATGATGATGATGATGATGATGATGATGGTGGGTGGTGGTGGTGGTGGTGGTGGTGGTGGTGGTGGTGATGATGATGATGATGATCCCAATTTGTTTTAAGATTCATCCCTTCATATTTGTTGGATCCAGAGACCCTGACGAATATGAAGGAATGAATATTTCTCCTTTTATTAATCACTTTTTAAGACAAACAAAGAAACACATCCACAAACCAATGATCTGATTGGTCAGTTTGCCAGTTCACAGGTGGGGCATTCGTGGTTTGTCAACCTTAACGAATCATGACAAACCATCATTTTGACCATTTAACCCATCTCTAGTATCCACTGTTGTCTGCATTGAGGAGGACCTAAGTGAGTTCAGGCCCAGCCGGAGCCCCATGAGTTCAAGACTGAAAGGCATCCCAGAGGGTTTCGTGCCCCCAAACACAACATCCCTAAATCATCCCTAAGATCAGGGGGTCATAAGGAACTTTAAGCCTCATTGCAGAATATCCTGCATGGAAAGGGCTGTCCATAGGGTGCGAAAGAACCCAGATTGAACTGATGTATGTGTGTGTTTGTGGGAATCAACAATGTATGTGTTATGGATGTGTTTTTGTGGCACCGTAAGAGTCATACAGGGATTTTGAACACCATTGTTGAAGGGAGAACTATATCATTGGTTACCCCACCCATCTGCACGACAGCTCTTCAAGAAGGCTCACGGTTGCTTCTAATTTGGCGGCGGAGGGGGGGAGCCTGTGGTAGCTTTTCCACTCCTTAATTGATATTATGTGATGGTTCGCTGCCTTGCAAGGAGATCTAGAGGGGTTTAGCCTTATCTTCTTGTTGCTTCTATGATATTATCAGGAATGCATCAGCACTTTCCCCCCTCCAAATCTGTTTTCAGACACAGGGAGCTGCTCAAATTCTACTTTCAGGGAAGGGTTGATGAAGGCGTCCCTTTACACACCTGCAAACAGAAGGGGGATTCTTTTGTACTAACATCATCCTTGTAGCTCATTTCCAAATCTGTTGCAGAAACAGGGGGCTCCAGCCAAGGCAGTTTTAATAAGAGCAGATTTTAGGATCTGAGTGTTGGCAATTAACCCCCCCTCCAACCCTTTCATCTTTAAAAGTATATGGACATTCAGTATAGTGTAATGGATACCCCGAAATCTACCCATCCTAGTAGGAAAGGGGCTCTTTAAAAGAAATACCTAAATGGCTCTTAAATTCTTCCACTGAATCCTGAACATTATTGGGCTGTGGGCTGCTTGGTTGCTTATAATTAGAGAGGCCCCTAATGCTGGCTTTGATGTGTACAAGTCCATTCAGCTGCCATTGGGTCCCTCTTTTTCTAAAGAGGAGAGGGAAGACGCTGGAAGTAAGCTCAGAGGAAGCAGTAAGAAAGGGTGTCTAAGGGCCTTTTTACACGACCCCTAAGATCCGCTGGTCCCTTAAATTCAGACCAGAGATCTTGAGGGTTTGTTGCTGTTCCTCCCTCCCCACCCGCTCGGCACTTCTTTGTTCTGTCTGCGGGAGGGGGGAGGAGGGAAAAAAAGCCTTAGACAGAGACAAAAGAATAAAAGGCTTACCTCCCGGTGTTGGGGGAAGTTGCTCCGACCTCCGTTTACTTCCTGGTTCCTCTTTAAGGGGTGGAGGCAAAAGAAAAACAACAGAAAGAAGCGAGGAGAGCTCAGGCAGTCTCCGCATCAAATATTTTTCACCATAAAAAAGCAGGTACAAGAAAAGTGCACTGGGTCGCGCTAAAGTGGGTGGAGTTGCACTTAATTGTCTGCAAACTCCGGAGCTGGTGGGTAAACATTTTTATCATCCGGAGCTTACAGCCATTTGCGGCGGAGCTTAGGGGTCGTGTATAAACGCCCTAAGAATAGCAGTCTAAGTATAGATCTGGAGAAGACAGTAGAGAAAAACGTAGCCCAGCTCTCTGTCTGCTCCTCCTCCTCCTCCTCCTAACTCAGAGTCATTTGCTACCTATGTTGGTGCTTTATTCCAGAAAAAAAGTCACTAAAGGATGATGTTGACTATCCTCTGGGAAATAAGGGTCATCTTCAAACCGGTTTTCAGATTCCTTGGGTTTTCTACCCTAAGGAAGTACTTCAAAATCAGTTTGAAATGGAGGGAAAATTCAGTATACTGTCACATCACACCCACCTACCCACCCACACGTTTGGTCTCTCCCCGAATACCTACAATACTTGCTAAGCAGTCTGCCCCATAATGGCTTTGGAATGTAATTTCAAGATAATGTTAGATCAGATACTATCAAATTTACTACTCCTAAAGCACACCCAAAGTTTGCTTCATGAGGCAGGGTCTTTGGGGGTCTTTTCTTCAGCAGAGTAAGGAAAGTACTGTTCCAGGCAGACTGGCTGGGGGATTCTGAAATATGTAGTCCACAAGGTCTCCATTGTTTTTACTCCACCCGAGCTCTTCCAAGCCCTGAGACCTGGCTCCGCCTCTTCCCAAACCAGTAGCCACGCCTACCAGAGGTAGCATGCGAGGTTACAAGAACTCCAGCCTTTTATGTCAGGAGAGGGTACTGAGTCTAGGGTCGCCTGGTGAAATCTGTGAGCATGTGACAAACAGAATGGCATCCTTTGTGACCTAAGTCACAAAACTGTCACTCCGAATTGGGGAATGTCTGGTCCTCTAAATTTTTGGACTGATAGCCCATCAGTCCTAAAGTTTTCTCTGTGCCAGGTGGAGGTGCTGGGCACTCTAACCTACAGCAATTTCAGGGCCACCTTGTATTTGTTCTCGCATGGTTCCATAATTCTCCGGCGTTGAAAATAGCAGCTGAAAGATTTCGTGCTGTGGCAAGATCCTCTGAGCAGGTTTCAGGGGAACACTGTGTCCTTCCACACCATCAGCCTGCTTGGGGGATTAATAGGTGGCCATTCTGAATTGAAAGAGGCTGTTCTTTTAGCTGCGAAAATCCTCTTGTGTTCCTCCCCCTCCATCCCCCCACCCCCGCAACTGGCGGCTGCTGAGAGAGATAATGAAAATTCCAAACAAAAGCTAATTGTCTTAAAACTCTGCCGACCCCTCCTGGCTCCTCGGGATCCCGGGAGTTCCCCTCTCTCTTCAGTCAGAAAAAACACCTGGGCTGCATAAGAGGAATACAAGGAAGCAGGGACTGCATGGACGAGATGCTCTGCTTTCTCAAGGCTGCAGGAACGGTGCCGCTCTATGATCTGGTCCTCCCAGCCAGAAGTGAGCTTCTCTGGAAAGGTGGCCAGGTCCCTTAGCTAGCTGGGCCAAATCCTGTTGGGAGAAAACATGGGCAGAAAGCAAATCACTCCAGGACCTCCCCTCAACTTTGGCTGGGGGAGCCAGCCATGCGTCCGGCTGCACACTGGTTGTGAAATCCTTTGTGCGATCAAGTTGTGCGATCATTCACACAATGCTTACTCCACCAGAGAAGATCAGGAGACTCCCATTTTTTGCATGTGGCTTTCTCCAACAGGTTTCTCTCCTAGGATGAATACATTCAGTGCAGGTGCATGCACACCTTCATTGTAGCATAGCCAGACAGAGTGATTAGGACTCTAGGGACATGGGTTCGAATCCCTGCTCAGCCATGGAAACTCCACAGAAATGTGGAATTGGTTAAACCCCCTCCTTAAATATCTCACTTACCTTGAAAACTGTTAGGGATGCTGCAAGTTGGACATAACATGATGGGCAATGTCATACTTTGACAACTGCAGCAATTTAGGGGTCCTGAAAAGTGGCACTGGAGGAGAGCTTTGTGGATACCCTGGGTGGTCAGAAAGATGAATAACCAAAAAAAAAAAAGAAAGAAAGAAAGAAAGAAAGATGAATAACAAAGTCCTAGACAAAATCAAGCCTGAACGATCTGTAGCACATTTCTATGATGCTGGAATGGGTGGTACACCCATGAATCCTATAACCCTGATTTGGGAAAGTAGAGGAGGTGAGCAGGTGATGTTTTCCAGGGAAGAGGGTTGGATGGAAGGCATTTAGGGAACTAGAACAATCTTAGAAATGGTGGTGGTGGTGGTGATGGTGGTGGTGACCCAGAATGGCTTTGTTACAGCACTAGTGGTCCGGCCCAGGGGTGACATTATAATCAGGATCCCTACCAATGGCTGGGTCATTTTCATTGCTCTCTCTCTCTCTGTGTGTGTGTGTGTGTGAGAGAGAGAGAGAGAGAGGGAGAGAGAGGGAGAGACAGAGAGAAATTCTTGCAGCTTTTGATCCTTCCTTTGCTGTATCCCTTTGGGACTCGATTCACAACAGGGAAGCTACAAATGCATTAAATAGCTTACAGCATCTTAACCAGCAGTAAAGGATTAAAAGCCATGTCAAACTCTTTGTGGAAGGAGGTTTGTCTGGCTAGAGAATGTGGTGGCCCAACAATAGGGTGGAAGAAATGGACTCTGACACTTGAGGCAGCATGTGTGTTGGGGGTGGATATGCCTTTTCCTCAATATTCCCAAATATTAAATGGGGCGAGGATCTGTAGCATTAAAAAGAACAGGGAAGAAAGCGAGGAAATGATGGAACTTTCTCCTGGGCTACTCAATTTGCTCTTTCTCTTGCCTGGAGGGTGAGTCTTTTAAAACAGGGTCCAATCCGTGCAACCTTTCCTGCTACATTTGTAAGCCAGCCTGGAATTTGAAAACAACAACAACAGGCAGCTGTGCTTTTTTAGACTGTAGGTGTAGATGGAAGGCTGCATGTCTGAATACCGGGGGCAAGTATCATGAGGAGAGGGGAAAGGGACAGATGAAATAGGCTGGGTCATGGAATTATGCAGCACTTACTCATTTGAGCTCCTGAGAAGTCTAACAAACATTGCAAGGTCTGCATTCTCAAATAGGAGCAAAAAAAAAAATCTGTTTCCTTCCTTCCTTCCTTCCTTCCTTCTGGTCCCATTGAGAGACTGTTTGCATCAAGGAGGAGAACCTTTGTCAGTCTTTGTGATTAATTGTTCCATGCTCGTAGGTCCTACACAGAGGAGGGTAGGGTTGCCTAAATGACCTCCAGGATCCCCTACACCCCTGTCATCCTCTCCCTGACTTTTAACACTCAGGGCCAGACTTCTAAAATGGCAGGTCTCTTTTCCCTCCCCAGGTGAAATAGCTTGACAAGAGTTGTGAACAAACCTCTGGTTTGGCAGTTCGTGCCGGTTTGTCAGCCGAACAGCCATTCAGTGCTTCAAAGCCATACCTCCTCTGGTGGAATGCCCACTGTGTCCTGGCTTCCTTACCCTGCCTTCTCCAGGGACTGTCTCTCAGTGGGCGTCTGCCAGAAGAGGTGAGACTTTGAAATGCCAAACACCTATTTGGCCGATAAATGAAGCAGCATGGATTACCGAATCAGCAGTACGTGCCCATCTCTAAACTTAGGGCAGAGAAAAGAGAGAGGCAGGGAACATTTGAGGATTGCAAATCACCCCCTTTCCTTTCTTCCCCTCCAGAACTCTGGGGTGTCAGAAAATTCCTCCTTTAGGAAATTCGTGGTTCGCTACTTGAGTTGCTTCGAAACACATTCTAATGGTTGTTGGATGCTCTTGAAGGGGAAATGATTTCCCTCCTGACAAAAATAATACATGCCAGTGATAAGGTGCTTCTGATCCTCCCTCTGGACTCCGAAAGCAACTTTCTCAAGCTGACGACCATGATAATTTCTTAACAGGGTGACCAAGAGCATAATATGACTTTGTTACAGTTCACAGCCTCTCCTCGTAAAAACAGAGCCCAGTAAAAAGGATGGCTTGTCCTGCCCATTTATGAGCTTGTACTTTCCCGGCTGCTTTGTGGCAGCATCCTCCATCAAGCAGGAACAATCGTCTGCAGAGGAGGGGGCAGGGTTGTACCTTCCAAGAGGGGAGGAGTACTGGAAGAGGAGGGAGCCAGCCAGAAGGCAGGGGATTATTTTAAGCTAAAAGGACTCAGTCTCAAACACAAGCATACAAAACATTTGTCCACAAGCTTCTTGCTTCATTAGTACAAGTGCAACAGCACCAATCACAGCAGCTAATGGCCTCTAATTAAAGAGTCCCCACTTGTATTGCTTGCCAGGTGAGCAAAAAAACAAAAAACAAAAAAACAAAAAAACAAAAAACAAATGGGAACTCTTTAATTGGAGGCTATTTGCTCCTGCAATTGATGCCGTTGCACTTGCATCAGCACAGAAAGCTTAGCTGGAGCAGTGCAAGGGGTTGGATTCAAACGCAGGATTGAAGTTCCCCGTGCCTGCTCTGCTTGGTTAGCAGCAGCTAAGCAATTAGTTAAAATTTTGAAAGTACATGGATTCCCTTTTGCATAGTTTCCATTGCCAGTTGAGTAACAGGAGAAGCCATCCTTCATTCTTTGAGGTGTGTCTGTGGTTCCCATATTTGGCTGACTGGTGCAAGTTTTTTTTGTGATGTGAGCTCCAAATTTGTTGGAGGAGATGCAGAGAAAACCTCCCCAACCCCCATCCCCATGCTTCATTGCTAAGGTGCTGTGGCACTTACACAGGTGTGGCACCAGAGGGTGCTGTGCTGCAGACTTTGATGAAGTCCTGGTAATTAATAAGAGCTTTGAATGACAGCCTGAAGTGAAGGAATTCACAGGTTCTGATGCGATATTGCAAACTGAGTTCACCTTCACTGTCGCTCTGGCTTCTTTGGGCTTCACACGCTCCCTTTTGCTGAAGTGTGTGATGGGGGGGGGTGGAATCCAGTGATGCTATCCCAGGGGGACAAGACGTGGCCATCTGGGAAAGCTCAGAGGGGCCAGATCTATCCCAGGATATGAGGTTCCTCACCCCTGTAATAAGGGAAAAATTGTGTGAACATCCTCATAGTATCCAAAGCAATTTACATATGCTGTCCTTTGCCATTTAGTCTGCTGTGACCCCTTCACACAGGCAAATCATCCATGGGAGAAGCACTCCTTGGTTGCCCAGAGCCAAATGTTGGGATACACTATGTCTAAAGCTATGAAAGATTTTCTTGCTCCCCAGCCAAGAATGAGAAGGTGGAAGCAGTGTACCTGCTCTGAATTTTAGTCTGAACTCTGAAGGAGCTATCCATAGTGCTGAATCCATTCCAGCTGAACCATAGAATACTTGAGTTGGAAGGGGTCTCTAAGGCCATGGAGTCCAAATCCAATGATATCAGCTGGGTGGTTGTCTATATTTCTCTTGAATGCTTCCCGAGTGGGAACATCTGTCACGTGTGCACTGAAATATGGTGTCAGTTTGTTGCCTCTGCAAAATTAAGTAGTTACCCTTTTGTCCTGGAGTGAACAGAAGAATGCTGTGCCCCCAAGGTCTCTGTAATCTCTGTCAAATATCTCCTGGGCCTTTTGGAGAAGTAAAGTGCACCAGAAGAAAACACAGGAGGATCGACAGGCTGTCAGAGAGATGTGAACAACCTATCCGGTGCTTGAATAAACTCGTTGCCCTAGTTTGGAACTTATACACACAACTTGCACAATGATATTAACTGAGTATCCTTGCCCTAAGGAGTACAGTATTGTGGGAGTAGATTTTTTGGGGGTATGTGTGTGTGAGAGAGACGCATTGTTCTTACTGAAGTGAGAACATTGCATTAGCTTTGCGAGAGCCGTGGAGGCTCAGCTTTCTCCCGGCAGGAAATTCCTTGCTGATAAGAAGAATTATAGTGCTGTTCCTTGTCTTTCCCTACAGGGGTAAGAGAAACATGATTTTACATCCTTAGTATCAAGTGATATGCTGCAGTGGTACAAGGAAATACCAGAGTGCCCTTCAGTACAAGCTTCAGCTTTTACAGACTATTCATATGTAAAAAGAATTCTTTGATGTTAACAAGGAGGGAGATCATGCCTGTGTGAAAGAGCTGCCCTTCCTGGGCCAAACCTGGTTTTGCTTTGGAAAAGAAAGGTTGTTGAATACTAGGACTGGGGGGGGGGCAACGCGTGACTGGTTATGTCGGCATGGCTCTCAGGGACCCACATTCCTCCAAAAAACTTAACTGGTGGAAAGGAATTAATCAGAATTTGTGTGCTCTAGGGAGCCACTTGCTTGTATTTTGAGAGGGGCAGCCTCCAGTTTACATTCTGATTTATTTTTTCTCCAAAAGGCGGGTGGGTTCTGATTTTGGGATGGGGAAAAACAATCCACCATTTTAAAAAGCCAACCCACTTTCCTTTAACAAAAGCCCATGGCAGCATCTTTTACAATGCACCAGTGCTGCATTAATTTAAGATCTCTCTCTCTCTCTCTCTCTCTCTCTCTCTGAGTGTGTGTATGCATATACAATGTGCAAAGGAGCCTTTATGGATTTGCCCTGCTCTTTTGAAGAGAGTAGCCCCAGAGATGTGAACCGATCAGAAAAATTGTCCCTGAGGCTGAGGAAACTCACCCACCGTTGACCTTGAAGACTGCCAGGAGGCTGGACCATGAAACGATTGTGATGGAAACCTAGCCCTGGGATCATAAGCACCATCTCCTGTGCTGCACCCTTGCCTGACACACACACGCATCCGTCAACACTTCTCTCTCTCTTTCCCATCCCTCTTCCTTCCTTGGCAGGCCCATTCACAGCTGTGGGGGGGGGGGAGGCAGTGGGGAAAAGTTCCCTTCCAGAAAGGCAGTTGGCCCCTTAATATGTACTTCAGCAATATCAATTAAAAATTAGTCCCCTAGTGACTCCACTCCTTCTTCTTGTGGGTGGTGGTTCTCCATCATCACAGCGAAACTGCTGTTGCTCCCTTCTCCCCCGAAAGGCCTATTGCAGGCACGTCCAAAGTCCGCCCCAGGGGCCAAATGTGGCCCAATTTAAAATTTCGAGTGGTCCTCAGCCTCTTCTCCCCACCGGCTCAGCCTGTCACTCATCCCCGCCGGCCGGCCCTTCCCCGTGCTGGCTAGAGACGTCAGCTTGCAGTTTTATGTTTTGCCTGCCCTCCCTGCCCCCATAAATTCCCTCAGCCACCCGCCCTGCCTAGCCGCTTCTTGCTCCATTGCTGCAGCGTCTACCCCACCTCCTTGTGAGGGATGGTAGCAGATGTGAGCAGTGGTGTGTCTTGGGTGCGCGTGGGATGATTCCTGGGCTGTGCAACAGTGGCTGGGCTCTTGGGCACCTTGAAACTGGAGCATTTGCATGCCATGCCCTTTCTCCCCTCCCCCTTCAGGATGAATGGTCGGCCCCCACACATTTTCACCTCACCAAATCTGGCCCTCCTTGCAAAAAGTTTGGACACCCCTGGCCTATTGGGTCTGGACTTTCTCTCAGCGGTGGTCTGCCTCTAGCCAGGAACGGATCCACTCCACTCCATTTCAGGTCACCCTAGATTGCAGGATATAATGGGCTCTAACTACAGGGACCAAGTTAGATTTTTAGGCTGAACATCAGGAAAAATCCCTTGACTTTTAGAGCAGTGCGACAATGGAATCCATGACCTTGGAGGTAGTGAATGCTCCAACGCTGGTTGCTGGTTGTGAAGGGATATCCATAACATTTCAAACTTCAGAGCCCTCAAAATACAAGTCTACCACTGGTGGGGATTAATTGAGGATGCTTGGAAGACAGAGATGCAAGGAAGTTGGCTCCGAGTCTCTGGCATCATCCTTCCAAGAGAGAGGGCTGGTGTGCTCACCTTGGAGAAGGATTCTTTGCTTTTTCCACTCAAGGTGATCAAGTGCCTTCGACCACAGTAGCTTCAACTTTTCACAAGCAAAACCTGAATTTTAGGGAGAGGGGGAACACCAAGGCCATCTGTATCATGCCTTTTCTTTGGCCCAATGGACCACTTTTGATATCAGGATGCTAATAAAACAACAACACACAGTTGATTCTCTTGGGTCCCACTCCTATAATAAAGTGACCAAGAATGGTTAAGCAGTTGCATAACTGTGCTACCCAGAGTTGCATAACTATAAAACTAATGTTACCATAAAAGCACATGGCTGCAATTCTCATTTAGGGAAACAGACAAGTCGTTATTCAAGCCCACATGTTCCGGCTTTTAGAAATCTTGTTCATTCCACCCCTCTGGTTTTCTGAGAAGGTAGGCACAGCCTCCTCATTTTTCCAAGGTCATCTTTGCAGCTCTACTCCCCCCCCCCCCGCCGCTTAAGAAGTGAGGTTCCTACATAGATAAAATTTGGCCTCAAGGTTGATGCACAGAATTATTGTATGCCCATGGCATAATAGCTGGTTGGGGTTCAAAATAATTCTTGTGTCCAACTGAAGTTAGAGCTGAAAGAGATGCTTCCTAAACGGTGTCTTAGACATCCATCAGTGACTTGAGAAAGGAATAATGATGGAGAGAGAGAGAGAGAGAGAGAGAGAGAGAGAGAGAGAAGAGAGAGAGGGATGTTGGAAATCATTCGTTGTTCCTTAGCTTCTCTCTTCATTGGAAGCACCCTAAGTCCAGTGCTCAACAGATCTTGGATCCATGACTTTCTTGAACGGCAATGCCTAGAGCAGGCATGTCCAAACTTTGGCCCTCCAGATGTTTTGGACCACCACTCCCACAGTCCTTTGCCATTGGGAATACAGGCTTGGAATTCTGGGAGCTGTGGTCCAAAACATCAGGAAGGCCGAAGCTTGGTCATGCCTGGCCTAGAGTATTCTAGCTGGCAGGAGGCATTTTAGTTCAGGGGATCTTCTCTACGTAATGTTGCCTTCCTGCCTGCGTTAAACCTTCTCCCGCACGCTGGATTGACAAAAACCTCAGTGTGCCTTTTCAGTGGTCCGTTCTGGAAGCTGTTGGGGCCTTGTGATTCAAGCTTGCCGCGCCTTCCTCAACGCTCTCCTCTCTTATCTGACACGGGCGGCCTTCCTGCATGGGGTCAGCAACCTTCTTAGTATCTGGCTCTCACCTCAGCTGCATTAATGGGTCTGTCACACAGGTGAGGGCTGTCGAGAGCGATCGGGGTAGCCTTCCTCCATGCCGGACCAATGGGAATAAAGTGCAGCATGAAGCAACCGTGCATGAAGCAGCTGCTTGGACCTCGGGCAAAGCAGACTTCTCGTTTCATTTATTTTATTCATTCCTTTCATGCTGCTTTGCCATGCCGCTCCAGCTTCAGTGCTGCCATAGAATCCACCCTGGCTGGTGAGAGGGTGGGATTCTGCAGGGAGAGTCTATAAAAAGCCACATCCTGGACCAGGAGTGTGCCCTGGGTGGGCACATTTCACAGTGACATCTTTTGTTGACAAGGGTCGGGATTTGGAATTTTGGGCTTCCTTTTGCACTTAGTGTGCAGCAGGGTGGGAAGGGATAAGCCAAGCAATTTCCCGTATGAGGAGAGGCTAAAACATTTGGGGCTCTTTAGTCTGGAAAAAAGGCACCTGAGGGGGGGGGTATGATTGAGATGTACAAAATAATGCAGGGCATGAGTAGAGTGGATAGAGGGACGCTCTTCTCCCTCTCACAAAATACCAGAACTAAGGGACATTCACTCAAATTGAGGGCTGGGAGAGTAAGAACAGACAAAAGAAAATATTTTTTTCACCCAGTGTGTGGTTAGTCTGTGGAACTCCCTGCCACAGGAGGTGGTGATAGCATCTGGCCTGGATGCCTTCAAAAGGGGGATTGGACAGATTCCTGGAGGAAAAGTCCATCCCAGGTGACAAACCATGATAGAGATGTGTCATCTCCAGGCTTAAAACCAGGATACTTCAAGGGCCAGATGCAGGGGAGTGGTATCAGGAGACAGAGATCTAGTCTCGTGCGCTCCCAGATGCATCTGGTGGGGCCACTGTGAGATACAGGGAGCTGGACTAGATGGGCCTTTACTTTACTCATGCCCTGCATAATTTTGTACATCTCAATCCTATCCCCCCTCAGGTGCCTTTTTTCGAGACTAAACCGCCCCAATTGCTGCAGCCTTTCCTCATAAGGGAGGTGCCCCAGGCCAACAGCCATCTTTCTCCCCATTCCTGACAAACCTGCCTGGGTGGGGTCCCCTGACTGCAAGGAGATTGCTCGTGGGTGACTTTTGGAGAAGTTGGCTGGCCGTCACGATCAGTGCAGAAGAGTCTTTCATTGTTGGAATCTCACCCACGACGGTTGCCCACCAGATTCACTCCACCAGATTCTGGGCCAATGGGTTTGAGAATTTCCCCGCTCCGATAACATGGACCAGGAACTTGAAAACCAAAATGTTGAGTTTTCTTGGTGTTCTCAGCCCAATAGCAGCTGACCCGACCCGCCTTCTGGAGCCTGTGCTGTGTTGCCATCCTCCCTCCTTATCCTGCCTTGTCCTTTTTCATTTTGTCAAGAGTCCTTCAAGCAGGATGGTAATGAATGCCAAGCTGGGGCAGGCCTCTCTCAAGGGGCTAGTTAGACATTTGCTGAAGAAACATAACAACCCCCCTGCACACATAAAAACGAGTCAAGCCGTTCCCCTGATGGGCTGGTTTTGAATACAGAGGCAGTTTGAAGCTCCCTGGTGAATGAACATTGAAAAATGAGGCTCTTCACCTCTGTTCTAGAATGAGCAATGATCTAAAGGAACAGTGTCTTTGCTCCCCCCCCCCGCCCCCCAAAAGCCAGGTGAATTTCACTGGGTGACACTTTTCCTCCCACAAAGGGTCCTTCTCCACCTTTGGTTTTCTCCCTTGTTTCATACTTTTCTTTCCACTTTTACTTGGGAATCATTCACAATAACCTCTACATTGCATGGATTGATAGCCTTTGAGACCACTTCCAACTCATGATTGTAAGAATCTAATCACCTGGGGGAAGATCCGGATATTGTGAAAGTCCAGCTTTTTTTCTTTGTTGGTCACAAAGATGTGGGTTTTCCATTCCCACTACAAGGATTTTTTTTTTAGTGCTGCTCGGCTGGTCAGCACTAGGGAGGAAAAAGCACTGACAGCCCAAGGTCTAGCTGGTCAGCTCTGGTGGGTGTGGGTGGGGGGAAATAAACATAAAAATAATAAAATTTTAAAAGCACCGACCAGCCCTAGGACCAGCTGGTCAGTGCTAGAAAAAAATAAATAAGCAGAAATCTGGATCATATGCATGTTTCCATGACTTTTTGCTCCAGAAAAATGTGGATTTTTAACCAAAGCAAAAAAATTCCGTACTTCTCAGGTAGGTCTTAGAAAAACTCGCTAAAGGGGGGGGGGGTTACCATGGTGGTTTTTTTAAAAAAGCCCGGTGGCTGTGGGGACAAGATTTTTGGAAACGGTTTATCTGGAAATTTAATCAGGATTTTAAAGGATGTGTGATAGATTTGCAAACCCCTTTGAGGATCTTTCCAAAGCATGTAGCCCAAACCGCCAATGTTCCTGCCTCCTGTACGTTATTCTACAGTTTGCTCACACTGTCCCCTGTGTCCTCCCCCCCCTGTTATGAAGTTAATGCACACACACACAAACACAAACACACGGTGAGTACAAAAGAACAGGCGGACGGCTTCGGAGGATGGAGGGACACCACCTGGCCCTCTTGCTTTTAACAGTCCGCACAACAAAAGAGCTGCTATCTTAGCTTTTTATCCTGCGCCTTTACGGAAATGTGTGCGAGGGAGCCCCTCCCTCACATAACCACTCTCGCAAATGCCCACATCCTCAGTGAGAGGGACCCTCCTCCCCGAATCGTGTCACATCAGATGAGAAGGAGAACCGCATGTGAGGACAAATGAGGTCAGGATTTGCATCGCCGGAGCGATCCGTGGAATGGCAGCAAATTCTCTGCCGCTGCGTCGCCTCACATCGTAGCCTTGTGAGGGGAGGGTGTGCCATTTTTGGATTTTTCTGCCTGGGGCTCTGCGACAGCTTCGGTCTATTTACCTGACAGGACACGGCTCCAAAGCTCAGGCCAGTTAGCAGCCTGCCATGTGGGAATCGCTGCCCAGTGGCCTTATGAGGGCGCTTTGCAGCTAATGTGTTGTCCACCTCGAGCGCAGCTGTCAGACGGTTCCCGGTGGCCACCAAGACACCCAGTCGTGTTGCGCTCCGTGAGATTTTCCATCCTGGACCAAAACCCTCTTCCTCCCTATGCTTGGCGACTCCTCCTGCAAAGCCGGTGGGACTGGAAGAGGCAGAAACAATCCAGACCTGTCAGGAGGGATGGCCATCATGGGCTCGCTCTGCTCGAGTTAATTAAAGCAAAGAGACAGGAAGTAGGGAGAAAATGGGCCTGCAGGGCCATTCCGCTGTCTTCTCCTGCCACATGGGCCAACTTGATGGACTAAGAAGATGACAGTTGTCCTGTTTTTGTGAAATGCATCAGGAGGTGGAGTTGCATTTGAGAGAGAAATGTGCAGGAAGGCCAGGTGGGAATGCACAAGTCCATCTGGACCAGTGGTTCTCCACCTGTGGGTCCCCAGATGTTTCTGGACTGCAACTCCCAGAAATCCTGGCCAGCTCAGCTAGTGATGAAGACTTCTGGAAGTTGCCGTCCAGGAACATCTGGGGATGCACTGGTTGAGAACCACTGATGTGGACCTTGAGAGGAAAGTTTATTCCCTACAATTCAGCTATTGCCATGCCTGAGTAGATCAATGGGAAAATGATTGGAAGAAAGAGAGGTGTTGTTGGTTGAAGGACCCAGGAGACCATTTTGGGATGCCACTGAGCACCATTGTGTGTGTATCAGGCCCCAAGTAAGAACAGCCCTAGTGATGGTCAAATGCTGGAGGAAGGGAAAGAGATTCAGTCCAGAAAAGCTGTATTTTCCAAGCCCGCCAAGTACCTGCTGCTCGGGGTGTTCATAAACCGCTCTGGGTGTGAGCTTTCAGAAACATCAGATGGCCTCTGTTGTGTGTTTGTGTGCATTTTACAAGTCTCTCAGCAAACGGCACCCGAGGTTTTAGATGTTAACATGCCCAGCCTTGCTTCATTCTCTTGCCCGAGTCCAAAAACACTATTGATTTTCCTTCTCTTTGAGAGCTGCTCTGCATTTACTTTTCAGAGCAGCAAAACAGCTTTTGTACCAAGAAGGCAGTGGGAAATGCTCCTGCACAACTTGGTTGAAAGAGGCATAAGAACATAAGAAACTAAGAAGAGCCATGCTGGATCAGGACAAAGGCCCATCTAGTCCAGCTTCCTGTACCACAATGTACCTCCCACCAAGTGTGTCTGGGAGCGCACAAGACTAGATATCTGTCTCCTGATCCCACTCCCTTGCATCTGGTCCTTGAAGTACCCTGGTTTTAAGCCTGGAGATGACACGTCTCCATCATGGTTTGTCACCTGTGATATGAACTTTTCCTCCAGGAATCTGTCCAATCCCCTTTTGAAGGCATCCAGGCCAGATGCCATCACCACATCTTGTGGCAGGGAGTTCCACAGACTAAGAACACGCTGGTTAAAAAATATTTTCTTTTGTCTGTTCTCACTCTCCCATCCCTCAGTTTGAGTGGATGTCCCCTAGTTCTGGTATTTTGTGACAGGGAGAAGAGTGCCTCTCTATCCACGTTACTCCTGTTTGTGCATCTCCACCTATTTCCTCTAGAGTTGAGCTTATGATGGTGGTGATGGGGTGGTGGTGGAGGAGGCTGAAGGCGCCCAGAATAAATTGGATCACCTCCTCATTGAAGCTGCCTTACGGCCGTGGGGTGAGAGAAGTTTTAGACCAATGGTTCCCAACTTTGGGTTCTCAGATGTTCTTGGATTACATCTTCCAGAAACCATGACCAGCACAGCTAGTGGTGAAGGCTTCTGGGAGCTTTAGTCCAAAAACACACTGAAGTTTAATTCAAACTTTAAAGAAGTTGTTGAAAACACGGACCTTTATTTCCCATGTTTGTCTGTGGTGATGTAAATAAATCTTCAAATCAATTGTGCCAGTGAATAGCCTGAGGTCATTTCTGGTTACACCCTCTTGCCCACTGGGAATAATAATAAAAGAACTAATTTTCTGAACTTAATTTGAGGACATGGCTTGTTATCTTGGAGAGGCCCTGTAAAGTTTTGAACTCCACCCGGGGACATTCATCTTTCCCTGCCACAACTTCCTTTGGAGTCACAAGCCTCCTCTGGTTCCAAAAACACTGCTTAAACTTTATTTATTTATTTATTTATTTATTTATTTATTTATTTATTTTTCACTGACTTCTTGAACAGCATCTTAAGGAGGACCCCTCCACATGTCACTTGTCCCCTGCCAATGAAGTGGGAACAAGCTCCTCTCTCTCTCTCTCTCTCTCTCTCTCTCTCTCTCTCTCTCTCTCTCTCTCTCTCTCTCTCTCTCTCTCTGTGTGTGTGTGTGTGTGTGTGTGTGTGTGTGTGTGTGTGTGTGTGACTGTGTCTGTGTCCAAAATTCAGATGGAAAAGTTCCACCTCTTTGGATCACTGACTTTTGACAGGGTAGAAAAACTTGTGACCCACCCAGGCTGAATTCAGCTCCCGTCCTGGCCATGTGTCACATCTTGCCAGCTGCTTAATTGCTTTTATGGAGTCCTTGGGGTTTTGCCAGAAACAGTCGGTGCATCGTTGTCACTTGGAGAGACACGCTGCTCGGGCTTGCCCAGAAGATGGATGAGGAGTTTATGTCTATGCATATTTGGTCGATTACAAGATTCGGTAATGCCTGATTGTTCCAGGTGCCCAATTTGTTGGATATGTGATTTGTTGGTGTTTTCATAAAGAATATGACAAATACTGGATATTTCCCCATTTCTTTCTTTCTTTCTTTCTTTCTTTCTTTCTTTCTTTCTTTCTTTCTTTCTTTCTTTCTTTCTTTCTTTCTTCTTCCTTCCTTCCTTCCTTCCTTCCTTCCTTCCTTCCTTCCTTCCTTCCTTCCTCCTTCCTCTCTCTCTCTCTCTCTCTCTTATTTTGTAAAAGTCTTTGTAATTTAGTATGGGTCTGTAGAAAACTGGCAGCATTCCACATCTGAAGCAAAGCACAGGAACTACTGAAGGACTGGGTGAGTGTTGATCAAGAGGTAAATGTCCATGCAACAGATCAGCAATCTAGTTTTGAGCAACTGTGCAGTATGCACAAAAATGATTCTTCCCCCCAAAGTACCAATTCCTATCACCAGAGTCAAGAAATAACTTGCCTCCCTAAAAGGAAAGGGTGGTGGTGGATGTTGCTTTGGCTTCCTTTCAGAAGATTTTGCCTATGGTTAAACCCCTAGAGTTTATTCAACGGGTCTGGTTGCGAATTTTGCAATGTCCCAGAGAGTACTGGATTGGGAGATAAATGACTCGGGTTCAAATCCCTGCTCTCTGCAAAGTCCACGGAACCATGGCTGCTACCATCTTTCTCGCTAGGCCTTCCAATGTGTTTGTTGTAACAGCATAAGACACGACAACACACCCATGCCATCCTCCATTCTTCGGAGGAAAAACAATATGCACCAATCATATAATCACTGGAATTTCTAAAACCTATTGAGAATCATCAATGCTGGAGAATTACAGGTAAAAACCTTTTAGCTCTTCTGCATCTCCCGGGAGAGCTCTGGGTGATGCCTTGTTCAACTTATTTATTATTATTATTATTTATTTGTTTCATTTCTATACTTCCCATGTTTCAGCAGGAACTCTGGGCGGTTTACAGCAAGTTAAAAACAACAATATAAACAAAAAAGAGGAGGGAAACTCTCAGCAAGATGCTTGGAATATATCCAAAGAATTACCATCTCTCTCTCTCTCTCTCTCTCTCTCTCTCTCTCTCTCTCACACACACACACACACACACACACACACACACACACACACACACACACACACACACACACACACACACACAGCCCTTCTGTTGCAATGGGTCACCAGCCCCAAATTGCTATTGTGAGCAGGCACTGAGCTGGCATGGACAGAAGAAAATGATTAAAAAAACAAACACCAACCACCCTTTCCCCCCCTAAACCTCCCTTTTCCACCCCTGTTCTCTGGACCTTCGGCCTCTCCTTGGCTTGGCTTTACCTGTGCTTTCTCCCTTTGCAGCCTTATGGCTCCGCGGTGGCCTGCAACCCATTATGTATTCAGAGTTCTGGGTTAATACGCTAACCCCTGGCCCCATTATATTATTAATAAGTTATCAAAAAGCTGTTTGAAGGTGGTGAGGCTGTGCAGGTCCAGATCTCCTCCAGAAGTCAGCTACTTTTTTTCCACCTTACAGGAAGACTTTGGCTTCTGTTGGAAGAAGGTATCTTTCTGCTGGGGAATGTATACAGTGGGCTTACAGATTCTCATTCAGTGGCATCTGGAGGTCTTCACTGTCTTTTTTCAATCCACATTGAAGGCATTCTGGGGGCCACCAAAGACCCTCCATGTAGCCAAAACGTGTTGGAAAAAATAATGATTTCCCCAACCTCCCAAAAACCGGAGAATACTACTTCCAGGAAGTGATTTTTCCTTGAAAAAACCAAGTGTGTCCTCCGCACCTTGCTTGAGAAAACAATATGTGCTGACAGTAAAAACCTGAAGTTCATCCTTTTCAATGAGAAGCTATTTTTCTGGTCTTACTTGGAGAGGTTCTAGTGACTCTCAATGGATCTCTGAGGGAGAAAATGGCTGCGGAGAGTGGTGTCTCCAAGTGGGTGCATCTGGGGTATCTATTCTGGGTTTCAATTTGAACTTTTCAGCAGTTATCTAAGGTGCTTAGCATTTTTGGAAGATCCAGTAATGCAAAGCCAAGTGCAGCAAAGCATGTTGCTTCTATATATCTCCACCTCCCACCCACATAGTGCTCAAAACACCCCCTGGGCTGGTTTGCAGTTTAATTGTGCAGACTACACCTTGCCATCCATCCAAACCTAGTGAGCTGGCTATTCGGTTTCCTGGTCTCAGGGGGATGGAAAGCTGAGTCAGCCATGAGTCAGCTACCTGAACCAGTTTGAATCAGATTCAGGTCCTGAGCAGAGGTTTGACTGCAGTGCTGACTAGAGATGGGCACGACCAGGGAAAATGACGTTTTCGAGTTGTCGTGTGTCGGAGCCGGCCCATTTCGGCTCGTTTCTGTTTTTTGCGAAATTTTCCAAAATTTTGTCATTTCGTTTGTCATTTTTTTGTCTGTTGTTACTACTGGTTGGGGGGGGAGGGGGCTCCTGGAGGCACCTCTCTGGGGTGGGTGCCTCCTCTGGCCCGCTACAAAATGGCATGCATAGCCAATTGGATATGCATACCAAGTTGAGTAGAGAGAGGCACCTCTTTTTTGGGTGCCTCTCTCTGTTGACCACAGGCCCACTGCTAACTGCAGTGTCACAGTGCGCACACTGGGGGAAGGCTCCTCCTCAGTCTCGGCGCTCTGTGGTTCACCAAGAAGGGAACTGTACTTGCGTGAGTGCAATGCGAGTACAGATTTGGCTTAGGGTTAGGGGGGTTAGCGCAAGGGCTAGGCTTAGGGTTGTTACGGGTAAGGTTAGGGTGAGTTCGTGGGGTGCAC
Organism: Phrynocephalus guinanensis; assembly: GCA_037367245.1. NCBI lineage: Eukaryota > Metazoa > Chordata > Lepidosauria > Squamata > Agamidae > Phrynocephalus > Phrynocephalus guinanensis. Next base: position 2,650,118 of record CM074747.1, read on the forward strand.
CTCTGGGTGCCTCTCTGACCCACTAAGAAGGACAGTGTACTGGCGTATGGGTTAGGGTTAGGGTTCGGGTTCAGGTTCGGGCTACGGTTAGTGGGCTTTCTATGCCCGACAGGCACATCCCAGAAGTCTCGGTCAAAACCTGGTCAAGTGGCCATGCAATTGGTGGAATGGCTCCAAAAATTTGCATGGTCCACTCCCATGGCCAGCCCATCATTGCGCAGGTGTAAAAAAATAAAAATAAAAATAAAATAAAATAAAATCAATGGAGACATTTTGTTGCAAGAAAAACCCACTGCTGCTACTGTAAAAATTCAGGCAGTTTTAAAATAGCTATTTTCGCATGTTTCTGTGGTGCTTTGGTGTGTTTTTGGACCACCACGATTTCAAAATAAATAAATATTGCTTGCGGTCGCCCCATTTTGGATCCCCCGCCCACACTGCATGGCATGGCGAGTTGGCGAGACGACAAGGATGCGCAGCCCAGGAGAGGAGGGGGGGGGAGGCTGGGGACCCCCCCCCCCGAAACCACCCCTCTGGTAGGTGCCCTCACTCAGGCAGGCATATTTTCGCCTGCTTTTTTGGCCGGGAATCGGGGTTTTTTATTTATTTTTAAAACTTTTTTCCTGTGCCACCAGGGACGACCACGACAAATCAGACCCAATTTTTCTTTAGTCGGTTCGAGTTCGAGTTCTGGCAGAGTAATTGTCGTTCTTCGTTTTGTTACGTAATGGAAATGAGGAACGGAAACGGAAACGAGGATTTCACCGAGTCGTGCCCATGTCTAGTGCTGACTACTCTTGTGTCTTATCTTGGACAGCTCCTTTAAAGTTCAAACTAAAAACTATCGTGGATTAACAGTTAGCACATAATTCAGTCACCATCTTCCACAGTTCTGCTCTAAGTGGATCACTTGCTCAATGTGACCATGCTGTAAGATCAGCGGTAGTTTTGTTCATCACCATTAAATAGAAAGGAACTCCAAATGCAGTTTGGAGCTGCGGCATAATTATTTTTAAAAAGCACAGTCTCCCTTCAAGCTCAGATTCATTTGTTACAACATGTAAAAATTAATTCCCAGTTAAAACAGCTTCATAGTTGAGTTACTATGAATTTGTTGTCTGCTCTTCAGAACATGGATGCATTGCTAAATCTAATATTCTTCAGATGTATTTTTCAGATACTTGACTAAACACCCACCAAATGTTTGATGCTTTTTAAATTGCATTTCAGCCGTTTGTTACTTGACAGAATTGAATGCTTTACGTGTTGCAAAATTTGAGATTTGAAACATTTGGTAGCTGGGACACTCTTGCTTTTAGTAAGAGACAGTTGGTGGTTTATGACAGTGTTTTCCAATCTCCGGTCTTGTAATAAAACTCCCTGACGCTTTCTGCACTAGCCAGGATTGGTCCAGGATCGTTGGGAGTTGTAGTCCAAGAACATCTGGGGACCCAATGTTGGGGTCCACTGATTTCTGAGATTTCAGATGCTGCTCATGGTTCTCAGTTCTCAAAATGAGCAAGGGAGCAGCACTCCTAATGTGCTGAAAAAATCCTTCTTCTTCTTCTTCTGTTTGGTTTGGTTTCTTTGATGGTGAGATTGAACGTCCTTGATTTTAAATATGAATATATCAATTCAAAAAGGAGGCTAGAGGTTGTGGGGAGGTGTTATGATTGTTATCTCTTTTATTAGGATGGAACTGAGAAAGCAAAGCTGTAGTACAAGCTGTCATCCAAGTAATGGTAACACAAATTGGGCTTTTGCGGTACATGAGACGTTGACAGAATGGTTTGCTATTGACACCTCCTCCATGGGTTTCACTGCTAGCTAAAAGCATTATGGATCCCGTTGTTGTTGATGGTGGTGGTGGTGATGGCGATGATGATGTTTGCAGAGTGCCCAGATACAGAAAGATTCGTTTTGTTTATTGGAGTGACTACTGTGTGACATCAACACAATTTTCTTGTGTACAGAGGAAAGTGGCAACCTTCCACTTTCTTGCTGAGTCCCTGTTGGTGTGTCTCTCTCTGTTTGGTGCAGGTAGATACTAGTATGTACTCTTCAGTTGTATAGGAGGACATGGCAGATGTTTGGAGGCATAGCAAGTTTTGTCGTTCACACTACTGCAGGCATGTCCAAACTTCTCCCCTCCTGATGTTTTGGACCACAACTCCCAGAATTCCAAGCCTGTATTTCCAATGGCAAAGGACTGTGGGAGTTGTGGTCCAAAACATCTGGATGGCTGAAGTTTGGACATGCCTGCACTACTGGCTTGATGGCTAACCAATCCCAAATCACCCCCAAACTACTGAATGCCAGCTTTCGGTCTCCATAATTTTGCCGCGTGTGGTTGCACCGTGGGTTCTATAGCTTGATCCAGTTGTAGAGGGACTGAATGGTAGGAACTGGTGCTGTTTGTGGACATGGGGGGTCGTGTTCATGGCAGTGAAGAATGACCAAGAAGCAAGCCTAGGAGAGGTTTCAGCACCATGGAGAGCTCCCACTGAGCACTTTCCTCTGATAAGGACCAGAGCACAGCTGAAGCCTTCTAGCTGGCCCCCAAGACGACTCCACTCCACTCCTGTCCCAAATGGGAAGCCTTTTTAGAGCGACAGCCCCTTAGCTGTGTGGCTGACACAGTTCATCCAAGAATTTGTGCTTCTGGTGTTGGCATATCAGCTTTCAGGTTTGTAGAGTGAGTCCCAGAGGCTTCCAGTGTTGTCCAGGCAGGTCCAGGGCATGGCCATGCACTGGTTTTACTGGTAGAGTTAATGCTCCATCTATTGAGTCTTTGTCCAAGCCACTGGTGGGTGGATATTGAAGACAACGGAATGTTTTATCTAAATGAGTAAAGTAGTCTATAAATGATACACTTGATTAGATCCTGCCGGATAACTGAGTGGTTGAGGTCTCTGGCTGCATAGCCAGAGATGGGAGTTCAAATCTCTCCACTGTGCTTTCTCAACAAGGGTTGGACTCCATGATCCCTAGGGCTCCATCCAGCGATCAAAGAGCATGATTCTAAGATTTATTTGAAAATTAGACTGGATTAAACTGGGATTGTGGTTAGTACCAAGCAACTACTGGGCGGTAAGAAACATAAGAGCCTGCTCCAAGGCAGATATCAGAATGGCTATAAACCTGTCTGTTCCAATCCCTTTGGGAAACAGTTTCCTCCAGAATACAAAGTGTTTTTGTATCGAAATGACAACTGGAAGTTCTTGAAGGATGACACTTGGTTTCTCAAATAGGGCTCCAGGGAGCCCACTGGCTTCTCTGCAATGTTCTTCTGAAGGGGAATCAGAAATGGTGGATGACCTGGCCTGATAGAAGAGTTACTGGGCTGCTTTCCCTCCTGCTGGCACCAAAGATGGAGACACATTTCTTTTGGTTCCACCGTCTTGACAAAAGGAGCTCTCTTGCGCCTTCTGAGATTTGTTGGGGAGACAGACTCATCTCAAAGAGTCACACATCGTTGAGGCAGGCTGCGTGCCCAAAACAACAGACATATTTCAAGAGCCAAACGTGGGCTGATAGGTTGGAAAATGTCCACTTAACAGGGGAAAGCGTGGCAAATGCACACAAAAATATGCACCTTAATAAAAATGGGGCCAAATGTGTGCCGATTTCGGTAGGGCATAACAATGACAACAGCAACACAAAAGCCATTTCAGATTTGCCATGCATGCTGGGGAGCCATGTCATCAATTTTTTGCCATGTCCTGGCCACCTGTTGAGCCCCAGAGCACACAACCAAGACATGACTTTGGTGTGTGCCCACGTGCACAACCAACAGCTGGAACGATTGCACTCATGAGCTACTCTGTTCTAGATTTATTCTGTGAACTCTTAAACAGATCCTGGCCAGTGCTTCTTTGTTTGATCCAAATCATGGATGGAGCGAGAATACAGAAGAGGTTTGGTGGAAAAACCACTCAAAAGGAGGGGAAAAGATCATTATTTTACCCCCTCTTAATCCTAATGGCTATGAATTACCCCACAAAGTGCCTAGAGGCATCCATGGTGGATGCTCAGTTCCCATGGCATTATTTGGATGCTGGATCCCCTAAAGACAGAGGGTGCAGTTTTATACACCTTCTTGTCACCCCACAATTTACTGAGGTGGTGGTGGTGATAGTGGGGGAGGTTTCAATGTGCCCTTTCCATCAATGCCTGGATGCAAGCATTATGCATTCCCCAGTTTCCGTAGCCTTCTTAATTGTGCTCAGGCACACAGCAGGGTAACAAGCTTGTCAAAGGCTCCCTGACCCCCGGTGCTGAAGTTGAGGTGTTAATTAAACGTCCCTCCCTTTTCCTCCCGGCTCCCTGGATTTGTTAAATGGCCAGATCAATAGAGAAGAAGGGAATCACCTTGAGCCTCTCCTTGAACGAACATGGAGCTGCATTCTGCACGTAGCATGGAGAGACAAGCCACCGGGAGGACCCCAGCATGCCTAGAGGAATAACACCAGTGTGATGGAAATGAGGCACGTGCCCTAGAAAATCTTGCTTTCTTTTATAAATATTTTTTGAAAACCCCCCACAACCCAACCTAAAAATTAAAACAGGCAGCACAAGGAGATCTAAAGCAAATCTGGGCTAATTTCCTGTCGACTTAGATATCGGTGAAAATACATTACCGGAAGCAGGGCCACTGGCTTGATGTAGTTCATTTTACTCTTCTGGATTTCATTGCAAGTGGCAAGAGCGGTTTTCTCCTGGGCACACAAATGACACCATCTTTGCTCAGAGGGCTAAGTTTTGGCTCTTTTGGGTGGTTCCCCATCGGTTTCCTTTTGCATAAGCCCGATGTCAAAATATTTGATTACAGCCTCCTTTGCATCATATACTGAGCATGGAGGGGTTGTAGAACCAGCTGATGTGACTCTATATGGGCATTAGGGATAGCCAGGAAATCTTCTTGGTCCCCTGAGTTTTGTTGACTCAAATGGATAATGGCTCCCCAAAAATCCAGGTGACATCCTTTTCTAGCTGTTCCTGGGGCTGTCAGGATTCGAACCCCAAGCCCTCTGATGCCAAATGGGTCCTTCAGCTATGGAGAGTACAGGATCTGGGACTGCCAGGTGGGCTCCCATCCAAAATACCAACCAGGCTTGGTTGTCCTGAACCCAACCAGATTGTCATGTTTGGGAAGGGATGATGATGATGACTGATGATGAACAGATCAGAATGAAAGAATCCATGCATCTCATGCTCCCATTTCTGGTCAGGGAGGTGCCCTCAAGTAGTCTGAGGCCAGGAGGTAAAAGGCGAGAGTCTTTCTTTATCGCTTATCTGTGGCATCTGGTGATATATTGCCCCAGGAAGGGTCAATTTACTGCTTCAGTCCGGCTATTAACAGTAGATAAACCCGCCCACTACGAATTCCCCTGGTTCCTGTTGTTTATTTCGAGACGTCCGAGCTGTGCAGGGGGACATTGTTATGCGGTGGCCGTGCCTGAGCTTTCCTTCTGCTCCGGCTTTGCTTTTCCCGTGCCTGCTCTCCACGTCTCAGGCGCATTTTTCAACGTGACTGAGTCCTCGACAGCCACTCATTTGTCTCCGTGTCGGGCGCTGCCTTCTGGGCTCTAAATTTAGAAGCAGAGGTGTTTCTGCTCCCTGTTGGGGTGGTCTGTGGCTGTAATGCCGGTGGAGTCATCCTCCCCCAGGCTCTCTCCCACCTTCCTAAGCACCTTCTAGCCAGAAATAAAAGCAGCCCGCCCTGCAAGAGAATTTACAAGGTCAACAGAGAGACCTGGATCCAACCACCAACTGGGGTAGACCCCCTGAATCTATCTGGGGCTTACCTAAATGTTAGCATCCTAGTCAACAATCAATTTGATCCTAGTTGGGAAGACGACGACGACGACGACGACGACAACAACAACAACAACAACAACAACAACAACAACAACAACAACAACAACAACAACAACCCTAAACTCAGGTTGTTGGCCATCTAACAAAGCAGAAGGATGTCACATTTTCATCACTCTTGGAATATCCCACTCCATTGTTTGGAGATTCTGGGATTTGTGGTCCAGACACGTGACATCTCCGTGCTCCGGTTGGGTCACCAAGGCATGCTCCGAACTCATTTATGAAAGTTTGCAGGGTGTCCCAGGTTTTGGCTTCCATCTGGGTAAGAGCGAGCTCTGTGTCACTTGGGGTCCCCCTGGAAGCACAACAACACCCATCATTCATGTGAAGGAACCTCTGCTTGAGACAGGGAAAACGCTTTGCCTGAAATCTGTGATAGGCTTCCATCTCCACCAGCTCTGCAGACAAGGACAGCGTTAGTAAGAGTGGAAGGGATCTAAGCCTGGGGCTCAAAAGCCATTACCAGTCAGTTCAGATGAGGAGCAGAATATCTTTGCTTGTCTCCTGCTTACATGCGAGGATGAAAAGTGATGCATCCTTCTCCTTGCTGGCTGTGATGGTGATGAATAGAGATGGGCACGACTTGAAAAAAAAAATTTTCGAGTTGTCGTTAGTCGGGCCGGTTCCGTTTCGGCTCGTTTCCGTTTTTCGCGAAAATTTGCAAAAATTAGTCGGTTCGTTTTTTCGTTTTTTCGTTGTCGTTAGTACTGGTTTGGGGAGGGGGTAGCGGGCTCCTGGAGGGAGCTGCAGGAGTCAGCCAGAGCCACAAGTGACGGACTGGCAGACTCTTTGCACCCGCTGTGTCTCACATACTTGCATGTAGTGCAATGCAAGTAGATCTGGCTTAGGGTTAAGACGGCTTAGCGCAACGGCTAGGGTTAGGCTAGTTACGGGTGAGGTTACGGTGGGTATTGGGGTGCATCTGGGTGCCTCTCTGACCCACTTAGAAGGACAGTGTACTGGCGTATGGGTTAGGCTTAGGGTTCGGGTTTGGGCTACGATTAGTGGGCTGTTTATGCCCGATTGGCACATCCCAGAAGTCTCTGTGGTCAACCTGGCCAAGTGGCCATGCGATTGGTGGAAAATTTGCATGGTCTACTCCCATGGGCGAGCCCATCATTGCGAATGCGCAGGTGTAAAAAAATAAAATAAAATAAAATAAAATAAAATCAATGGAGACTTTTTTTGCAAGAAAAACCCACTGCTGCTACTGTAAAAATTCAAGCATTTAAAATAGCTAATTTTTGCATGTTTCTGTGGTGCTTTGGTGGGGTTGTGGGCAACGATTTCAAAAAAAATATTGCGGTCGCCATTTTGGATCCCCCTTCCACCGCATGGCAAATGGATGCGCCCTCCCAGCCTGGTACAGTCAGCAAAACCTGGCCATGCGATTGGTGGAATGGCTCCAAAACTTTGCATGGTCCCCTCCCATGGGCGAGCCCATCATTGCGAATGCGCAGGTGTAAAAAAATAAAATAAAATAAAATAAAATAAAATCAACGGAGACTTTTTTTGCAAGAAAAACCCACTGCTGCTACTGTAAAAATTCAAGCATTTAAAATAGCTAATTTTCGCATGTTTCTGTGGTGCTTTGGTGGGGTTTTGGGCAACGATTTCAAAAAAAATATTGCGGTCACCATTTTGGATCCTCCGCACTGCATGGCAAATGTATGCGCCCTCCCAGCCTGGTACCAGCAACGCAGCAGTAGCAATAGCCAAGGAGAGGGGGGCAGGGAACCCCCCCCCCCAAATAAAAACACCCTTCTGGCCTGGTAGGTGCCCTCAGACAGTTTTCGCCTACTTTTAGGGCCGGGAATCGGGTTTTTTTTTAACTTTTAAAAACTTTTTTTCTGTGCCGCTTGGCATTGCGCGATGCAAGTAACAAGCACGACAAATCAGACCAAATTGTTCGTTCGTCGGTTCGAGCTCGAAGTCTGGGGCAGTGATTCCCGTTACCGTTTCCGTAGAGTAACGGAAACGAGTAACGGAAACGGAAACGGGAATACCGCTAAGTCGTGCCCATCTCTAGTGATGAATTTCCTGGCACTCATGGTGAGGTTGTTGCATTGGTAAGGACAAATTTATTTATTTATTTATTTATTTATTTATTTATTTATTTATTTATTTATTTGTTTGTTTAACCCTCCTTTCTCTGTAAAAATAATCCAAAGGTGGCTTACGCCTATCGAAAGACAGCATTTAGGATTAGCAACACTGCGTAGGCAGAACTAAATGGGTTGATGAAGGCAAAACCAAAATAGATAAGCAGCACCAAATAAATAAATAAATAAATAAATAAATAAATAAATAAATAAATAAATAAATAAATAATCACATTCAGTGCAGTCAAGGTCCAGCAATCCATTTAAAACAGAAACTCACTTGACAGCCATTCGCTCATGGAAAGCTTGCCTGGAACAGAAAGGTCTCTGCCTGCTTGTGGAAGGGCAACAAAGATAGAGCCAGGCAGGAATCCAGTGGGAGGGAGTTCCAGAGGCTGGGAACAGAGGCAGAGAAGACCCTCTCCCATGTCCTGCGCCCCTTCAAGCTCTGAAATTCTAAGGTTATTATATAGATTATTTTGGGGTATGCGCCTTCATATGTAAGCGATCTCTCTCTCCCCCCCACCCCATTGCAACACACAAATCATCTCAGCGGCTCTATCAGGGTTCTTTCCTTAAGCACTGGTCAAGGGAGAAAGTACCTCTTTCTGTTGGATCAATACGAGTCATAAATCAGAGTGAGTTAAAAGTGTGTCTGTAAGCAGGTCCAAGCTTTCAAGCAGGGCCAACAGTCATATACTCTTTTTTTTTGCCTGCTGATGAATCTTTTTTTTTAAATCTCTATGGAATTTCTTTCACTCCTCAGCCTTATATTTATTTATTTATTTATTTATTTATTTATTTATTTCTACATCATAACCGATTTTCCCCATAGGAACTCTGGGTTGTTTACATAGAACGATACATATAAATAAAACAAAAAATCCCAAATCAAAACAATAGAAAAAAAGACCGACAAATAACCCGGCAAGAGGCACAGATCAAATAATAACAAAACCACATCAAACACGGGGAGCACAGAACACACCTTTAACTATTGCCGAAAGCATCCTTCAAAAGCTAAGTTTTCACTGCCTTTTTGAAGGCTGCCATGGATGGAGTCTGGTGAATCTTGCTTGACAATTTATTCCAGATAGCCGGGCCGGCCACCGAGAAGGCCTGATTACATGTGGCAACCTTATAGGCCTCCCTAGGGGTGGTAACCTTAGGGCCTCCCTAGGGGTGGTAAACTTATGGGCCTCCCTAGGGGTGGTAACCTTATGGGCCTCCCTAGGGGTGGTAACCTTATGGGCCTCCCTAGGGGTGGTAACCTTACGGGACTCCTTAGGGGTGGCCACCCGGAGCGAGAGTGCCATAGAAGCTCTGGTGGGCTGGGCCAGCACTGACCTTCGGGAGATACGTTCTGCCAGATATTCTTTTCCTTCAAGGGGGCTTTCATTCCTCTTCTTACCTGGAGCTTCCATGCCCACGTTTCCTTCTTCCCTTCTGTGGTTCAAGGTCGATCCATGCCTTTGCAAATCTACCCTTGGCTGGCAGCGCCATCAAGGGGGACCTCTCGTGGGCAGGAAGCAGGCTTTCCCAGCCATGGCAAGGAGAAGCTTAGGCAGGGCTTTCGGCGTCCCAGGGTTTGGCTGTCATGGGGGTGCAACTCCAGTTTTGTGGGCTCGATCTCTGGAGATGGAAGCATGCCAGTCGTATCCGATGCGTGCCAAGCCCGACTATGGTGTGCTTCCTTCTACCCACTGACAGGCATCTGGAGGAGGCCTGTGTCCCCAAAGAGGGTGGGTGGGTTTGCACCTTCCCAGAATATTAACAGGTAGATTTGTGTCTTCCTAGCAACACATGGTTTGCCTCTTCTAAATCCCAACAACTTCAACCAAGGCTTGGCTCATGGCTCAAGCGTCAAGGAGCCCCTGGCCTCAAATGTTGGCTTCGGGCTCCCTCCTCATTGTGCCCGTTGGTTGCTTGGTGTGAACAGAGGAGCTGAAAAAGCCCTGCTCGGTGCCATTGAGAAAGACATCTGCCCCCTCTTTGTTTCTTTGTGAATTAGAAATATCTTGGCTTAGGTATATCCTCACAATTTGGTGTGTTTGGGGAAGATACTCCTGATATCATTTGCGGAGAGCTCGCAGCCTGCATTGCCTCCATCACCTTTTCTGAGGAAGAGTAAAAACCATGGTGATGAGCTGTCAGGTCATTTCTGACTGACGAAGAACCTTTTTGAGGGTTTTTATGTAGAGAACACACAAAGCGGCTTACATTCCCTTCGTTAGGGGGTGCCCTGGAACAAGGGAGCCACCCAGGCTTGATTTTCTCATAAGAGGCACCATGGGGGATTTGAACTTTCAACCTCTGGCTCCACAGATACCTAACTCTCCGACCCATCATCCACCTCTCCAGATGATATCGTCCCAGTTACAAGCACAGCCAACTAATTTTAGCTTCTCAGTTGGCTGGTAGGCGTGATTAATGGCTAGTAGCTGCGAGCCACCAAAACATTGAAAAACAGTTGTCTTGCTGTAAGTGTTCTTTTATGTTTATCTTTTAATTAAATAATAATGATGGAGAGGGCTTTCTTCCCAGTGTTCCTCGTCGCAGGTTGTGCTGGCTAAGACTGATAGAAATTGTGGTCCAGCCATCCTCTTTGTGTGACATTCTGTACCCCTTGGACAGCCAGAAAGGAGAGAGAGAGAGAGAGAGAGAGAGAGAGAGAGAGAGAGAGAGAGAGAGAGAGAGAGAGAGAGAAATTAAAGACTAGAGAAATCAAGTTGACTATTATTTAAGAACAGCAGTGTTTTCCCATTAGAGAATATCAGAAGTGGTTTACCCCCCCCCCACACACACCCTCTTTTTAAAAGATTCCTTCTCTTCAAAATATTTTGTGTTCTTTGCACCCCACCCCAAACTGGATCAAACACTGCCATGTCCTTAACACGGCTGGATATCCCGCTTAATTTTCTATCTCCGGACCAGGGTAGAAAAATCTCCTGGCTTCCCAACTCAGCATCCTGTAGGGGTTTATGAATCTGAGCTCTTTATGACTCTATAAACAGCTCTTACCCATGCCCTGGCTTGTTCCTGCTGAACGTTAGGTTAGATGGAAAGGGAAAATGTGTCAGGCGGGAGGAGAGGAGGGCCCTGGCATCAGAAAGAGAGACGCAGGTCCAAAGAGCTGTGATACTTTTCAGAAGGGAAATTGAGCACAGGAGTGGGATTTTATGAAGAGGCGGCTCTTACAGGATGCAAAAAGGAGTGCTAACGCTGATCATTGAGCTTAGCTTCATAATGTTAAATGTGTCTGCTTCTGAATCACGCAGAGTTCTTCTGCAGACGTCCGCTTTAAAGCTGGAGCAGGTTGCTCAATCTTGGTGACGTGTGTGTGTGTGTGTGTGTGTGTGTGTGTGTGTGAAATTGTATTATGGAGAGAAGGGCTTGGTTGTTTTTCCTTAAAGTGAGCCAACTAGGGCTGAACTTTTGGTTGTTGCTGCAATTCAAAGCTTTGCCAAAACATGAGGGAATCTGGAACAGTATCCTGCTGAGATTCCCTCCCTCCCTCCCTTAGTTACTGTTAGTTAGTTAGTTAGTTAGTTAGTTAGTTAGTTAGTTAGTTAGTTAGTTAGTTGGTTGGTTGGTTGGTTGGTTTGTTTGTTGGTTGGTTGGTTGGTTGGTTGGTTGGTTGGTTGGTTGGATGGATGGATGGATGGTTGGATGGTTGATTCCTTCCTCCTTTCCTCTTCCCTCCCTCCGTCCCTCCCTTTCCTGTCCTTCCTCCCTTTCCTGTCCTTCCTTCCTTCTTCCATTCCAGTTCCTTCCTCCCACCCTTCTTTCCTTCCTTCCTTCCTTCCTTTCTTCCATTTTTGGATTGTAGCTCATCTAAATATCCCACTAACATGGCCTTAAGCATAAATCCTACAAACATGAACTCCATGGATGCTCACTAGGCTGGCTGGGGATTCTGGAAGTGGTACCCAAAAAACAGGGAGTGTTCTTCATGTCTACTTGAGTTGTAGCCTTCAAGGTGCCTTCTTGGGGGTTTCTAGCCAACTTTCCCTAATATGGCCTCTTCTCTCTGCTTCTCTCCCCCCCCCCGCAGGGCAAATGTCATAGGATGAACCCAGTTGGACCACTCTTACTGTCTGTGATATCGTGTCTTGTGTGGCTCTCCCAGGGCTTCGACCCAGCTCCCAGCGCCTGCTCCGCCTTGGCCTCCGGGGTTCTCTATGGCTCCTTTTCACTGAAGGACCTCTTCCCCACCGTCTCCACCGGCTGCTCGTGGACCTTGGAGAACCCCGACCCCACCAAGTACTCCTTGTACCTCAGGTTCAACCGGGAGGAGCAGGTCTGCACCCACTACTCGCCCATGGTTCTGCCGCTGGACCACTACCTCTCCAATGACACCTGCAGCCAACTGGAGCCCACGGCCCTGCCCGGCGAAGAGGACCTGGACCCCGGACACGGCGGGGAGGTCAGGCTGGAGCTCTGTCAAGGCAGCGGCCCCTTTGCCTTCTTCCACTTTGACAAGAACTTTGTGCAGCTGTGCTTGGCCGAAGAGCCAGAGGCCGCCAGCCGCCTCCTTCCCCCGGAGGCGGTGGAGTTCCGTTTCGTCGAGGTCCTCTTGATTAACAACAACAACTCCAGCCAGTTCACCTGCAGCGTCTTGTGCCGTTGGCTGGAGGAATGCCTCCGCTTGGGCACCGGCCAGCCCTGTGGCCTCTCCCAAACCGGCTGCACCTGCCAGGCGCCTCAAACTCTGCCAGCCCCACCTCAGCCCAGCCAGACGCACGCCAATGCCTTGACACCACCTGACGCTGCTGCTGCCACCACCCCAAGCGGCGGCGGCGGCGGCAGCAGCAGCAGGAACTGCTGCGTGACGGAATTGCATTCTGAGAATGCGAACGACATATACTCGCCGGAGATTAAATACGGTAAGAAAGTGGGGAGGGGTGAAGACATAGGATTTTTTTTCTTAGCATTGTTTGGACTGCAGTGCCCATAATCCTCTGTTCAAGGAGTTCCGCCTGACCGGTGCAGACCTAAAAGGTAAAGGTTCTCCCTGCACATGCGTGCTAGTCATGTCCGACTCTAGGGGTGGTGCTCATCTCCGTATTCAAGCCGAAGAGCCAGTGTTGTGCAAGTCCATGGCCACGTGGCTGGCATGGCTGCAAGGAAACATTGTTTTACCTTCCCGCTTTTTACGGCAGTATGTATTTACCTACTAGCATTTACATGCTTTCAAATAGCTATTTTGGCAGGTTCTCCGGTGCATACCTACAGAATCCTAAATGTGGCTCACCTGGAGAAAAGGCTTAGTCAGGAATATTTTGTGGCTTAAACTAGGCCCAGCTTAGCCCTGACGGTAGGGCAGCTCCATTTCTGAACAGGAAGGTGAGATGGAGATAGTGCTCTTCTCCAGGTGAGCCACCTTTCGATATCTATGGGCCTGTCGGGTGGAATTCCCAGGAAGGAGAATGATGGAGGTTGTTGTCCAGACAATTTTTTTAAAAAAATCTCATGACTAGTGGAGATGTGTGGTTGATTGTTCTGCTGTCTCGTGATCTTTCTTTGCTGATCTGGAGAGGTCTTTGTCCCTCTGAGATGGAGAAAGCAATTTATGAGGGAAATGACCCCTTTCCCCCCTACCATAGCAAATTATTCTTAACTGCGACAGCCCAGGTGCCCGTTATTCCAAGCCAAGATTGAAAGGAGCTGCAATCCAGCCCCACCAGGTGATTAACCAGGCAGAACGGGGCCATTTGCTTGTTAGATGGTAACATGACGTGAACACGGAATTAAACCATTTAATCCTGGGCCAGTGGGAACATTTGAAATGAGCACTTGGTGCCACTAACCCCAACATGATCGTTTGGATGCTTTCCTAAGCAGGGTTCTTCCACTTCCCACAAACGTGGCTTCCTCTTTCTCAGCTCCCCTGTGAAAAACGCTATCATGTATTCCAAAGGTGGAGTTGGATGAGACCGGACTGAGTCATTCAGTACAATATAAGGCTTTGTCGTACCCGCTAACCATCCTAAGATGAAGTCCATTTCATGAAAGGGGCTGCTGGGAAAGGGACCTGTGTCACAGTAGCTAAACTTCAGGGCTGTGGTTAAGGGACTCTGCTCACGATCTGAGTTCGATCCCCATGGGATCACGTAGGCAGCTCTAAGCTGACTCGGCCTTCCATCCTTCTGAGGCTGGTGAACTGAATACCCAGCTTGCTGTGGAGGTGATGTGTAGCTTCCATAATTAAATTGTCAACCGCCCAGAGAGTGTTTGAAGTATTCTAGGGCAGGATATATGTTTCATTCTCTGTTTCATGAAACAGGTGGTGTGGGAGAATGAACTGGGGGCCGTTTGGGGAGATGGCTTTCCTAGACCAATGCCAGCCTACTTGTGAAGTCTACCCACTTTCGAGAATGATGTTAGGCTACTGTATGTCTTCAATATATCACCCAAATGGAAACGTCATCTGTAATGACTATCCTGCAGAAGTCCCTTGCAGGGACAGCTTTGCCTATAAGCAGCTAGTCATTATCTTTATTACTTTAATGACCTGCTGATTCACCTCCACATGCCCTCCTTTCCCGAGGTGTCAGCTCAAAACCAAAGATCTGGTTCACAGGCAACGGTCTTGTTCTTGTACTCGCACCCAACTGTCTGAGGTTTGGGAGGAGGGCGAGAACAACCTCACCCGTTGGGCTGACCAAAGGCCCTTCCCCAGGGAACCTGCCCAGCTCTGGCCATGAGCCTGGGACAATCCTTTTCTGAGCTTGGGGGAAGTTACAACTTCCAAATCCCCAGCCAGTGCTGCTGCTGCTGCTGCTGCTGCTGCTGCTGCTGCTGCTGCTGCTGCTGCTGTTGCATGCCATCAAGTGTCCTCCAACTGATGGCGACCCTATGAATGAGCAATCTTCAAAAGGCCCTGCCCACCTCTGGCCTCCTCAGCTCTTGCAATCCCAGACCCATGGCTTCCTTTAGTGGGTCAGTCCATCGCGCATTTGGCCTCCCTCTTTTCCTGGTGCCTTCCCTCTTTCCCGGCACAGCTGTCTTCTTCAGAGATTTTGGCTTCCTCACTATGTGCCCAAAGTAGGACAGAACCCATTTAATCATATTTTGGGCCTCAAAAAATGCTATCCACCTACTCTGAGCCTCGCCTACTCTACAAGGTTGTGTGAGCAAGGTCTTCTGCCAACTCATTTTGGGGGGTGATGAATCCACTCTGGGGTTCAGTATGAACATGAGCTCTCCGGGGTGCTGAATTCTGCCTTCCAAATATTGTAGAAGCAGAACTTTGGATTTGCTGTTGTTTGTTGTTGCTGTTGTTGTGTCATTACAGTCATGACCAACTCTTCGTGACTCCATGTCCATGGAGTTTTCTTGGCAGGAGTACTGGAGTAGCTTGTCAGTTCCTACTCCAGGCACCTACAGCACCTGGTATTCCCTGGTGGTCTCCCATCCAAGTACTAGCCAGGCCTGACCCTACTTAGCTTCCCAGATCAGGTGAGATCGGATGTGCTCAGGGCATCGAGGCAGCTAGAACTTTGGATAGGGTTTGTCAAATTCGGACTAAAACCCAAGGCAGAGGCACCATCCACATCCGCCTGAAATCTATGGTTGGAGTGGAGGAGTAGTTTCACCTGATCCCCCTTGGTGGAAGTAACCAATAAAAGGAGTGAAGTCTATTGTTCATCTGAAAAGTCTCCATCCGAAAGGTGCCAGTGGTGGGCCCTCCCCATTCCTTGTCTCTCCTTGACCTGGCTCCTTCTCTCCAACCCCCCGTTTCTCTTTCCCCCTCTTCCAAGCTGCGCAGGGACCACGAGAAATATCCCCAGCCTTCTGCTACGGCAAATGGTGCCTGATCATAATTTGCAGTCCCCGGATTGCTTCCGAAGGGCAGTGGCTTGAACTCTCCGTTACCTTCCTCAAATTATGTTTGACATTCAATTAAAACCCCGCAGCACCTGGACGTAATTTGTTAGTGTAGCTGAGGTGTCACGGGGGTAGTGTGGTCCAGCTCCCTCCCTCTCTCTCTCTCACACACACACATACACATTTTTGTTATTTGCAGAGTCATCACATGCAGGGTCAGGGGAGACTGCACACATCCACCAGTGTGCCAGGGACTGCAGCTGGTGTGTGGGTGTATGTGTGGGTGCATGACACACACAGAGAGACAGAGAGGCAGAGAGACAGAGAGAAGAGTCAGGCTGAGCTTGGGAAGATTTTAAAAGCAGCCAGAGGAGCGAGGGTGCTAACCTTTTTAGAACCATGGAGTGAAAGAAATTTGGGCTCAATTTGAAGGTGCATCTCTCCAGGGTTTGAAAATATAGAATCATAGAAGAATGGAGTTGGAATGGCCCTATGAGGCCATCAAGACCCCCACCCCCCACCCCCCACCCCCGCTCAAGGCAGGAATACAAATCAAAGCTAATCTCACAAGCGGCAGTCCAAGTTTCTCTTAAATTCCTCCAGCGTTGGAATACTCACCAATTCCAGTGGTCACGGGTGCCATTCTTGGACTGCTCAAACAGTTCAGAAAATTTTTCCTGATATCCAGCCAAAATCAAGCTTCCTCTGATTATGTGTTCTGTATTCTGGAAGGACCTTCCTCTTTCCCCTTAATAGGGAAGTGCAGCTTTTAAAAAAGGAATCTAGAGTAGTTCCCACAGGGTAGTGTTAACCTTTCAATGGTTTTGCTAAAGAGAAGTCTATCTGTAGTCTTATCAGAAGCAACACACTCCTGCTAATTCTACCTCCCCAGGCATGCATTGCTGCTCCCCCCTCCCTCTTGGAAGGAGACAGGTTTTAGTGCAGAGTCAAGGGTCTCTTTTGTGATGTCATCCTGGGCCTTTTGAAAAAAATGGTGAAATGAATGAAAATCTAGTGATTCCCCACCCACCCACTTCCATTCCCTAGAGCAGGGCTGTCCAACTTTGAACAGGCCGAGGTCTCACATTGCACAATCAATTTGAGGCTCTTTCCCTCATCACACCTCATGAGGCACACACCGAGGAACAACTGGTTCCACCTGAGGATCTCTCCCTCATCACAATTGATGAGATACAGGATCAGGTACATGTAGAAGAACAGGCTGCAGGAGAGAAGCTCCTTCTGCTAGGGGATTCTATAATTAGAAATACGGAGGGATGGATTTGTGATGAGCATGATAACCGTATGGTCACTTGCCTGCCAGGTGCAAAGGTTGCAGACATCATGAGAAATCTAGATAGCTTGTTAGAGAGAACCGGGAAGGAGCCAGTGGTCATGGTACATGTTGGTACCAATGATGTCGGGAAGGCCAAGCGGTCAGTCTTGGAAGCCAAGTTCAGGTTGTTAGGAAGAAGATTGAAGTCCAGGACTTCCAAGGTAGCATTTTCAGCAGTGCTACCGGTTCCTCGTGCAGGACCCGCCAGGCAGGCAGAGCTCAGAAGCCTCAATGCGTGGATGAGGCGATGGTGTCGAGAGGAGGGCTTTAGATTTGTCAGGAACTGGAGAACATTTTGGGACAAGCCACACCTGTTCAGGAGGGATGGGTTGCACTTGAATCATGATGGGACCAGATTGCTGGCACTCAACCTCAAAAAAGCTGCAGAGCAGCTTTTAAACTGATAACTGGGGGAAAGCCGACAGGAGCTGAGTGGCATCCGGTTCGGAACACCTCATCCACAGGGATGAGGTTGGAAAGGGTAGAGAATCACATAGAGATGACATAGCAGGTACTAGTACTGGGAGAATAATGGAATGTGAGAGTTCATCTACTGAAAATAATAGCTGTGGGGGAAAAAGAAGAAAGCAGCAGCTGTTGTTGCAGAACCCACTGTACAGGTGCTTCTACGCCAATGCTTGAAGCCTCCAACCAAAAATGGGAGAACTCGAACATTTGGCAGCTAGGGATAACATTGATATAATAGCCATAACAGAAACCTGTTGGAATGCAGAGAACCTGTGGGATACAGCAATCCCAGGCTATAAACACTATAGAAGGGATAGAGAGGGGCAGGTTGGAGGGGGAGTGGCCATCTACGTTAAAGAAGGGGTAAAATCCAGCAGAATGGAGATTGACAGAGGGTCTGACTCCACCATAGAATCACTGTGGGTTAAACTACCAGGTCCAAGGAGTGATGTGATAGTTGGGGTATGCTATCGCCCACCAGATCAAAAACTTGAGGGGGACCTTGAAATGAGGAGACAAATAATGGAGGTGTCTCAGAAGCACAGGATAGTAATCGTGGGGGACTTCAATTATCCCCACATCGACTGGGCCAATGCGAGCTCCGGGCAAGAAAGAGAAACTGGGTTTCTTGACTTGCTGAATGACTGTGCCTTAGAGCAACTTGTCATGGAGCCCACCCGAGAACAGGCAACTCTGGATCTAATACCGTCTGATGCTCAGGATCTGGTCAGGGATGTGAATGTCACTGAGCCTCTGGGGAACAGCGACCATGCTGCAATCTCCTTTGCTATGCATGTTGGAGGAAGAGTGTCAAGCAAATCAGACATAAAAATCCTTGATTTTCGAAGGGCAAACTTCCCTCAGATGAGGAAACTAGTTAGAAAGAAATTGAAGGGGAAGGTTGGAAGAATCCAATCTCTTCAGAGTGCATGGAACCTGTTTAAAACAACGGTAACAGAGGCCCAGCACAAGTGCATACCACAAAGAAAGAAGAGCCAGTTGGCCCTCTGGATGGTGAGGGAGGAAAAGGGGAGATTAAGGAGGACTTGGAAATTGCAGAGAAATTAAATGAGTTCTTTGCATCAGTCTTCACGACAGAAGACCTTGAGCAGATTCCGCTGCCTGAACGGCCCCTCTTGACTAAAGAATTAAATCAAATACAGGTTAAAAGAGAAGATGTTTTAGGACTAATTGATAAATTGAAGATTAACAAGTCCCCGGGCCCAGATGGCATCCACCCAAGGGTTATTAGGGAACTGAGAAATGAAATTGCAGATCTCTTAACGGTTATATGCAACTTGTCTCTTAAAACGGCCACAGTGCCGGGGGACTGGAGGATAGCAGATGTCACACCAATTTTTAAAAAAGGAAGGAGGGGGGACCCGGGAAACTACAGGCCAGTTAACCTTACATCTCTCCCAGGGAAGATGGTGGAAAGCCTCATGCAAGAGAAAATCTTAAAACACATAGAAGAACAAACATTGCTGAGAGAAAATCAGCATGGCTTCTGCAAGGGTAAGTCTTGTCTGACAAATCTTGTAGAATTTTTTGAAAAGGTCAGCAGGCATGTAGATTTGGGTGAACCGGTGGATATAGTCTATCTGGATTTTCAAAAGGCCTTTGACACAGTCCCTCACCAGAGGCTGCTGAGAAAATTGCACAGTCAGGGGATAAGAGGGCAGGTCCTCTTATGGATTGAGAACTGGTTGAGATCCAGGAAACAAAGAGTAGGTGTCAATGGGAAATTTTCACAATGGAGAGAGGTGAAAAGCGGTGTGCCCCAGGGCTCTGTCCTGGGACCGGTGCTTTTCAATCTGTTCATAAATGACCTGGAGACAGGGATAAGCAGTGAGGTGGCCAAGTTTGCAGATGACACAAAACTTTTCCGTGTGGTAAAAACCAGAGAAGATTGTGAAGAGCTACAGAAGGATCTCTCCAAACTGGGGGAATGGGCTACGAAATGGCAAATGCGTTTTAATGTAGCCAAATGTAAAGTAATGCATATTGGGGCAAAAAATCAAAACTTTATCTATCAACTCATGGGCTCTGAGTTATCCGTGACAGATCAGGAAAGAGATCTTGGTATGTTGGTGGACAGCTCCATGAAGGTGTCTACCCAATGTGTGGCAGCAGTGAAGAAGGCCAATTCCATGCTAGGGATTATCAAAAAGGGGATTGAAAATAAAACAGCCAACATTATAATGCCATTATACAAAACAATAGTAAGGCCGCATCTGGAGTATTGTGTACAATTCTGGTCACCGCATCTCAAGAAAGACATAGTGGAACTGGAAAAGGTGCAGAAGAGAGCGACCAAAATGATTACTGGGCTGGGTCACCTCCCTTATGAGGAAAGGCTAAAACATTTGGGGCTCTTTAGTCTGGAAAAAAGGCACCTGAGGGGGGATATGATTGAGACGTACAAAATAATGCAGGGCATGAGTAAAGTGGATAGAGGGAAGCTCTTTTCCCTCTCACAAAATACCAGAACTAGGGGACATGCACTCAAATTGAGGGCTGGGAGAGTAAGAACAGACAAAAGAAAATATTTTTTCACCCAGCGCGTTGTTAGTCTATGGAACTCCCTGCCACAGGATGTGGTGATGACATCTGGCTTGGATGCCTTCAAAAGGGGATTGGACAGATTCCTGGAGGAAAAGTCCATCACAGGTTACCATGATGGAGATGTGTAATCTCCAGGCTTAAAACCAGGGTACTTCAAGGGCCAGATGCAGGGGAGTGGTATCAGGAGACAGATATCTAGTCTCATGCGCTTCCAAAAGCATCTGGTGGAGCCACTGTGAGATACAGGAAGCTGGACTAGATGGGCCTTTGGCCTGATCCAGCATGGCTCTTCTTATGTTCTTATGTTCTTATGTCTACTCTTTTTGGCCCAAAGTGCCTGAGAGCTACCACACTAATACCTCTACTTACGGATTTTATCCATACATACATGCTCGTAACTAAAAAAATTGGTAAGTAGAGCAGCAGTTTCCCATAGGAATGCATTGAAATCCGTTCCCTCTGGAACGGATTAATTGATTTTATTTCAATGCATTCCTATGGGAAGGCTGACCACAAACATGCTTCCCTTGCACCTGCTCAATCATCTGGCCAGTGGAGGGAGCAGGGGACTACGCCATGGCCCTTGAACTGCCCCGCTCGGCTGAGACTGTGGGCTGGCAGACCCAGAACTTTGATGGGGCAGTGGTGGTCCTTGGGATGGGGGAGGGAGGGGTGGAGAACTTATCCCCTCACTTTTTTTAATTGGTGGCTGTTGAGCTACGTTTGAACCCTTCAAGGGCTACCGGTAGCCCATGGTCTACCTGTTGTGCAGGCCTGCCCTAGAGCAATGATTCCCAGTTCCAGAGCCCCAGATGTTCCTGGACTACAATTCCCAAAATTCCTGGCCAGCACAGCTAGTGGTGAAGGTTTATGGGACTGTTATTCCACGGACATCTGGAGACCCATGCTTGGGAGCCACTGGCTTAGAGGATGCAAGGAACAGTGTAAAAATGAACACATTTGTGATGTCGTAATCGGTGGCTGCTGACTGGACATGTTCTTGTGAGGCTGAACAATGTCTATCCATCTCCTGGTCTAGATGCTAGTGTGGTATAATAGCCAGAAGAACCTCAACCTGGAAGTCCCGGGTTCAAATCGCCTTCTTGCCACACACCAGACAGTCCAGGGTGAGCTGCAATCTCAGTTCCAGCACCACCAGTTTGTTGCATGGAGAGCATAATACAGAATTGCCTTCCTACATGGCTGGTTGTTAGGATTTCAGAGGTAATTAAGTGGTGCTTATTAAATACAGTATAATGCCATAGAAATGATAAGCATAATTATTTTAAAGAATGACATTTGGGCTCTAATTGAGGTTACAACCCAACACTTTGCATGCTTACTCAGAACAGGAGCACTTAATTCCTCTGTAATTTTGTATGGTATTGTAGCTGGAATATATTCAAAAGCACCTCACCGGTAGGCATGGGAGCTGCATTAATTTCTTGGACTATAAATCCCATAATTTTCCCTTCCGGGGGTTCTGACAGACATATGCCTAAATGAGGCTCAGTTGGAAGAAACAATAGTCATGGTAGTTTATAGAAGTCCACACTTACTTGCGATCCCCATAGCCTTGAGGTCTGCTTTTCTAGTTTTTTTTTTGGGGGGGGGGGAGCTTGCATTCACCTAAAACAGTATAGAAATAGCTGCCTAGATGCCTTAAACACATCTGATCTCACCTGACTTTGGAAGCTAAACAGGGTCGGCCCTGGTTAGTACTTGGATGGGAGACCACCAGGGAATCCCAGGTGCTGTAAGCGCCTGGAGTAGGAACTGCTAAACCACTTCAATACTCCTGCCAAGAAAACTCCATGGACATTGGGTTCACAAAGGAGTTGGTCACGACTCTAACGACATGACACAAAACAGTATAGAAGAGTGTGAAAGAGCTAGTGTGGTCTCATGATTGGAGTGTTGGACCAGAACTGAGGGCACACCCAAAGGGGATGTTTATTCCATTGAGTAGAAGCCTTTACCCATAGCAAACTAAAAATTGGACCTTTGGCAGTAACTTCTGTTGCTTGCTGGATATGGTACTGATGGCATCTTTTGGGCAATTACCTGCCATGCCAGTCAATGTTGCCCAGCCACCTCTGGGCACACGAGCACAAAGAACAGCAGGAGCCACGCACTCTGTATATTGGTTTTCTGGGAGTGTTTGCTGACAGATGGATCACTCTATGATCCACACCATCACCCTGTTTTGGCTCCGGTCAAAGATGTGATTCTGGGCATGCCGGACTGTTGAACTGGCCGAGGGCAGCTTCCCCGTGGCATTCCTCCTGCTGTAGTCCTGAGCTGTGGCTGTTTTGCAGCTGCCTTCTTTTCTGGGCTGAGTCTCCACTGCTGGCACCTCTTCCGGTCTATTGGTTAGGTCTCCTTGCAAATGCTCAGCCTTCTCTCCCCTGCCTGGGAGTAGCTCCCTGGCATGGAGAGGGCTTCTCTCAGCACATGAACGAACCTTGTCCATACCCCTGCGGGGATTACAGGCCTTCTATGCACTCAAGCATGGGCTAGTGTGGAGTGCAAGGGGTCTTTTCCACCTGGTGACCATCAAGGTCTTAAGGAGACTGATGGTCCTAATAGTGCCTCCCTCTTGGCAAAGCCCTTCCAACTCCCAACTTGCGAGCCAAGGCCTGTGGGCTGTAGGCCTCAGTGGTGGTGCCTCTGTGAATCAGGTTAAAATGGATGCCATTGCAACCTCTTAGGTAGCCATGGCAACCCACAGGCTGAAGGGAAGAGAAAACAAGATGTATGGTTCCCCCATCTTGGTTTTATGGAGTGGAGAGAGATGCCTTATGGCAGACAAGTGTGGCTGGCTATCCAAGAAGAAGGCATTTGTGCTAGACCTTTTGTTTTGTGGGAAACAGGAGCACGGTCAAAGTAGCAAATATAAAGGCATTGAGGGATGACAGAAGTCAACATGGTGGTTGCATCTGCTGTGGCTTTGTTTCACTTGTAGGTCAGGACTCAGTGTAGTCCAGAAAATGTAGGAGTCAAGGAGTGAATTGAGTTATTTAGGTTTTTCGGTAGAGAATTAGCAAGGGAAGATCGATTTAAAAGTTGTTTGCCCTGTGTGTCAGGACCTGTGCTTCTCAGGGTTTCTTAGGTAAAAACAACACTCCTCTGAGAGTTCAGAAAATCCAGACAAGAAAAGGAAGGCAGTTACTGTATCTTCCAGCATAAAAATTTTGGAGTCCAATTCAGCAGGTTGTCTGCTGCTGCCCAAGACTCATTTGGAGCTGTCCGCGGTGGAAAACACATCCCATCCCATCAACTTCACCTTTCCTGCATTCTGGGGCTTCTCTAGTTTCAATCAGTGTGATATTGTGGGCCAAGCAATGAACAGGGACCTAGGAAGTTGAGATCTGAGCCTTTAAAATTCACTGGGTGACTCTGAGCTAGTCCCTACAGCACCAGATTACTGCTGTCGGGACAGAATGGAAGAAAAGGACATCCCTACATGCCAGCTTTCATTGCATGGAAGACATGTTAGGAATGTGAGCTATCTGTAAGTAATCATAGTTTACTGCACTTGAAGTTGAGCCGGTGCTGTTGGTTTTTGAACCATCCTGTTTACATCTTAGTATGTTGGGTTTTGATCCATCTTCTGTGCATCTCTAAGCATTGCTCACACGTGGCTCCTAGAAACCTTCTCTCTGCTGAAAAAACAGGAGGGCTAACCCACTGGCGAAATCTGGGTCCCAAATCTGGCTTCTTGACCTAGAAGCTCGGCTTGATTGGCTTGAGAACATGAGCGCAATGCAACCCGTAGCGGGGCTAAAAGGCTTCTACTCAGCAGGAACCCTCACTGTAAGCAATACACTGGGACGCTACCACACCATTTGATGCAGGCTGCCTGTGTCTTAGTAGAACTGGCCACATACCTCTTTCTGGTTCTGGCTAACGCAACTGCTTATCAGTAACATTAAAGTCAATTAGCATATTTGCCGTTTGTTGGGGCCCTGTTTTGTTTTTCAGTCATGACAGAGCATCTGCAGGGCAAACAGCGGGGCCGTCTGCAGGGCCAGAAGCAGCCACCTGCCCTCCAGCCGGCATGACCCATGCACATGGCCCAGTGCAGCATGGTAAGCCAACGACCCCTGCTATGGCCAGATAGGAGGTTTTCATCACAAGTGCTACCCAACCCAGCTCAGTGTGATTGAGAAATTGTTGTCGATGACACTTAATGTGCTGAACAACAGCAGCAGCAACAACAACAACAACAACAACAACAACAAGGAGAAGGAATGGAAAATCTGGCCTGGCCTCTGATGGCTAGGTGGGGAGGGGGTAGCTTCGAAAATCTAGTGACCGATCCGAAGGACAAGAGAATTAATTAGGGACAGTGTGGAGGTGGCTTATATGGCGGGGCTGCATGCATGGAAACATGGCTTCCTTCCTTCCCCAATTCCTCCCCTCTTTCATACAAAGAAAAAGTTCTTGTGGTTTTTTTCTGATGGGATGTTGATGGGTGGGGAACAGGATACACAGCACACTTGGTTTCTTGTTCCTCCATCCTTTTCTCCCCTGTCAAGTGTTAATTAAGGGGGAAGCTCTCAGCCACACACCCATCAGCTCTATGTCCTAGGGCCAGTGGTCCCCAACTGTGGGTCTCCGGATGCTCTTGGCCTAAATCTCCCCAAAGCCTGGCTGTGCCAGATGGGAGCCAGAGGTTGTGTTTCTTTGGGTCCACACTGGGCATCCCAGAAGAGCCAGCCTGTGTGAACTTGGGCAAGCAGCAGAGTCCCAGGGCAACCGCAAAAGAAGGGAAACCACTTCTGAGTACTGTATTCTCTATCTGGAAAACCCTGTGAGAATGAGTTCAAATTGATTCAGTGGCATGCAATTATGTTGGCCGGTTAGCTTAGTGAGTTGTTTGGGAGTTCAATTCTTCGCAGGGCCAGGGCGACCCCCTACCCCAGAAGAAAGGAAGAGTAAACCACTTCTGGGTTTTCTCTGTCTGGAATGCCCTAAAAAGGGTCAGCGCAAGCCAGAATTGACTTGATGGCATGCAAATATTAAATCCCAGCACAATCTCTTCCCAGTCTCCAAATAGGAAGCTAAAGCCAGGTTGCCTGGCTCCTGCACCGAAATACTGACCCCGACACCAGTCTAGATACAAACTGTGTTTCCTTCATCTGGTGATGTTTTTTGGTCACTCTAGCTCAGCTGGGCAGATGGGTCTCTCTAAATCTGCATCTCTAATAAGCTCTTAGGGAGCTGAACAATCCCAGGCTGATAATTTTTCTTTAATATTTTGCCTTGCTGGGGCAGTTGCCTGGCTCGGTAGAAAAGAAGCTTGCTGATAAGGCCTGGTAGCCTTTGCTTTGCTATTGTCTCTCCTTGGATCTTTTCCTCTTTCCCACCTCCACCCTGTGCCTCCCCCTCCCTCCCTGCTTACTCTATCCCTGGCTTGTTCGTCCCCCCTTCCTTGGTGCACATTGCTGCCTCCGTCAATCACACATGACACATCCTGGACCCCATTACTGTAGCAGATGAGCGCCACATCGTTTTTACTGTCTTTATCGTTTACAAGCTGCCGGGAGAAGCAAGGACAGTGTAATTCTATTACAGTGCATCTAGAATCAGAAAGGAGATGAAGGCCAGGAATGCAGTAAGCAGCTTGTTGGGCTGAGTCTGCGAGGGAAAACAGGGATTTCCCCCACCCCTCGAAGGAGCTTGACCTTGGCTTTAGCATTTGAGGGCTTTATGGAACAAGCCAGATATTTTGTGTTAATCGGTGCAATGGTCTTGTCCCCCTCCCTGGGAATCAGTGGAATGATCAATGGCTCAGGGAGAGGGGGGATCCACTCTGGGTTTTAGCTTGAACTTTGAAGGATCTTCCCCTGTCTTGGAGGAAAGGAGGTTAGCAACATGAAAAGTTCCAACTAAAACCCGGGATGAACACCACACAGACATCCGATCCTCTAGTCCCTGCTGCCTGGCGTGACCAGTAACCAAGCTCACCAGGTATCATCTACCTATGTAAAGTATATTTCTAACCCTCTCTTTTATCAGCAGAGCACAGGACAGGATAGCGGTCGATAAAGCTATTGTTCATAAAACCATATCGGCATAAAATTGGCATTCATAAACCAGAATGATAAATAAAATTGGAACGGCGGCCAATGAGTCTTCAAAGTCTCTGCTAACTATCTAGGTCTTAATTTAGCTAGTTTGTAACTGTGGCCACATTTTGGAGGGTTCCTTCCCCCCCCCTTTTATATAGTCCATAAACATATCTTTTGGGGAAATTGTAATTCAAAAGGTATCACGCCGAAGTAGCTGCTATTTGGGAATTATTTACAGGTCCTTTCAGCGAGTCTGTGGCATGACCTTAATCCACAGGGAAGGAGCAGGGAAGCCTGAAGGATCCGTGTTTTCCCAGGGGGCAAATGGCTAGCTAGCATTTCTTTTGGCTCCTGAGAAATTCCCTTTCATGGGTGGGCAAAAGAACAAAGGGCATCCCTCTGCTGATCTTCCTGGCATGGAGAGATCCGGGACTCATGCAGAGGTGTGACAAGCATCCTCCTCGGAGAGTGATGGAGAACCTTTTAGAGACCAAGTGCCCAAACTGCAATTCAAAACCCACTAATTTTTCACAAAGTGCCAATGCAGGACTTTAGCCTGAATACGGGTGGCTGTGAAGGGACGTTGTCAGGTGCCCGCAGAAACGGCTCTGAGTGCCACCTCTGGCATCCGTACCATAGGTTCGCCAACACTGTCATAGGAGAACGCCCAAGGTTCCAAATGAAGCTTCATATAAACCTGCCAGAGAAGGATCCAAACCTTTCTGGGGGGAGTGTTTGGTTTTCACAAGATTTTTATATGATTTTTCAAGAAATCATCCTCTGCCTTTCCTGAAGGGGAATGACCACTACGTGGCTTCCTCTTTTACTTTATCTTTGGGACATGGGAGAACTGCGAGAGACAGACTGGCAGACGGACGGGCCCATCATGCCTCAATTGAGTTCCATGGCTTGGATGAGGATGTATTTTGGATCTGCCCCAACTGAATCTAGAGCTCTAGCCCAGGCATGTCCAAATTTCAGCCTTCTTGATGTTCTGGACCACAGCTCCCAGAATTCTGAGCTTAGATTGCCAATGACAAAGAGAGTTAGATGGAGTTGTCCAGGAAAGGGCAGGAAAGAAGAACAGAGGAAAGAAGAACGGAGTGGAAAGAGCAATGAGGAACAAAAGGAAAGCAGAGCAAACCTGGCAAGAGAGAGGAAGGGTGAAGTTTCACATATTTGATCGTTTAATCAGACTTTGGCAGCCAGCCTGCAATCATAACTCACGTAGCTTCTTGGGATAAAGGTCAGTCTCCCAGGTAGTGAGTTCTTGAATTTTTACTTGCTTTTTTTAAAGAGGCACTTTATAGATAACACACAATTTAAATACCGAGGTGCCTTCCCTTTTCTCTCACATTTGAACAAACTTGAGCCAGCCGTCGGCAAAGAAAGAGATGCCTTGAGCTGCATTTGCCCTAGTCTAGGACTGAGAAATGGAATTCCCCAATGAGATCCTTGGAGTCCCTTAGAATGGCATAGAACAGTGATGGCGAACCTTTTAGGGACCGAGTGCCCAGACGGCGATTCAAAGCCCAATTATTTTTTTGCAAAGTACCAATACAGTAATTTAAACCTGGATACAGGTGGCTGCGAAGGGGCAATGTTGAGTGCCCACAAAAAGGGCTCCGAGGGCCACCTTTGGCACCCGTGCCCATAGGTTCGCCAACACTGGCATAGAGCCACTTCCGTGGAAGGGTGTGTGTGTCCTTTGGACTCATTGGGATTTATGTCAAAGTTGGTCTGCATGGAAGTGAGCTAGGAATTTTTCAAGAGTTCCCCACCCCCATGCTAACTTCTTGAAGAGATATTTAAACTTTAATTCATCTGGGAGCTGCTACCTCCACCACCACCCGCCTCCGCCCGTTTGGCTGGTCACAATTTGCACCGACAAGCAGCTTTTCCTGGCCTCTGCACTGGAGACTTTATAGGTTCATTAAAGGAAGCAGCTGGACCAGTTTACGACCCAAAAATTCTGTTCCATTTACCCCCCCCCCCCCCGGGGTAAGACTTTGCAGCAAGTAGTTCATGTGATGATCGAATGGGGAGAAGACCGCCCCGCTCTCTTGCAAAGACTGTATGAAAACAAATCCTTCCAAACTTGGATGGGATTTGATCCCATTGGTTCGAGCTGGTTCCACTGACAGGGAACTACCCTAAGACCTATAGACTTAAATCTGGGGAGCTGAACTGCTGAATCATCTTCAGAATGGCGAGTCATCATTAAGGCAGCTCCCATTGATTCCACGAGACTGCCCCAGTTGGATTGCCAGATGTTGACTCTCTCCTTCCTGCCTTTTATTTCCTGACTGGACAAAGGCCTGGGTGGCTTTTATTTCCAAATAAACGAGTTTGTTCATGGCTTTTCCACTAAAGATATTCAGAGCTATTTGCAGGGTAGGCATAAACACTGAGGAAAGTAAAATCCAATTTAAAATCCCAATAAAAATAAAAAATAAAGCACAGTTGAGTAACTAAAAGAGACTCAAACAACACCAGGTGCCGAGGGATAAATGGATGGCATTAGCAAGGCGAGGAGCTTGGAAACCCAACAGTTTAAAAGCAGTGGTTCTCAGCCTTGGGTAAACCGATGTTCTTGGACTACAACTCCCAGAAGCCTTCTCCATTAGCTGTGTCAGCCAGGATGTCTGGAAGTTATCACCCAAGAACACCTGGAGGCCCAAGGTTGGGAACCACTGATCTAAAGGATCTCACATGTAGGACAGTGATTCCCAACCTTGGGTAATCCAGATGTTCTTAGACTACAACTCCCAGAAGCCTTCACCATTAGCTGTACCAGCCAGGATTTCTGGGAACTCTAGTCCAAAAACATATGGGAGCCCAAGATTGGCAACCAATGCTCTAGATTAGAGCAGTGGTGGCGAACCTTCGGCACTCCTGATGTTTTGGGCCACAACTCCCAGAATTCCAAGCCTTTATTGCCAATGACAAAGGACTGTGGGAGTTGTGGTCCAAAACATCTGGAGTGCCGAAGGTTCACCACCACTGCTCTAGAGTGGATGGCTTTTAAACAAGTAATCCTCTTTTGTCATCCCCCCCTTCCCCTCCCCTCCTGTGCCATCTTGGTGCTGAGCGTGCATCTCTGGCAACCCCTCATACATTCCTGTTAATTTCACGCAAAGTGCCCTTGATAGATCTCTTGTTATTTTTCGTGAGCGGAGCCATAAATTTGTGACATCTTGCTGTAGCAATCTGTTAAGTGCATGTTGGTGGTGGGGAGGAGATTAAGGAAGGGGGGGCTGCGCTGGCATGCGCTCACACTCTCGTGGATGTGAGAGAGCACTGCTGGATTGCAAGGGATTTAGAAAATGCACAGGGTTCTCCACTTGAATGTAGTATTTTCCTTTTGTGCCCATTACCTGTTGAGGAAAGACAGGAAAAGATGGATGCCATAAGAACACAAGAAGAGCCCTGCTGGATCAGGCCAAAGGCCCATCTAGTCCAGCTTCCTATATCTCACAGTGGTTCCACCAGATGCCTCTGGGAGCGCACGAGACTCGCTCTCTGTCTCCTGATACCACTCCGCTGAATCTGGCCCTTGAAGTACCCCAGTTTTAAGCCTAGAGATGACACATCTCCATCATGGTTTGTCCCCTGTGATGGACTTTTCCTCCAGGAATCTGTCCAATCCCCTTTTGAAGGCATGCAGGCCAGAGGCCATCACCACATCCTGTGGCAGGGAGTTCCACAGACCAACAATACACTGGATAAAAAATATTTGCTTTTGTCTGTTCTCACTTCCCCAGCCCTCAACTTGAGTGAATGTCCCCTAGTTCTGGTATTTTGTGAGAGGGAGAAGAACATCCCTCTATCCACTCTACTCATGCCCTGCATTATTTTGTACGTCTCAATCATATTCCCCCTCAGGCGCCTTTTTTCCAGACTAAAGAGCTTCAAATATTTTATCCTCATAAGGGAGGTCTCCCAGCCCCACTATGTCTTTTTTGAGATGCAGTGACCAGAGTTGTACACAATACTCCAGGTGCGGCCTTACTATCATTTTGTACAATGGCATTATAATGTTGACTGTTTTACTTTCAATCCCCTTTTAAAAAGCACGTCATCAGTGGTCACTCTACTGCTGGTTCCAGACCTCTCCTAAGTGAGGGATGTGCTATGGGTTGCTAATAGACATGGGCACGACTTGGCGAAATTCTCGTTTCCGTTTCCGTTCCTCATTTCCGTTACGCAACGGAAACGGTAACAACAATTAAGCCGTCAGAACTCGAACTCGAACCGATAAAAGAAAAATTGGGTCTGATTTGTCGTTGTCGTTCATGGCATCGCGGCGATCGCGCAATGCCAAGCAGCTCAGAAAAAAAGTTTTTAAAAAAAACCCGATTCCCGGCCAAAAAAGCAGGGAAAATATGCCTGCCTGAGTGAGGGCACCTACCAGAGGGGTGGTTTCTGGGGGGGGGGGTGTCCCCGGCCTCCCCCCCTCTCCTGTCCTGGGCTGCTCTGGTGGGGGGCATCCTCATCGTCTCGCCATGCCATGGGGTGCGGGGGGATCCAAAATGGCGACTGCAATTTTTTTTTTTAATCGTGGTCCAAAAACCCACCAAAGCACCACACAGAAACATGCGAAAATTAGGTATTTTAACTGCCTGAATTTTTACAGTAGCAGCAGTGGGTTTTTCTTGCAATAAACGTCTGTCTCCAATCCCATTGATTTTATTTTATTTTATTTTTATTTTAACTTTTTTACCCCTGCGCAATGATGGGCTGGCCATGGGATGGGACCATGCAAATTTTTGGAGCCATTCCACCAATCGCATGGCCACTTGGCCAGGTTTTGACTGAGACTTCTGGGATGTGCCAGTCGGGAATAAAAAGCCCACTATAACCCTAGCCCTAATCCTAACCCTAACCCTAACCCTAACCCATACGCCAGTACACTGTCCTTCTTAGTGGGTCAGAGGCACCCAGAGGTGCAGCCCACTAACTCACCCTAACCTTACCCGTAATAACCCTAAGCCTAGCCCTTGCCCTAACCCCAACCCTAAGCCAGATCTGTACTCGCATTGCACTACACGCAAGTACATTTCCCTTCTTAGTGAGCCAGAGGGCGCCCAGCAGAGGCATTCTTCTCTCACCTCGCTCACCAGTCCAAAGTTCCAAAAAACTCTGTACGCCAGTATGCTGTCCTTATTAATGAGCTAGAGGCACCCAAAAGAGAGGTGCCTCTGCCAGTGCCACTTGGTACACAATGGCTACACGGTCATGTACCCTTCCTTTTCCCTTTGTAGGGGGCCAGAGGAGGCATCCACCCCAGAGAGGTGCCTCCAGGAGCCTGCTAAATGCCTTCCCTTCGTAGTGGGCCAGAGGAGGCACCCACCCCAGAGAGGTGCCTCCAGGAGCCCGCTACCCTACCCCCCCTAAACCAGTACTAATGACAGACGACAAACGAAACAACAAATTTTTGAAAAATTTTGCGACAAACGGAAACGAGCCGAAACGGGCCAGCTCTGAGACACGACAACTCGAAACGTCATTTTTCCTGGTTGTGCCCATCTCTAGTTGCTAAGGATGAACTACACTTTGGACTAGCTTTGGGTCAGCCTAGTGGCTGCAGGAGGTTTGGGTCTGGTATACCTCTGGCCCTCCTCCGTTCTGACTCTTCTCCTTCCTTTTCCTGGCACTTCTTCCATCGGAACTAATGAACCAGCCCATTGGTTCTTCCTTCCACCATATCCTTCTGTTTGCCAATTTCTAAGAATGACCAACAGGTTGGCAGTTATGCTGCACAAAACTTCGATTCCACCCTGGGCCTCCTTGACAGAATCTGGACTCCCTGATCCATTTGGGTCCCTTCTAGTCTCTGCAGCTGGAAGGCTGTAAATAGAAAAAGCAGATGAAACCTGCTTGAGCATTCACACCTATTCCCCTACATGCAGAAATGGGCTGGTGTTTTAGACGTGTTGGCCATCTTCTGAAAAACATCCCTCCCCCAATATAAACCTTGGTACATGCCATCCCCCCAAAATACAGGGCATTAGCCCACCCCGCCATGTTCCCCAATTTGTGCCAATGCTCAGTTTGGGTTGCACAAATGAGAAGAAGGGGGGTAATCCCAAAAGATCGCTCCACCCCCCCCATCACCTATCAGTTTAAGAACTGAAAATAAGGTCGATCCATATCAAAACAGGAGGTGAATGTGAATCAGGCTTCTCTTTCACGCCACAGAGAGATGGCTTGCAAAGTCTTAAAATAAATAATAAATGCAGGGATGGATTCCCCCCCTTTCCCTCCCAACCCTGAACTAGATGGATAATCATTATCTCCAGTAATCCCAGTCCCACCTCTGACCATTCCTGGTACCCTTTATTTGTATGCAGGAAGTAACACAGTCCTTAGCTCAAGACCTCTCTGATATTCATCTCTGGGCTGCTGCCTGGCACATAAATGAGGTTCTGCTCCTCGATTCCCCTCCAGAGGAACGCGTGTAAACAAGAGAAAGAACTACAGAAGTCCATGGTGTTAGAACGGGGGGGGGGAATAAACCCACCATGTGCCGTTGGAGTTAAAGACTGAAAGATCTGAGTTAGGGCAGGAAGAAATGGGCTCAATATGGACCTCAGAAAGCACCCTTAGCTCAGGTCTGCGGGTCCAGCTTGCCCATGCTTGCTGGTGGACTCTGGGTAGCTTGGATCACAAAGCCCACACTCCCTGGCCATTGCCCGTACTTCTTGGCAGGGACTGGTAGGACTTCTAATCCAAGCATCCTCCAAGGGCGCACAAGAGTTGAATTCAGTGTTTGAACTACTTCCTGTTAGTATTGCTTCTACTGTAATCGGGCAGATGTGTATAATCCGTGGACTAGCGATTTTAGATATACTGTTTGTATCTTTGTGACGTTGGTTACTTGTACTTTGTGGTTTCTCAGTAAGTGTGTTTCTACCTGGAGCATCAGGGAGGATGTAGAAGGGCAAAACCAAATAAATCACCATCCCCACACCTGCCTCCCCTTGCTCCTTAGATAACCTCGCGGTTCTTGATTTTGTATTTCCCATGTGTTCTGGAGTCCATCTCTTAGAATACCCCTCCAGCATGTCCCATTGTAGATTATTCTTGGGGGTATAGAACATTGCTGGAGACCAAAGCTGGAGAAGAGAACCTCTGATTGAAATCATCACTGTCTTCTCCAGGGGTTGGCAAACTGGTGGTCCCTCCAGATTTTTTTTGAGGAAACACTTCCTTGAGACCCAACCAGCAGGGTCAAAGGAAACAACCCTACCTCAAAGCAGACTGTGTAGAACAGAGCTTGCCAATCGTGGGTCCACAGAGGTTCTTGGACCTCCACTTCCTGGCCAGCGCAGCAAGTGGCAAAGGCTTCTGGGAGTTTTACTCCAAGAACATCTGCGGATCCAAGGTTGAGAACAAATGTATGCAGTTCTGAACTTCTGGTGGACTCTACCCCTTGTCCCCTCTGGTAGCAGAAGAATATTCTTCACGTCACCTTTAATCCCAACTTGTGTCCTTTTGAGAAGAAAGGGGGGATCGAAATATTAATAAATAAATCAAATAAATATCTCAGGCATAGGGAGAGGTTTGATTGACCCAAAATTCCCAGAAGGGCCCATTTCCAGTCATGAGAGTGTCGGCAATTTTGGAAGGGTCAAACCTTTCCAAAATTTATTCTACTTATTCTTTTTTAACTGGTACAGGACATGAACTTGGGCTCTTCTCCCTGTCGAGCACACATCCCACAATAGTATGCCATGGCACCCTCTTCAAAGTATTTTCCATCTCCCAAAGATCCCCGAGATGGTTTGGAGGTCCACTGGAGTTCCTTGAGGAGAGCATCACTCATATGAAACCCTACTTGCTTCCCTGAAAGAGAGGGTTCTTCTGCAGGTGTCACTCTCTTCCTTAGCTGGCTGACCTCAGGAATCTGCCTAGTAGGGATATATCACTGCTCCCTGCTGGAGATGTGTGTGTCGCCTGGTAAGCTGACTTGCACCTGATGCCACCGGTGTGCATCTGCTAGGGCAGAAAGGGGCACCTTTGCATTCTCCAGAGGTCTGACATTACAAATGACGGATGCTAAGTTTTCGTTGTGCTCATTTCAGCAAATCCAAGCCGTACTGCCTTTCCTGCCCTGCTTCATACCAGGTGGAGAGTGCTGACTTTCTCCTGAGCTGAATTTCATGCCCATTTAGCACCTGTTTAAAACCGAGCATACTTATATATTTGCATATTTTAGCTCCTCGGTACAACTCTCCACCCACTGGAGTCACGCATGAATGTGCATTTTCCCTACCCTAATCAAGCGCGTTCAAGCTCTTTGCATTTAAAAGAGGCGTGTGGCGTTGGTACGCCTGCTCTTTTGTTGAAATGCCCTTGGATGGGAAGAGGGGAAAACACACTTTATGTGCATGTGGGGGACACTGTAGTGAATGCCCTAGTTCTTCTCTGGGCCAACATTTATTTGAACCTCCCATGGGCCAAATTAATCTTGTAGGACAGAGGCTCCCTTTTCTTAATTATGCAAATGAAGGGAATGGGTGTTTTCTCTGTGCATAATTTCCCCCCTTGTTTCCCACCACATTCATTCTTGATGAGGTCGGCAATTAGCTTTACTAGCATGTAAAGTCAAATTCGTTTTGCCCCTTTTCAAAATGTGTACTGTGGATTTTCCATATGTTGATTGCATTTGTGTGCAATGATTACAGTATTTCTCTTTTGGGGAATCCCCCCTCCACACGCTATATTTTGCTGGCTGGATAGCTTTATATGTTAGTCATCTGGTTCTGGAGCCAGAGTTTGAGACTCAGCCATCTATGCTTGTGAGTTTGGTAAATGGAGTACAGTGGTACCTTGTATAAAGGAATTAATTCGTTCCAAATGAAATTCTGTTAAGTAAATTTTCCTTTATACAAATTTCCCATAGGAATGCATTGAAAACAGTTTAATCCCTAATCGCGATCATTTTTATGTTGTATGGATTTGCCCCATAGGCAACTCTGCTAAGCAAATTTCCCCTATCTCTGGATTTTTTTTTAAATTTTATTTATATTGATATCTCACATAATATACAAACATTTATACAGTTTCAAAACATAATCATGATTGTAGATTGTAAGTATTTATCATAAATTATTGGTGTTTGATAGGGAAGAGAGAAAAGGAAAAAAGACAAAACAACAACAACAACAAAGCAAAATTAAAAAAAAGAAAGAAGAAGAAAAAAACAAAACTTTGGAAGAAAAAGGGCCAAAGGGTAGGGCAAAGAAAAATAATAGATAAAAAAACCAGAATGCATGCATTTACATAGTTGCATATATCGTTGGAGGATTCTTCCGTCTACACTTTGATCTTTAATTATGTCTTTATCTTATGTTTGTAATTCATCTCCTTTTTTGTATTTGCCTTTTAACCAATCATAAAATAATTTCCAGATTTGTGCAAATTTACTTTCATCTTTTTGTTTTAAAGTCATAGGCAACTTATTCATTTTTTATGTTGTACACATTTTATGTTATACAAACCGTTTGTTATACGAGGGTCCGCTGTACCCAGCTTGCTATGTGTGTGTTTGGGGTGAGGGTTATGTGTTGCCTGCATAATGTAAACAGTAAACTGTTCACAGAGTGCATTAAACACTACAGGGTGATGTATAAGCAGTGCTATTTGCTTTTTGTTGCTTTGCTTTGAAGATATTAGTATGATGATTATGATGGTGTGTGCTTTTGGATGCTATTATTTCATCTGAAAATGTGTCATGCCAATGCTGGTCAGATTCATTAAGCAAAGCTACTGCAGGTTCCTTTACTTTGGAATACTCCAGTCTTTGAATATTTTGCAATTTATCTTTACCCAATTTCTCCATCATTTAAAAAGCCATTTTATGTCTGTAACACCTCCCTTTCCCCTCTGTCTAAGATCCACAGGAACTGGCTATAGAAGCGTATACTTGTTGGAGAACACTGGGGTGATGTTATTTTCCTCCACATTCCATCACACTTTTGAACCAATCCATCAGGCTGCCTCCTCTTCTGAAACCAATCCTAAATGCATGCTGCTGAAATAATACTTATTTACTGTTTGAATTTATAGCCCTATTCGTCACCTTACAGTACCACGGCAGGTTACATCTATATCAAGAAAACACGAAAAGCATAATTCACGCTAAATCCATATGCTTCTACTGTTTTATGTTTCCCCAAGGCTGACACCTTCTTATGGATCCTCTTGGTTTACATTTTAGATACCCAATGCTCAGTAATATAGTAGCTTGATATATTAATAATGGCTTTACAAAGCTAGTTTTCTTTTCTTGTTTTTTTTAGTCTTCTGATACGCAGAGAAGAAATAGTCTTTGGCTGCAGAAGCAGAGGTTTGCGAGTTCACTTCCCGCATGGTGCCTCCTTGAAAGGGGCTAGAACTGATGATCTCCAAAGGGTCCCTTCCAGCTCTGCAGAAAAATGATGATGATGATGATGATGATGATGATGATGATGATGATGATGATGATGATGATGATGATGATGATGATGATGATGATGATGATGATGCAAAGATCATGCCCTTTTGTGGGACTTGAAAGTCCACTTGGGGGAAAATAAAGAGCCTAGAAATATGTGTACATACAGTAGGACCCCAGTATCCGCTGGGGATTGGTTCCAACTTCCAAGCCTTCCCGTGGATAATGAAAACTGTGGATAAGAGAGAATGCCAAAATGTTCCCCAAAACTGCTGTTTTGTGATAGTAACTTGCTTTGCAGCTGCTGTTTTACAACAGTAGCTTGCTTTACAGATGCTGTTTGTGACGTTATCTTGCTTTACGGCTGCTGTTTTATGATAGTAGCTTGCTTTGCGGCTGCTGAATTGTTTATTTTCTTCCTCTGCCAACCGTGGATAACCGAATCAGTGGATAATGAATCAGTGGATACAGGGGTCCTACTGTATTTGAAAATGTCAATAGCCACCATGTGTGCAAGGGGAAAGATAATGCAGAATCATTTTTAGTCAATAAGAGAAATGCACAGGTTGAGTAAAATAAGTGGAAATAGTGAACAGATTATAAACAAAGGAGAGAAACAAAGTTTTTCAACCCAATGAAACAGAAGGATAGGGGAAATATTGCAGGAAGTTACTCCTAACAAAAGTGAGGCAGAGACGTTTAGATCCTTGAAGAGTGCAATAGTCCATGGCTGGAAGAAGGGAAATGGGAAATGCCTTCTGAGTCTACTTGGAGACCTTGATGACATAGGATGATGATGATGATGATGATGATGATGATGATGATGATGATGATGATGATGATGATGATGATGATGATGGAATTTCAGCCACTGAGTGATAAGAGAAGCATGTTTTTTTTAAAAAAATAGTACCAAGACAGGGCCAAAGGCATATGGCTGTTGAATTGAAATCCACCCTCTGCTTTTGACATTCACTTGGGCCAAAGTCTTCCCCAATGGACTCATGGTTCATTCTGCCTTTTAGGTGATGGTGTGCAAGAGGATCAGAAGGTGAAAACCCAGTGGCCACGATCGGCAGATGAACCAGGAGTGTACATGGCTCAAACAGGTAACAACCGTCACATGCTGATAATGGGGAGGTGGCAAAGGTCTCCACGGCATCCTTCCTGCCCATCTTCAGCAATGAATGTGCTTGCATCTTGCCTCTTGGGTTTGCTTCTTAAACCTTAGACCCCAAAGGTACCTCCTTTCCTACTTGTGGAAGCAGTTCTTTTGGAAAGCGAACAGATTTTAGCTCTCTAGTCTCAATCATGCTGTCTCAAAATACCATGTGCCACTGTAGGAACCTTTCAGCACTTAACTCTGTCCCTGCTAGCATTCAAAAGAGAACATAAAACTTTTATATTCAGGGAGGTGTTCAACACTAATCCTATTTGAAATCCATCTTTTGCTCCCTGCTCTGCCCTCATTTAGAAAAATATTCTTGGTGCTCTTTGTTATTTAATTGATGCTTGAATTTTTGTTAATTTACAACTGTATAGTTTAACTACTGTTGTCAACTGCCTAGAGTAGCGCTCTTGTCTAATTGGGCAGTATATAAATCAAATGAATGAATGAATGAATGAATGAATGAATGAATGAATGTTAATAACATATTCTTGCCAGGGAAATCCATCCCCTTTCTTACACTACCTGACTAGACATGGGCACGGAGCGGCAAAATTCTCGTTTCCGTTTTCGGTTATCGTTACATAACTGGTAACGGTAACGAGAATTACTCCGCTCCAGCTCGAACCCGACCCGATAAAGATAAATTGGGTCTGATTTTTCATTGTCGTTCATGGCATCGCGGCGATCACGCGATGCCAAGCAGCACAGAAAAAAGTTAACCCCCCCCCCCGATTCCCGGCCATAAAAGCAGGCGAAAATATGCCTGCCTCAGTGAGGGCACCTACCAGAGAGGGGTGGTTTCTGGGGGGGTCCCCGGCCTCCCCCCCTCTCCTGTCCTGGGCTTCTGGTACCAGGCTGGGGGGGGGGCATCCTTGTCGACTCCATTTTCCATGCGGTGGGGGGGGGGTCCAAAATGGCAACCACAATATTTATTTTTAAATCGTGGTCCAAAAACCCACCAAAGCACCACAGAAACATTTGAAAATTAGGTATTTTAAATGCCTGATTTTTTATAGTAGCAGTAGTGGGTTTTTCTTGCAATAAAACGTCTCCATTGATTTTATTTTATTTTATTTTTATTTTTATTTTTTTACACCTGCACAATGATGGGCTGGCCATGGGATGGGACCATGCAAATTTTTGGACCCATTCCACCAATCGCATGGCCAGGTTTTGACTGAGACTTCTGGATGTGCCAGAGGGAATAAAAAGCCCACTAAGAAGGACAGTGTACTGGCGTATGGAAGGAGCACTATGTTCTCTGAGCCTCTACAGACAAAAGCGAAGATGCTCCGGTCAGCCTGGAGTATGTTTGCAACATGTTTTTCCCCCTGAGCTCCAGGCCAGCGCCTTCCCTCTGAGCCAATGTTTTCTTGGCCTTTTAGCTTATGAAGAGGCCTAACGAGCTTTCCTTCCAAAAAAACCCTAAAAAATAAATATTTTAAAAATCTGTTCGTGTTGAAAAATGGAGATAACCACATTTGCATCGCTAGCGTAATTAGTTTCTGAAACCAGGTAATTATGCCGCCTGGCGACAACACTAATTTTGACGGGGCTAGCGAAATCATCCATAATTTCAGGGAAGATGAGTGGCATATTTCAGAGCGCTTCTGTCGGTGCCAACTCGATGATGAATTTGACTGCCGATTCCAGGAGAGTTCAGGCAGCTCTGAGAGTCTTCTCCTCGGGGGAAGTCTTTTTTTGATTGAGATGTGGCTTGCAGGAGAAGGTGGACCTGAGGGCTAAATGGGGAATTTGAGGTTTCAAACTTCTGAGTGAAACCGCAAGCCAGAGATTGGAAGTCCAATTCCAACAACCCCACCCCCCTTGAGCCTTCTTGACAAGGGCTGAACTTGTTGATCTACAGGGTTTATGGTTATGTGATAGCTCAGTGGTTTAGGTCTCTGGCTGCAAAACCAGAGGTCAGGAGTTCGATTCCCCACTGGGCCTCCTTGATGATCTGGATTTGATGATCCATGTGGTCCCTTCCAGCTCCATCGGTCTAAGATGATTTTTATGCATCGTTAGAAGAAGACATCACTCTAATGGAAAAGTCAATGATGTTGGGGGAATGTTATATGCAAAAGGAAAAGAGGAAAGCCAAAGACAAGATGGACTCATTCCCTAAAGCAGGCATGTCCAAACTTTGGCCCTCCATATGTTTTGGACTACAGCTTCTGCAGTCCTTTGCCATTGGAAATACAGGCTTGGAATTCTAGGAGTTGTGGTCCAAAACATCAGGAGGGCTGAAGTTTGGACATGCCTGCCCTAAAGGAACCCACAGGCTTGAGTTTGCAAGACCTGAGAAGGACTGTTGAGGACTGGACCTTCTGGAGATCACTCACTCATGGGTTGGGGTTGTGTGAGTTGATGGCATGTGACCAAAACAAGAATTGTGTGATGGTATGACTTTATAATCGCCCTCTTGGTGGAGGACTCAGTCAAAAAACCTCAGCAGATGGTGATCACTGCCACCAAGATTGCTGAGATGCTGAGATTACACAGTTCTTCTGTTTTTTCCTCTTTCAAAAGTAGAGCTGGGCACCAGTTCAGGATAAATGCAAAATACCAGACAGAATCAGCCTGCTTCAGTTTGTACATGCTCTGTATCCTGGGGGTATGGCCAGATTCAGTTATAGGTTAAGGCAATTGTGAATTTATAGAATTAGTCTTTTCTGATTTTTTTCTGGGCTTATTAATTTATTTATTTTTGGAGGAGAAAAAAGCAAAAAAAAAAAGTAATTAGTATACAACTTTCCCAATGTGAAATCCAGCAAATAAACCCCTCTCTTCAGTGACTACTGTGTCTCCACATTCCTTGCATATCAGTGAAAAGAGGAGGGGGAAGTTACCCCTGTTTTGCTTCTTCAGCATAAGGCTTACAAACCACCTTGCCTCTATGGCAAAGAATCAGAATCAGCTGAAGCGCAGAATCAGTTGAACTGCAGATTGCTTTGGATCAAATTGGGGTTACCATCCAGCTGTTGAACTGCCCTCCCAATTAAAGTGGAA